>JAGDQO010000121.1:0-123407 GCA_018342035.1 Solanum appendiculatum
TCTCAACAAAACAAGAATTAATTTCACTTATTAGGACTATGTCCACGCCTTTGATAAAGTGCTATACTACAATAATAGTAAGCATAAACATACTTGGTTTATAAAGGTATGTTCAAAGATATTTGAAACAGAAATTCCGAATTGGTTTCTGAAATGGTGGTCAAACCACGGTCCATCAGCAAAGATTTTGCCAGAATTATTCATGAAATTATATAAAGAATGGGCTAAGGTTTCGCCAAGATTAAGCGATCTTTATCATACAGATCATATCTGTTGTATAGAAACAATAGATCAAATCTATTTCTTTATTGAATTTTCAATTCCTTGGATCCATAAATGGACTCCAGAGTTAGGATTTAGTGATGATAAATACCATGTTTATACAAGGTATTCTATAATAATTTCTGGGATAAATTAACAAAGAAAGATCCTCGGACCAAAACATTATTTGGTCAAGAACTCTTGGACTTAATCACCAAAAGGATTCAAGAGTATTTTCAGATCCCCACAAAAGAGATAATGGAAGATAGTTCAGTCAGACACATAGCTCGGAGAATTTCCTTTCAGGAAGGAGATAAAAATGCTATGATTGAACATTATTTAGATGAAGTAAAACGGAACCTTCTACGTTCCATTGATCAATATGAAAAGTCAGACACGTCAATGAAAAGTGACGCCAGCCATGACGAAGATATCTTGGGTTCCCAACCAGTGGAAGAAGAGTCAGATATGACTGAGGAAGCTTTGAAAAAAGCTGAAGCATTGATTAAAAGTTTGAAGGGAAAAAATCAGATATGAAGACAGAAGGACCCACAACAGGTGGATACAGTAGAAAAACTGTTTAAGTAGGGCCCAGATAAGGACTCATATTATGTAATTTTCCCCTTTTCTTTTCTTATAAATAGAACCAATTGAGGGATAGCAGAGGCACCTCAAATTTTATATAAGCTTTAATTTTCTCTTTTGTAAAAACTTTCCAAGAGAATAGAAAATCTTCAGTATTGAAGGCACCCCAAGAGTTCTTAAGGTAATTTAATTTTTTAATATTAAATTTTGTTTTTATTCAGCCAAAGCTATGCCCGGCTAAGCATATTCATATCTATGTCAAGAATCTAAAGTTTGAATAATAATAACTATGCAAATAGCTTAGACTCAACTTAAGTATGGAAGAATTTATTCCGATATTGTTAACTTGGTTCCGAGATGGAGGAACAGTCAGATCCTAGCACTACTCTTGTTGGTTTTTCCTTAATGTCTACGTCTGGTAAGCCATCTAAATTCCATTCATAGATTTCTAACCCACTATAAGATGTATTTGTCTGATTCCAATCTCTTTCTTCGATCAACACATCTTGTGGGGTTGGTCTATTGTAATAATAAGTCTGCATGCGAGGTTTATCAGCATACTTCTTGCTTTTCGCATATCCTTTGAGTTTATTAAACTCAAAAGCAACAACATTTTTATAATCCGGATTAAAATCTATTTTATTTGCAAAATCTTCGGAAATATGAATAGGTTTTAAACTTAAACCCTCTGATTTAGCATTTAAACTAGCAAACTTTTTATCAAGAAGTTCTTCTAAATCATTTAAAGATTTAAATTTAAAATCTTGAATCTCAGGAGGTCTTTGAATATGAGTTATGCTTATTTGAGGATCTGATTTGCTTTTTGAAGTAGAAGCAACTTCTAATTCTCTTTTATCATTACTCATATCTTTTATCAAAATTTTTAACTCATCAAGCTTTTTATCTAGGGAACTTATATGTTCTCCTAAAACCTTTACATAAAGACCTAAATAATTGTTTTGAGAAATTATTTTATTAATTTCAGCAATGCTTATAGTAGCAACGTCGTCTTCAACAAATCTTTGAAAAGCCTCGAAAGTAATACATCTATTATTAGGTAAAATAAAAGATGATTGTGGCGGGTAAATAGTTTTAATAATTTTTCCACTTCCATCTTTGTAAGATCTTTCTAAAACCTTGATATATAAAGGTAAATAAGTAGTTATAAACCAATGAACAAAAATCATAATTTTGTTATGAAGAGTACATATTTCATAAAATTCTTCAGAAATATTATGTAAATCATCCTTACTATAAGTATTAAAAAGCCAAGTTTTAAACTTTTCCCATTTTTTATCAAAAAAATCATTTTGAATATAACTTCTGGCCTGAGAGCCCGTACTAAAATCAATTTGGAGGTACAGTCAGATCCTAGCACTACTCTTGTTTGCTTTGCCTTAGTGGCTACGTCTGGTAAGCCGGTGGTTGTAAGTCCCGCTATGGAGCAAAAGGGCAGTTTTTCCCCGGTTAGAACCTCCAGATACATGGGCTCAACTTGAGTAGGTACTAAGATCTAGACAAGCCCCTTGCTTGGGTAAAATAGTGAATAACTCAGTCCATACAGTTATTAAAATCAGAAAAATTCTTTTATATTTCGATGTTTTATCAGAATGATAGATCTGAGCAGCTGTTCTGGCGGACTACCGCCCGATAGATATTTAATTAATACCATTATATGTAAAATAATATGTTAATTAGAAAATGATAGAAATAATAATAAAATATTCAAAAAGTGAAATAGAGAGTGAATAGTAGTTCTCCAAATTTGGAGAACTACTATTCAACTCTTTATAATTGGAAATTAGAGGGTAAAATAGAGAGTGCTTGGAGAGGGTATTCTCTTTTTTACTCTCCATATATAGAGAATGGAGAGTAAAATAGAGTAGGGTTGGAGATGGTCTAAGTCTTGTTAGGTAATGTCACTTTTAAGAATGACATTAACTTTTCTTTTACCGATATTAACCTAAATGTTCGATATCAAAAATTGTGACATTAAATTAAATATTGGTAATAAATTTGTGATATTTAAGAGGCATAGTACGATGTTTCTACAACGTTGTTGTATTTTTAGTTTATTGTAGTGCATAGATATTTATAATGATCATTGCACCGAACTACTATTTAGAGATGAAGGATTTGGATCAGCGCCCGTGAAGCTTTAGTAGAAATATCTATGTCCCAGAACTACGTGCCACCGTAGGTTTTCATGTAGCCCAAGATGGCACATCAGTCTAGTGGATCCGCATGGTTATCAGGTCCCTTTCCTTGGCAAGTACTGAACTCCATGTAGTAGCTCACATGGTTTGTGTCGGTTTTAGTATCTCGCACGGTTAGACTTCTAGTTGTAGCATGACCATGTACCTATGCATCTCAGTTAAGTATATCTTAATTTCATATTATTAGACTTGGTCATTGCATCATTATTATGTTTTATGGGTACAACATGTTCAGTTATCATGTTTATCATGCATTATCTTACATATTCAATACATTCAAAGTTCTAACCGCATACTTTTTGCCTATATTGTTTGATAATATAGGTTTTGAAGCTCAGTAGCGGTTAGTGCGATCCTCAGTCTTGTTACTTGTATGTTTGGGAGTCCTCATCCTCCGAGGACATTCTATCATAAGTGTGCAATTCTTATGAAGTATCAAGGAAAATACCGGGCTTTTTTATTTTTCATTTTGGTAACATGTAAGAAATAACACCTCTTTGTGTGTGTGTTGATGTGATAGGTGCTTATGCAGAAGTTAATATAATTTTCCATAAAACCGTGTGATGATTAAATTTGTCAAATTTTATGTGTAAAAGAGGACATCACATAGCAATAATAAATACTACTCCCCTGACCAACAATAGTTGTCCACTATTGACTTGGCACATCCCTTAAAAATAATAAATAATAGGGGTAATATTACAATATTATCCTTTGACTTTATTAAATCTGATGCTTTGAGAAATGTGTTAGATGATAAATAGTATTTAATAGCAAGGGTAAAATAGACACAAAAGATTTTTTAAATTGAACAAGTATTGTTAGACATCTATTTTTAGTATAGTGGACAACTATTGTTGGAAAGAGGGAGTACTAGATATATGAAACTTTGATAATTTAAAAGAAATTTATACAATCTAAGTCTTGTAAGGTAGTGTCACTTTTAAGAATGACATAACTTTTCTTTTACCGATATTAACCTAAATGTTCGATATCAAAAATTGTGACATTAAATTAAATATTGGTAATAAATTTGTGATATTTAAGAGGCATAGTACGATGTTTCTATAACGTTGTTGTACTTTTAGTCTATTGTAGTGCACATATATATATTTATAATGATCATTAATTGATATATTTTGATAAAACAAAAAACTTTAAAAAATTATATATTGTCGGTGCACACATTTTAATTCTTTTAAATTTCATACACAAATGATAATATGGTGAAGTCGATAGGTATTTCGCTATTTCTCTATGATGGTAGTGAGAGAAGGAAATCGTGTTTAGTAAAAATTACATAAATCTCATATTGTTAAGAGCTAATTACATCTTTTTCCTATTCTTTCCTAAATTTCAAAAATCCCTTAAATTTATACGATTTCGCATATATCAGAAAACATGCGGATACATAGCTCACAGATTACGAATGATACATTATTTAATAGGAGGAATGTATTCGAGAGGGGATAGGGATGTATCCGAGAGGGGAGGAATGTATTTGAGAGGGGATAGTGTCACGACCAAAAATCGGGCATGATGACACTTGTCCTATTCCACCAGAACAAGTCAGCCTAAAACCCAACAAGCGGAAGATAACAAAAAATAAAGAAGAGGAAATAATCAAGCGGAAGTCTATCAACTTAAACAAAACAAACTCAAGTGTGGTTGTCACATGTACAAGCCGCTAATACAGAGGTTCAATAAATAAGTACGAGTCTCAACATTCTTTGCGTCTCAAATAGAACAAAGTATAGAAAAGGTATTTAGAAGGGTCGCCGACAACGAACAACGATAATTTGATTTCAGTATTTACTTTCAGTTTTCAGACATTAGAGTTAGCTAGGGGCTTGTCCTATCAACTCATATTAGTAGAGACTTTTAAGACAGTCAGTTTAGATTCAGCTATGTGTACTCAGATATTCGTCTATTGATATTTTTAGACTATTTCAGCACAGTTCCACATTCAGTTATTTTCTATTGCTATTTCATGTTGTTTCTTAGAGTCATGTCAGACAACATGAGTTTGGCTTGGGGTCACTTGTGGCTTTAAGCACCATATCACAACTAGGAGGTAGTCTTGGGTTGTAACTGTTATTCGCTTATTTCTTTGCTTTCATGTCTTTGCTTCTTCCTCGATTGGTGAAAGTGGTACTGGTGACTTCTTCCAAGTGGATGATGTTCTCTTGTCTTCTTTGTTATTGTTTCTTAATGTGATGGTCCTGTTATGTTTGTTCTTCCTATCTTATGTTTACACTTCTTCCTCTGGTGTTATTAATCTCCCCTTTATCCTGCAACTGATTAGAGTCTAGGATAGAGTGAGGAGACTTGTCTTCAGGGGATGAGTGAAATTTTGCCTCCCTTTCACATTCATTGTTGCTACCATCCTCGTTGCTGCCTTTGTTGATGCTCCCAGTAGTTTAAATAAAACTATGTTCTTCATCATAGGAATCTTCTTGGCCTTCTTATTCTTTCTTTTTTTTATTTTTTTTATTTTTGCACTCTTTCTAGCTGCATCCCTGATCTTCTCAATATCAGTACTAATTTGGTCCTTCTTCACAGCTATATCATCTTTATTTACATTAGAGTACTATACATCATGAAGTTCGATTATTTTTTTCTGACTTCAACTATTTTTATTCGAACTTGGGTTATATGTGCATGAATTTTGGAAAGAAATGGCTAAAGTAAAAAATATGACTAAAATTCAGATACTGTATCAGAAGTTAAATTTCCTCAAAACTAACTTCAAACATTGTATGTCTGAAGTTATTCGAAGTAGTAAATGTGCAAAAAAAAGAAGAAGAAAAGTGGGCAAAATTAAGTGACAGCGTTAAAAATGGATATCCGTGCTCTTCACGCCACTTATGATTTATGAACAAACGTTATTTATCCCATAGATATATAGTATAATAACTTACAGCAACAAGAATAAAGAGTACTACAAATTGATCTTTGTGACTTTAAGCATGGAACATAAGAACAACCAAGAGAACCATAAATAGAAAGCCATAATACATACTATTATTTAGTAGCTAGAAATAATGAAAGGTTACGTTATTGTGCGTGAATAGGAGGAGCTAATGATGTTAAGTGGAATCAGGATGCGGATTGATCTTATTCTTATTCTTATTCTTATCAGAAGACGCAACTTCGATTATTTTTTCAGCCATCATCCTTTGCACCGACTTCCTCTTTGCTGGAATAACAGTACTACTCTCACCTTTTGTTTTACCACCATTATTCTCATTATTGTTCCCCATTCCTCCGCGGCCGTTTGCTTCAGACATTCTTCTTTCTTTTTTTCCCAACTTTAATTATTGATCTTTGTTTCTTGATGTGTTACATTGGCCAAAATTGTGATGGTATATATAGAGGCATTTTTAATAGTAGTAAATTATGTATGCTATTTCCCTTCCATTGGGTATGAAAGTTATTCATATTTTCTTCTACATTTCCTATTGTTTGAGCCTACATTTCTTTTGTTACTCGGTTTATTATATTTCTCAATTAACTTCAATCTCTATTGTGTGGGTGTTTGTGTTTGTGTTTGTGTTTGTCGTCTTCGTCTGTGTGTGCATGGCCAAATTAACCACCATAGAGACTACGTAGCTAATTAATATCAGCTGTGTACAATTCTTAGGAAGTATCAAGGAAAACACCGGGCTTTTTTATTTTTCATTTTGGTAACATGTAAGAAATACCACTTCTTTGTGTGTGTGATGATTAAATTTGTCAAATTTTATGTGTAAAAGAGGACATCACATAGCAATAATAAATACTACTCCCCTGACCAACAATAGTTGTCCACTATTGACTTGGCACATCCCTTAAAAATAATAAATAATAGGGGTAATATTACAATATTATCCTTTGACTTTATTAAATCTGATGCTTTGAGAAATGTGTTAGATGATAAATAGTATTTAATAGCAAGGGTAAAATAGACACAAAAGGTAAATTATCTCTTGATTTTTTAAATTGGACAAGTATTGTTGGACATCTATTTTTAATATAGTGGACAACTATTGTTGGAAAGAGGGATTACTAGATATATGAAACTTTGATAATTTAAAAGAAATTTATACAATCTAAGGGCATCTCCAACCCTATTCTCTATTTTACTCTCCAAATATACAGTTTTCTATTTTTTCAGACAACCAACTCCAACCCAATTCTCTATTTTACTCTCTAAAAATGAATCTTTTTCTCTCTCCTCAATATTATATTATTATTTCTATTTCATTCTTATTTTCTTATTTCATAATATAATAAATCATTTCTTTCTTTTTCTCAAATAATTACTTCATAATTTTCATGTGATATAAAAAATTATTTTTTAAAATTTTTTATTTAATATAAAATTATATTTTATTCAAAATTTCTAAATAACATAAATTGCAAGAAAATATTATATAATATACAAATTAATGGACAAATTCAAATTAAAGTGAAATACAATTACATAAACATTACATAAACACTCAACTTTCAAAATTATTACGTTGCTCCCATAAATGCTCTATTAATGCATTACGGAGTTCAAAAATGAGCATTTTTTTCCTTAATTTTTTATGTCTAGCTAAATATTGTTCAAATCGGAGATTTTCATCTACCACCATTTATGTCGTTGGAGTTGGAGCCTCTACGGCATCTTGAATTGGTGCATTAAGATCACGCTCATCCTCAATTATCATGTTGTGCAGTATAATCATAACAATTCTCTAGATCATATCCTAATTTTTTTTCGAATAGTGCTAAATCTGGAAAGGACCTACCGGATTATTAAATTATTATTGTGATAAATTAATTATGTTATGTTATGTTATGTATTGTATTGTATTTTATCTTGTATTTAAATTATCATGTTATGTATTGTATTGTTATCTTGTATTTAAAGTATGATGTTATGTATTGTATTTTTAAATTAAATTTTTCATCTTATCATTTTAATTTTATGTATTCTTTATAGTGAAAATTAATAATAAAATCAAATTAAATTATTAACAAAATTAGAAAAAAATTAAAATACTATTAATTCGGGATTAAAGTAGTATATATTAAATAATATATTTTTTAAAATATTATATTACATTTAAAAATAATTATGAATATTAGATATTTAATTAATGCCATTATATGTAAAATAATATGTTAATTAGAAAATGATAGAAATAATAATAAAATATTCAAAAAGTGAAATATAGAGTGAATAGTAGTTCTCCAAATTTGGAGAACTACTATTCAACTCTTTATAATTGGAGATTAGAGGGTAAAATAGAGAGTGCTTGGAGAGGGCATTCTCTTTTTTACTCTCCGTATATAAAGAATGGAGAGTAAAATAGAGTAGGGTTGGAGATGGTCTAAGTCTGGTAAGGTAATGTCACTTTTAAGAATGACATAACTTTTCTTTTACCGATACTAACCTAAATGTTCGATATCAAAAATTGTGACATTAAATTAAATATTGGTAATAAATTTGTGATATTTAAGAGGCATAGTACGATGTTTCTATAACGTTGTTGTATTTTTAGTTTATTGTAGTGCATAGATATTTATAATGATCATTAATTGATATATTTTGATAAAACAAAACTACTAAAACACATTAAACTTTAAAAATCTTTATATTGTTGGTGCACACATTTTAGATCTTTTAAATTTTATACACAAATGATAATATGGTGAAGTCGATAGGTATTTCGCTATTTCTCTATGATGGTAGTGAGAGAAGGAAATCGTGGTCCAATATAATTTTAGTAAAAATTTCATAAATCTCATAGTGTTAATAGCTAATTACATTAATCCCTATTCTTTCCTAAATTACAAAAATTCCTTAAATTTATACGATTTCGGATACATCAGAAAACATGCGGATACATAGCTCACAGATTACGAATGATACATTATTTAATAGGAGGAATGTATTCGAGAGGGGATAAGGATGTATCCGAGAGGGGAGGAATTTATTTGAGAGGGGATACTGTCACGACCAAAAATCGAGCGTGATGGCACTTGTCCTATCCCACAGGACAAGTCAGCCTAAAACCCAACAAGCGGAAGATAACATAAAATAAAGAAGAGGAAGTAATCAAGCGGAAGTCTATCAACTTAAACAAAACCAACCCAAGACTGGTTGTCACATGTACAAGCTGCTCATACAAAAGTTTAATAAATAAGTACAAGTCTCAACATTCTTTGCGTCTCAAATAGAACAAAGTATAGAAAAGGGATCTAGAAGGGTCGCCGGCAATGAACAACTACCTCTCAAGTATCCACGGAAGCCTCGGAGAAAAAGAGAGAGAGAGAGATCAACTCATGGTCTGGGCTCACAACCTACATAGATGTAGAAGCAAGGATGAATACCAAAACCAAGGTACCCAGCAAGTCAACCAATAAAACAAGGTCAACCTAACTAAACTCACGAACCCCATTATTTCCAACCGAACCTCCACAACTAACCTACACAGAAAATTCGCCCAACCTATTCTACGCAGTTATATCGCATATAGATCAACAACAGTCCACAAATATCAACAATAGAACATATATGCATCAAGTACATCAAATACAGTGTCACGGGATATAAACACAACTCCACAAAGTCAAGAAAAGGACAATGAAATGCAATGCAATGCCAAGTATCATGATGCATGTCTGTCCTACAATACACATCCACTGAATCTCAGATCGGAACCCATGGGGGCCACACAAGGACCATGTATCCGTCAGAACCATTTCCCATCGGCATACTTATCACTCGCCGGAATCATTTCCCATCAGCATAAATCATCACTGGCCACACTTGGACCATATATCCGCTGGAACCATTTCCCATCAGCATAAATCATCAAAGTGTCTCATCATAGTGTTTCAAAGCCAATGCACACAAGCATGTTCACACAAATAATGAGAGAATGATAGTGTTCACAATCACAATGCAATTCATATCAACGCAAATCACGTCACACTATCAACAATATATCAACATCATCAATTACATCATTTACAACAAGATCAACTGCCTAGTCTCCGATTCACTACTCCATCCATCACAAGTAGGGTCAATTTCTAAGCAAGATATCAAAGTCTAATCCCATAGTTCAAAATAGGCAAAAGACATATTCATCATTTTCACGATTTCATCAAGGATTTCATAGCACTTTACCAATTCACAACCCAACACATAAGATCAATACAACTCCACATGGTTCACAACATTAGCACATAAGCCTTTTTATCACCCCATCGATCAAATTAGATTGATTTCATACAATATTTCATTCCATTCCTCAATCCCATTACTCCCCAACTCATACAAGGAAGAAATTCAAAATTTAACGAAGTTCACAAAGTTTTAAAGGTCCACTTCCCTTAATCACAATATGCTCAATCCACAACCGGAGTTTTTCCTTTCCGAGAGCTATCCCAAGCACCACAATCTACTCAAAATATGAACCACAATCACAATTCGGAGCTAACAATGCCAAAAACATGAAATTCAGAAAGAGAAGGTAAAACAACCCCAAACTTTGATTTCAAAAACGGAACTAGAATCCGAAATTTCTTTCATGAAAATGATCCTCAATGAAATAGGAACTCAATGGTGAAAACCAATTTGGAAAAGAAGCTCAAAACAGCCCACAATCCTCAATCTTATCACAAAATCGGAGTTCAATCAAAACCCCCAATTTCCATTTCAAAAACCTCAATTTTCCAATCAAAATCATGTTTAAATCAATGGGTAATCAAAGCTAAGGGTTAAAATCACATACCCACACTGATTCACAAGAAATTCCTCTTCAAAAATCGTCCAAGAGAGCTCCAAAATGATGAAAATGGTGAAAATGAGACATTTCCCGACTTTACACTGTCTAGGTCAAAAAATGACCTCCACGAATGCGGAGACCAAGATCCCACTGCTCTACGAAAGCGGGACCCCCTCCGCGAATGCGAAGAACAATACCCAAACCTTTCGCAAACGCGGCCCCACACCGCGAACGCAAAGTTCACCAGACTTACTATCCGCGAACGCTGAGGTCAAAACAAGTGGCACCAGAACTCAGACAACAACAAAATCAGCCAAACACAAAAACACCGAAAGGACCCTTGGGATTCGTTCGAAACCCCATGCACAAAAACCAGATATGCAACCCTACTAAATTCAATGTTCGGGCTCAATAGAACCGTCGAAATTCCGATTCGAAGTCTCCTTGACCCAAAACCCGATAAAACGCAACAACACTAACGCAAGCTTCAAAATCTCAAAACAAACACGGGACCTCTAAAAATTTAACCAAGTCCACCCTTAGGCCTAAAGTCATCCCCCGAATCCAACGGAGTCGTCGGAATCCACATCCGAGCATCCGATCTCTGAATGTTGACCAAAGTCAACCCTATGATCAAAATTTCATAATTTTCCAACTTAAGACCTCAAATCCATGATATAGCCCCAAACCTGATTACGTCAACTCTCCTAGACCAATTTCCACATTTTGGAACTGATGGAATCGATGGAATTCCCATCCGAGTCCCGAAATTCTGAAAGACTTCAAAAAATCATATTTTGACAACTTAAGTCTTTAGAATTCAAATTTTTTTTCAAAAACAACAACTCAACAAGAATTTTCGCAAAACCAACATCCGATGTCAACCAAACATGACTCGGGGCAACTCTCGGGAGGGGTAAAATGGTCATTTAATAAAAATTACCAAAATTGACCTTTAGGGTCATTACATTATCCACCACTAAAAACCATGTTCGTCCTCGAACATAAAGTAAAAGAAAGTACCTGAAGCCTCGTAAAGATGAGGATATCTGGCACGCATGTCAGACTCGGACTCCCAGGTAGCCTCTCCAACTGAACGGTGACCCCACTGTACCTTAACTGAAGTAATCTCCTTGGTCCTAAGCTTACGGACCTATCTATAGAGAATAGTTGTAGGCTCCTCCTCATAAGTCAAATCAGGACTCAACTCCACCGAATCGAGTGTAATCACTTGAGACTCATCTGGGATGTACTTCCGAAGCATAGAAACATGAAACACAGAATGCATAGCTCACAAGCTAGGTGGCAAAGCTAACCTATAGGCCATCTCTCCCACTCGGTCTAAAATCTCAAAGGGACCAATGAATCTAAGGCTAAGCTTGCCGTTCTTTCCAAACCGCATAACACCCTTCATGGGTGATACTCGTAGCCAAACATGATCACCCTCCATGAACTCCAAGTCTCGAACTCTTCGATCGGCATAACTCTTCTGCCAACTCTGAGCAGTTAACAACCTACTCTGAATCAAACGAACCTGATCCATGGCATCTCTAAGCAAGTCAGTGTCTAAGGAATCCATCTCAGTCGAATCAAACCATCCAATCGGTGATCTACACCGTCTGCCATGCAACGCCTCAAACGGGGCCATCTGAATACTGGAATGATAGCTTTTGTTGTAGGCAAACTCTGCTAGAGACAAGTGATAATCCCACCTAGCACCAAAGTCAATCACACAGGCACGAAGCATGTCCTCAAGCACTTGAATCGTCCGCTCAGACTGACCATCTGTCTGAGGGTAAAATGTAGTAATCATATCCAACTGAGTACCCAAGCCATGTTGTAGGTCCCTCCAGAAGTGTGAAGTGAATAAGGAACCCCGATCCGAGACTATAGATATCGGCACCCCATGAAGCCTAACAATCTGAGTGAGGGAGAGCTGAGCTAACTTCTTCGCTGTATACTTCATCCGAACTGGAATGAAATGAGCAGACTTAGTCAGCCTATCGACAACCACCCAAATAGAGTCATAACCACCCATGGTAGTAGGTAAACCCACAACAAAGTCCATAGTGATCTACTCCCACTTCCAAATAGGAATGGACATCCTCTGAGACACACCTCCGGGCCGCTGGTGCTCACACTTGACCTGTTGACAGGTCAAACATCTAGATACAAAGTCTGCAATATCCCTCTTCATGCCAAACCACCAGTAATGCTGACTCAAATCATGATACATCTTCGTTGTCCCCGGATAGATGGAATATCTAGAACAATGGGCCTCCTCTAGAATCAGTCTAACAAGCTCGCCCACCTTGGGCACATAAATTCGGCCTCCAATCCTCAAAACTCCATCAGAGTCAAGTGCAGCCTCCTTGGCTTCACCTCTCATCACCTTGTCTCGACTGAGACATAACTTCTCATCCTCAAACTAACGCTCATGAATCTGCTCAATCAAGGAAGAACGGGCCTCAATGAACGCAATCAAACCACCGCTCTCCTCAGAAACCTGCAACTTGACAAAGCTGTTGGCTAACCTCTGAACATCCCTAGCCAACGGCCTCATATCAACACTGATCGCGAAAAGACTCCCCATACTAGGAGCCTTCCTACTCAAAGCATCGGCCACCACATTGGCCTTCCCAAGATGATACAAGATAGTCATATCGTAGTCCTTCAGTAGCTCAAGCCATCTACGCTGCCTCAAATTCAGATCCCTCTAACTAAAGATGTACTGAAGAGTCTGATGATAGGTGAAAACCTCACAACGAACCCCATACAAATAATACCGCCATAGCTTAAGCACAAACACCACCGCTGCAAGCTATAGACCATGAGTAGGATAATTCTTCTCATGAGCCTTCACTGTCTAGAAGCATAGGCAATACATTCCCTTTCTGCATCAATACACCTCCCAAACCAACTCTGGAGGCATCAGAATAAACGGTAAAGCTCACATCCTCCTGGGGCAAGGTCAACACAGGAGCTGAAGTCAACAAAGTCTTGAGCTTTTGGAAGCTTGCCTCACACTCATCGGACCAATGAAAATCCATAGTCTTCTGAGTGAATCTAGTCAATAGAGTTGCAATGGTGGAGAAACCCTGCACAAACCCCCGATAGTATCCTGCTAACCCCACGAAACTCTGAATCTCAGAAGGAGAAGTAGGTCTCAACCCTTCACTGCCTCAATCTTGGCTGGATCAACCCGGACACCCTCCTTAGACGCCACGTGTCCCAAGAAAGCCACAGACTCTAGCCAAAACTTACACTTAGAGAACTTGGCGTACAACTTGTGCTCCCTCAAAGTCTGAAGTGCCAATCTCAAGTGACGGACATGATCCTCCTCAGTCCGGGAATATAGATCAGGATATCATCAATGAACACGATCACAAAGGAGTCCAAATACGGGCGGAACACTCCGTTCATCAACTCCATAAATGCCGCAGGAGCGTTAGTCAACCCAAAAGACATCACTAAGAACTTATAGTGGCCATAACGAGTCCGAAAAGTTGTCTTAGGAATATCTAATGGTCTAATCTTCAACTGGTAATAGACGAACCTCAAGTCAATCTTAGAAAACAACGCTGCACCCTGAAGCTGATCAAACAAATCATCAATGCGATAAAGAGGATACTTGTTCTTAGCAGTTACCTTGTTCAACTGCCTATAATCAATGCACATCCTCATAGAGCCATCTTTCTTCTTAACAAAGAGAACTGGTGCTCCCTAAGGTGACACACTAGGGCGAATAAACCCCTTGCTTAACAAGTCCTGTAACTGATCCTTCAACTCCTTCAACTCAGCTAGAGCCATACGATATGGAGCAATAGAGATGGGCTTAGTGTCCGGCTCCAAGTTAATAGCAAAATCAATATCCCGATCAGAAGGAACACCAGGAAGATCAGTAGAAAATACATCAGCAAACTCTTGAACCACAAGAATGGACTCCATAGGAGGTGACTCAACACTGGTACCCTGAATAAAAGCCAAATAAGACAAACACCGTTTATCAATCAATCTCTGGGCTCGGATGTAGGAAATAACCTTACTAGGGTAAGAACCACTAGTACCTTTTCCACTCTACCCTCGGGACACCAGGCATTGCCAAATTAACACTCTTAGCATGACAATCCAGAATCGCATGATAGGGAGAAAGCCAGTCCTTACCCAATATCACATCAAAATCTACCATCCCCAAAATAATTAAGTCTACCCAAGTGACGTACCCAGCCAAAGAAACAGGACATGATCGATACACTCGATCCACCACTAAGGGCTCACCCACGGGTGTATAAACATGCACATGCACAGGCACATGCATACGATCACATACCAAATCAAACTCAGACGCAAAGTAGGTAGACACATAGGAGAAAGTAGACCCTGGATCAAATAGTTTCAATGCATCTCGATGGCAGACTGGGACAATACCTGTGATGAATGCATCAGAAAACTCAGCCTCAGGTCTCCCTAGAAAAGCATAACACTGGGTTTCTCTACCACATCCAGTCTGAGCCGCATCTCTGCCTCCACACTGAGCCACATCTCCACCCTTTCCCAACCTCTAGCCAGAGATGTTGAACCTCTCTCTGGAGCTGCAAAATAAGTATGTTGAGGTCCTGAATGAGTCTGTAGAGGGCACTATCGCATCAAATGTCCCGGATCTCCATAAGTATAACATGACCTCGGAATGATGATCTGCTGTGATGAACTAGATGAAGTAATACGGCCACCCTGGCCAGAACTGTGAGACCCATGGGACACCTGTCCACCATCGGCTGCTGGCATGGAAGCATGTACCGGCCTCTGACGCTAGAAAGAAGTACTACATTTCTGAGAACCCTTGCCTCCAGAAGATGCACCAGAACACTGACCACTAGAACAGGTCCTCTTAGAGTCTCCAAACTCCTCTCAAACCAACAACTCCGCCTCTCTGGCGATGCTCACAATGGACTTGAAGGAAGCACCCTCACGAGATGATCTGAACACATATGATCTGATGGAGAAATTCAAACCCCTCACGAATCTACAGACCCTCTCTGCGTCATTTGGAACCAAAGATGTGGCATGGATAGACAGCTGACAAAAACATATATCGTACTCTGTAACTGATATGTCACCCCGAGTCAAACCCTAAAACCTCAACCTGCTCTCCTCACGCACAATCTAGGGAATGAAGCGAACCCGAAAAGCATTAGAGAAAACATCCCACTCCACCGGAGGAGATCCCACTGGCAGGGACTCCACACAAGACCTCCACCACTCCTTGTTGGCCCACGGAGTTGGAGAGAAACAAAACAGACACTCCTCGCATCCACCATCCTCACCGCCTGAAGCATCTCATGGCACAAAGTCAGAAACTCATGAGCATCCTCGTTCTTACCACCCTGAAACTGGGGTGGTTTCATCTTCTAAAACCTCTCGTAGCAATACTGATCCTCTACTATCAGAACCACACCTGAAGCAACTTATGCACCGATAGATGGCGCGGGAACCAATGGTGGCTGACCCACCTAGCCCTGAACAATCGAATCCTGATGCTGCTCTGGGGTTTGCGCCCCCACCCTAGTCATTGAACCCTATGGCGTGCCTGCAGCACCCTGAGTAAAGCTCTCCATAACTCCCAGCATCCTCAATAAGGTCTCCTGAAAGAACGGTGCTGAGAACCCTAGTCCTCACAAACCTCAACCTGTGGCTCTGGGAAGCCTCTCTGCCACGGCCTCTAGCAGGTGCCGCTCCTCACGCGCAGCCTCTCCCACATGCCGCTCCATGAGCACGGCCTCCAACCCGGCCTCTACACCGACCTCTGACTGGGGCCTCAACCACTGCCTCGGGGATTGCCTACCCTCCGTCACTCGAAACAAAAGCTCTGGTCCTCGGCATCTGCAAAAATAACACGCGACACTCAGCACAAGGGACAAGAACGACACACGATAAGAGAGAATGAAATGAAAGAAATCTCCTAATAGTCCTCATAGCCTCTCAAAGATAAGTACGGACGTCTCCGTACCAATCCACGAGACCCTACTTAGACTTGGCTTGTACACATGAGACCTATGAAACCTGAGCTCTAATACCATTTGTCACGACCCAAAACCGGACGTGATGGCACTTGTCCTATCTTAACAGGACAAGTCAGCCTAAAACCCAACAAGCGGAAGATAACAGAAAATACAAAAGAGGAAATAATCAAGCAAAAGTCTATCAACTTAAACAAAACCAACCCAAGACAGGTTGTCACATGTACAAGCCGCTAATACAGAGGTTCAATAAATAAGTACAAGTCTCAACATTCTTTGTGTCTCAAATAGAACAAAGTATAGAAAAGGGATCTAGAAGGGTCGTCGGCAATTAACAACTACCTCTCAAGTATCCATGGAAGCCTCGGAGGAAAAGATAGAGGGAGAGATCAAATCATAGTCCGGGCTCACAACCTACATAGATGTAGCAGCAAGGGTGAGTACAAAAACCACGGTACCCACCAAGTCAACCAATAAAACAAGGTCAGCCTAACTAACTCACGAACCCCATTCCTTCCAACCGAACCTCCACAACTACTACTTACATAGAAAATCAGCCTAACCTATTCTACACAGTTATATAGCATATAGATCAACAATAGTCCACAAATATCAACAATAGAATACATAGGCATCAAGTACATCAAATACAGTGTCACGGGATATAAACACAATTACAATCCAGAGCTATCCAAAGCACCACAATCTACTCCAAATATGAACCACAATTACAATCCAGAGCTAACAATGCCAAAAACACGAAATTCGGAAAGAAAAGGTAAAACAACCCCAAACTTTGATTTCAAAAACGGAACTAGAATCCAAAATTTCTTTCATGAAAATGATCCTCAACAAAATAGGAACTCAATGGTGAAAACCAATTTGGAAAAGAAGCTCAAAACAACCCACAATCCTCAATTTTATCACAAACTCGGAGTTCAATCAAAACCCCCAATTTCCATTTCAAAAACATCAATTTTCCAATCAAAATCATGTTTAAATCAATGGGTAATCAAAGCCAAGGGTTTAAATCGCATACCCACACTGATTCACAAGAAATTTCTCTTCAAAAATCGTCGAAGAGAGCTTCAAAATGATGAAAATAGAGAAAATGGTACATTTCCCGACTTTACACTGTCCAGGTCCAAAAATGACCTCCACGAACGTGGAGACCAAGATCCCATTGCTCCGCGAACGCGGAGAACAATGCCCAGACCTTTCGCGAATGCGGCCCCACACCGCGAACGCGGAGTTCACTAGACTTACCCTCAGTGAACGTGGGCAACAACCCTCCGTGAATGTGAAGGTCAAAACAACTGGCACCAGAACTCAGACAACAGCAAAAATCTGCCAAACACAAAAACACCTAAAGGACCCTCGGAATTCGTTCGGAACCCCGTGCAGACAAACCAGATATGCAATCCCACTATATTTGACGTTCTGGACTCATTGGACTAGTCAGAATTTGGATTCGAAGTCTTCTTGACCCGGAACCCGATAAAATGCAACAACACTAACTCAAGCTTCAAAATCTCAAAACAAACACGGGACCTCTAAAAATTAAACCAAGGTCACCCCTAGGCCTAAAATCATCCCCCAAATCCAACGGAGTCGTCGGAATCTGCATCCGATCTCCGAATGTTGACCAAAGTTAACCCTATGATCAAAATTTCATAATTTTCCAACTTAAGACCTCAAATCAGCGATACAGGCCCAAAACTGATTTCGTCAACTCTCCTAGACCAATTTCCACATTCCAGAACTTATAAAATAGACGAAATTTTCATCCGAGTCTCGAAACTCCGAAACACCTTAAAAAATCACATTTTGACAACTTAAGTCTTCAGAATTCTATTCTTTTTCCAAAAACCACAACTCAAAAAGAATTTTCGCAAAACCAACATCGGATATGAACCAAACATGACTTGGGGCAAATCTCGGGAGGGTTAAAATGGTCATTGAATAAAAAGTACCAAAATTGACCTTCAGGATCATTACAGATAGAGATGTGTCAGAGAGGAATTTTTATAATTTTTTAAAATTATAGGAAATTTTAGAGATTATGGTAAAATAATATGTGTATTTATATAATTTTTCCATAATTGTAACCATACCATTTTTCGTCAAAAAATATTTCGATGAACCTCCTCGACCCTATCTAGTTTCATCCCCCAAAAATAAAAAGCATGCACAAAGAGCAAGTCTTATTGAAGGAAAAAAAAAAAGGCAAATTGCATCATTGCTCTTCAATGCACCAGCCAGGAATTGAATCCGGGTTTGTACCATGGCAGGGTACTATTCTAGAACTAGACTATTGGTGCTTTTTGTTTATTCTTCCTCAGTACGTAATTTATATTTTATTTCTCTATTTTCAAGAATCAGTTTGATTACAAGAATAACAACAACATATCCCATGTAATTTCATAAAGTAAGATTTATTTGATTTTTAAAAAAATTTAAATTTAAATGTTAAATGAATACTAAAAAATACTACTTGTATAAACTAAACTTATTTGCATCTTTCATTATAACATGACTTATATAGGATTTGTTCATATTGAACACTTCTAAAATTCAAAAATACACTTTTAGTTGACATAACATAATGTGTTAATACAACTAAATCAGTGTGTAAAGTATTTATTAAAGAATATTTATTTAACCTTTTTTAAAAAAAAAAATCTTCTTCGTTCTCTCTTTGCCATCACTTTCTTCATCATAGATCATCATCTAGCCTCTGTGGCTACCAACATACCGTTGATGTCGCTGCCATTGTAATAACCATTGTATTTTCTTCTATTTTTTTGTCAAATTGGAAAATCATCACTACCACAATTTCTTCCTTTCTATTGTTGTATTTTTTATTTCTTGTAGTAGGAGATGTTTATTATTTTGATAAAACAATAATACTTGCAAAAATACTATATATCACACCTTAAACTACAAAAATACAAGGTAAAAAATCTTTATATGTATTGTCAATGCACACAATTTAGATCCATTAATTTAAATTTCATATAGGAATGATAGTAAGAGTCGGCAGGTATTTCGCTATTTCTTTATGATGGTAGTGAGAAAAGGAAGCCGCAGTTCAGTTCAAAGGCCACCGAGGCCATTATCATCTTCTTCTGGATAACCTTATTTCTAATCTTGTCACTACTATTATGCCCATACATTCATCTCAATATCCTCATCTCTGCTACATGCATCTTCTGAACATGTGAGTTCTTCCCAGCACTCCACCCTATAAAACAAGGACTTAACACTAGTTAAACATGAAAATTATACTTTATTATATCATATGTGTAATGACTCGGTTGCTCATTTTTAGAAATCCTCAAAAAATTATCATTTTACCCCTCTCGATATTGACCCCGAGTTATTTATGTTGAGTTTTGAATGTTGATTTTGAACTTTGAGTAAAATTGAGTAAGTTGATGACCTTGAAAGACTAAGTTGCTTAAAAGTAGTTTTGCATTCTTTTGGAGTTTTCAGTGTCAGAATGAAATTCCTTTGATTCTATTAGTTCCGGAATGTGAAAATTGATCTATGAGAATTGTCGGTTTCAAATTCGGAGTCGTTTTGAGGATTTGAGGTCCTAAGTTGGAAATTATTGAAATTTTAGCCTTTAGGTTGACTTTGGTCAATATTTGAGGTTCGGATACTCAGATCGGAATTTCGAGAGTTTCATTGGGTTCAAAGGATGATTTTAGGTCTAGGTGAGGCTTTGGTTAAATTTTTAGAGTCCCGAGCTTGATTTGGCATTTTAGGCATTTTGTTCATTTTTTGTGACTTTCACGAGTTTTAGGTCAAGGAGACCTCAGATTCATATTTTTATGATTTCATTGTATCCAGAACATCGAGTTTAGTTAATTTGCATATATTGATTGTGTGTACGAGGTTTCGAATGAATCCCGAATATCTTTTCGATGTTTTTGTGTTTGGCTGATTTTGCTGTGTGTTGCTGAAGCCAACCCTCCGCGATCACGGAGGGGTGACCGTGTTCACGGGAGGTCAAAACCTTGACCTGCATGTTTGCGGAGTGAGGGACGCGTTCGCAGGCTCTTTAATGAGCTTTTCGTTCGCTTTCACAGACAGGGGTCCACGTTCGCAGAGGACCCTAGATAGAATTTCTTCCAAAATCAGGGTTTCAAGTCCATTTCACCATTTTTGAGTTTTAGGAGCTTTGGTGTGGCGATTTGAACCAAGTTTTCGAGGAAAACATTTGGGTAACGATTCTTAACTCTAAATCTTCAATTAACCATTATTGTCTATGAATTTAAGTGTTCAAATCAAGCTTTTGAAATGAAAATTTGGGGCTTATCTTCAAGAATCCAAGAACTTAGTGAAATGGTGATTTTGATATGATTTTAGCTCCTTTTTCAAATATGGTTTTCAACAATGAGTTCCCAATGCCTTGGGTAGTATTTCAAGTAAAGATTTTCGGATTTAAACCTCAATTTTGCAATTATATTTTTAAGTTGATTGACCCCTTTTTGTCTAAATTGTTTGAGTTGGGTAGGTTTAATTTCGGAATCTTATTGTGATTACTTGATTGAACTAGATTGTGGGGTATTGGATATTGCTCGAAAGGAGAAGGCTCAAGCTTTGGAATGATTAATTGATTGAATTAAGGCAAATAATTTCTTAAACTTTGTAATCTAGTAGAGTTCGTGTATTCCCTTCATTGTTTGTGTGTTGGGTGAGTAATGGGATTGAGGAAGGGTTCATTGTTCCACTTAATTAAAATTAATGAATAAAAAGGGGATTAATGAAAAGAAATCGTGTTGATCATAAATGATTTGTGAATGACTTTGTTCTGACCCTTATTTGATTGATTGATGAAGGGCTTTGATGGCACAAATGTGGACTTGAATTATTTGAATTGTTGCCTCTTCCTTATGGTGTGACATTGCTTATTTGTGTTGATTGTTAAACACCATGATGAGACATGTGATATAAAGTCCAAGAAAAATGGTTCTAGCTAGTGATTTGATATAAAGCCGAAGGAAAATAATTTCGGCTAGTGACATAATATAAAGCCGAAGGAAAATGGTTTCGGCTAATGACTTGATATAAATTCAATGGAAAATGGTTTCAACTAGAGATTTGATATAAAGCCGATGGGAAATGATTCCGGCTAGTGATATTGTGTCGAAGGAAAATGGTTCCAGTGAGAGTTTCATTAATGTGATTTAATGCCTTCTGCTACTTGTGATTGATCTATTTGCTACTTGTGATTGATCTACTCGTTACTTGTGAGTGATCTACTTGATATTTTTGAATTGACATATTGATACGTGTTGGCTATTGAAACTATGACTATTGAACTGTGTAGTTAAGCCTTGTGAACTGTGTATTGTGAAACTGTTAAGTTGGGGTGATTTCAATGGAGGTTGTAGTTTGAGAAAGTTTGATTGGGATGAAAGGAGTATTCAACTTCTAGCTAGTTTGCCTTGTTTATTAGGTTGCTTGTTAGGTACCATGTTGTTTGGTACTCACTCTTTGCTTTTAAACTTGTGTAGGTTTCGAGCCCAGTAGCATGTGATTGCTTATCTTCTTCCATTTGGAGGCTTGTTGAAGGACTTTGAGAGGTAGCTGCTTGTCATCTCGGCGGACTCTTTTTTTCTGTTGATATGCTTTATTTTATTTGAGGAACAAAGCCATTGAGACTTGTAATTATTTTCATTTCCACGCTTTATGCTTTAGTGGCTTGTACACGTACAACCAGATTTTGTGGTTATTTTAGATTGAATATGTTTTTCGCTTTTATCTTGGTCTTGCTTTATCTTTTCGTACTTATTTCATTTTGTTGGGTTGAGGCTAACTTATCTTGGTGGGAATAGACAAGTACCATCATGTACATTTTGGATCCTGACAAATGGTATCAGAGCCAAGTTTATGAGAGGGTTGAATTTCTTCGTCAGGTCGTATGTGTTCAGAACAGCTAGAGAGGGGGCTTTCTTCGAGTCTATTATGGGCACCGCCAAGGAGGCAGAGTTGATGGTTTTAGAGGAGTTTGAGGGCTCAATCGTCTGGTAAGTTTTCTAGTGCCTCGTTTGGAGGCAAAGGTTCACATAGAGGTAGCAGTTCCTTTCAGCGTCGTGGGCCGGTTCATGCATCTAGGCCAGCAGCGGAGAGTGGGCAGTCATCCCGAGGATCTTATGGTTTTGGCCGAGGTGGCTATGGTAGCTCATCTGGTCCGCAACAACAATTATCTGTGTCAAGGTCATGCTATGGTTGTGGGGATCCATGTCATATAATTCGGTTGTATCTGCTACAGACTCACTCAGGGCCCAGCCGTACTTATTCAGCTGCTCCAGCTAGAGATTCAGCACCTCTAGCTAGGGGTCGAGGCAGAGGTCAGTCTGGTAGAGGTGGTAGGACTTATGGTAGGGGTGCTACAGCTCCACAGGGTGGAGATCGAGGTTCTACTTAAGCTGCTAGTGGCTGAGAGGGCCAGTGTTATGATTTTCTGGGGAGGCCCGAGGATTGGGACTTCTGATGCTGTGATTACAAGTATCGTCTAATTTGTCATTGATCTGCGTCTGTATTATTTGTTCCGGAGTCTACTTTCTCATATTTGTCTACTTATTTTGCTTTTAGGTTTAATATGATGTCTAATTGCATGCATGTTCCTATTCATGTTTCTACACCAGTGGGTGAGTCCTTAGTGGTGGATATAGTGTATCGATCCTGTCTTATTTCTTTGGCCGGGTATGATACTTGGGTAGATTTGATAATTTTGGGGGTGATAGACTTTGATTTTACTTTGGGTATGGATTGGCTCTCCCTGTATCATGTTATTCTTGATTGTTATGCTAAGACTGTGACCTTAGCGATGCCAGGTGCCCCAAGAGTTGAGTGGATGGGTACTAGTGGCTCTTAGCCTAGCAAAGTTATCTCCTTTATTCGAGCTCAAATATTGGTTGATAGAGGGTGTTTGTCCTATTTGGCTTTCATTTGAGATACTAGTGTTGAGCCACCTCACATGGATTATGTGTCCGTGGTTCGAGAGTTTTTCAGATATGCTTCCTACTGATCTTTCATGTGTTCCTCCTAATAGGGCTATTGATTTTGCTATTGACTTGGAGCCAGGCACCAAACTCATCTCTATCCCTGCTTATCACATGACTCCAACAGAGTTGAAGAAATTAAAGGATCAGTTACAAAACTTATTGAGTAAGGGGTTTATTCACCCAGTGTTTCTTTATGTGGTGCTCAAGTGTTGTTTGTAAGGAAGAATGATGGAACCATAAGAATTTGTATCGATTATCGACAGTTGAACAAGGTGACAATGAAGAACAACTATCCTCTTTCTCGTATTGATGATTTGTTTGATCAGCTTCAGGGAGCATTTTTATTTTCTAAGATTGATTTTAGTCCGTCTATCATTCGGGTGTTCAGATGTGCTTATCACATGACTCCAACAGAGTTGAAGAAATTGAAGGAGCAGTTACAAAACTTACTAAGGGGTTTATTCACCCTAGTATTTTTTTATGTGGTGCTCAAGTGTTGTTTGTAAGGAAGAAGGATGGAACCATAAAAATTTGTATCGATTATCGACAGTTGAACAAGGTGACAATGAAGAACAAGTATCCTCTTCCTCGTATTGATGATTTGTTTGATCAGCTTCAGGAGGCATCTTTATTTTCTAAGTTGAAGATTAGGGTATCGGATATCCCTAAGACAGCTTTCAGGACTCGTTATGGGGCCTATGAGTTTCTTGTGATGCCTTTTGGTTTGATTTACGCACCTACAACATTCATAGAGTTGATGAACGGGGTGTTTCGACCTTATTTGGATTCTTTTGTGATAGTCTTCATTGAAGACATCTTGGTGTACTCCAAGATTGAAGAGGATCATGATCGACATTTAATGATTGTGCTCCAGTGGTTGAGAGAAGAGAATTTGTATGCCAAGTTCTCAAAGTGTGAGTTTTAGCTTAATCCTATTGCATTTCTGGGACACGTGGTGTCCAAAGAGGGTATTAAGGTGAATCCAGTCAAGATTGAGGCAATTAGAAGTTGGACCAGGCCTACTTCAGTCACCGAGATCCAGAGTTTTGTGGGGCTTGTAGGCTATTATAAATGATTAGTTCAGAGCTTCTCCACTATTGCATTTCTTTTGACCAGATTGACTCAACAGTATGTGAGCTTCCAATGGTCTGATGAATGTGAGGAGAGCTTCCAAAAACTCAAGAGCTTGTTGACTTCAGTTCCTATTTTGACTTTACCCGATGAGGGTATAGATTTCATCGTTTATTGTGATGTTTTTGGAGTTGGATTGGGTGGTGTTCTGATGCAGAAGGGGAAAGTGATTGCCTATGCGTCTAGGTAGTTGAAGACCCATGAGAAAAACTATCCTACCCATGATCTAGAGTTAGCAACTATAGTGTTTGTGCTTAAGCTATGACGACATTACCTGTACAGAGTTCATTGTGAGGTCTTCACTGACTATCAAAGTTTTTAGTACATCTTCAGAGGGATCTGAACTTTAGGTAGCACAGATGGTTTGAGCTATTGAAGGACTACGATATCACTATCTTATATCACCTGGGAAAGGCCAATGTGGTGGCCGATGCTTTGTGTAGGAAGACTTCTAGAGTCTTGCCGCTATCAGTGTTGAGGAGAGACCATTGCCTAGAGATGTTCAAAGGTTAGCCAACAGTCTTTTTTGATTGCAGATTTCTGAGGAGACTAGGGGTTTGATTACTTTTATAGAAGCACGTTCTTCCTTGGTTGAGCAGATTCGTGAGCACCAGTTTGATGATGAGAAGTTGTGTCTCATTCGAGACAAAGTATTGAGAGGGAAAACCAAAGAGGCTGTCCTTGATTCTAATGGTGTCTTGAGGATCAGAGGTAGGATTTGTGTATCTAAGACGGGCGAGTTGACTAGATTGATTCTTGAGGAGGCACATTGTTCTTGATATTTTATTCATCCGGGAGCGAGAAAGATATATCATGATCTGAATCAGCATTACTGGTGGTGTGTCATGAAGAGAGATATTGCAGATTTTATTTCTAGGTGCTTGATTTGCCAGCATATCAAGTGTGAGCACCAGCATCTCGGAGGTATATCTTAGAAGATGCGTATTCCTGAAGTGGGAAGGGATCACTATGGACTTTGCTGTGGATTTACCTAATACAGTGGGTGGTTATGACTCCATTTGGGTGGTTGTTGACAGGCTGACCAAGTCTACCCACTTCATTCCGATTCAGGTGAAGTATATGGTGGAGAAGTTAACCAGCTTTATATCAGTTAAATCGTGCAACTGCATGATCGAGGTTCATTGTTCACCTCTTATTTATAGAAGGCCTTACAACATGGTTTGTTTACTTTATTAGATATGAGTACAACTTTTCACCCTCAGACAGATGGTCTGTCTGAGCAGATGATTTAGATATTAAAGGACATACTTCAAGCTTGCGTGATTTATTTTGGTGCTAGATGGGATCACCATTTGCCCTTAGCAGAGTTAAACTACAACAATATATACCACTCCAACATTCAGATGCCTTCATTTGAGGCGTTGTATGGCAGACGGTGTAAATCTCCGATCACTTGGTTTGATTCAGCTGAGATGGACTCTTTAAGTACAAACTTTCTCAGAGATGCTATGGAGCAGGTCTGTATGATTCAGGATAGACTGTTGACAGCCCAGAGTCGATAGCCCAGAATCGACAGAAGAGTTATGTAGAGCAGAAAGTTTGAGCCCTGGTATTTATAGAGGGTGATTATTTTTGGCTCAGAGTGTCACCCATGAAGGGTATGATGAGGTTCGGAAAGACGGGCAAACTTAGCCCTAGATTCATTGGCCTTTTGAGAAGGAGCATATAGATATTTTGGATAGGAGGTCCAAAAGCTTAGGACCAAGGAGATTGCTTCAATGAAGGTGCAGTGAAAGCACCGTTCAATTAGGGAGGGACTTGGGAGACAAAGTCAGATATGCGTGCCAGATATCCTCAGCTTTTCGAGGCTTCAGGTACTTTCTTTTGCTTTATGTTCAAGGACGAACATGGTTTTTAATAGTAGATAATGTAATAAATTTGTTGGTCATTTTTGGAAATTCTCATAAAATTACCATTTTCCCCTCTCGATATTGACCCTAAGCTATTTATGTTGAGTTTTGAATGTTGGTTTTGATCTTTGAGTAAAAAGTTGAGAATTTGAGTAAGTTGGTGACCTTGAAAGGCTAAGTTACTTAAAAGTAATTTTCCAAGTCTTTTGGAGTTTTGAGTATCGAAATAGAATTTTGTTGATTTCATTAGTTCTAAAATGTGGAAATTGGTCTATGAGAGTTGTCAGTTTTAGATTTGGAGTCGTTTTGAGGATTTGAGGTCCTAAGTTGGAAATTATTGAAAGTTTAGCCTTTGGACTAACTTTGGTCAATATTTAAGATTCGAATGCTCGGATCAGAATTCCAAGAGTTCCATTGGGTTCGGAGGATGATTTTAGGCCTAGATGGGGATTTGGTTGAATTTTTAGAGGTTCCAAGCTTGATTTGGTCTTTTCAGGCGTTATATTCATTTCTTGTGACTTTCATGAGTTTCGGGTCAAGGAGACCTCATATTCATATTTGATGATTTCATTGTGTCCAGAACATCGAGTTTAGTCAATTGGCATATATAATTAGTGTGTACGGGGTTCTAAACGAATCTCGAGAGTCTTTTCAATGTTTTTGTATTTGGCTGATTTTTCTGATATGTTGCTGAAGCCAGCCCTCCGCGATCGCAGATGGGTGACCGCGTTCGCGAGAGGTCAAAGCCTTGACCTCCGCATTCGCAGAGTAAGGGGTGCATTTGCGGACTTTCTAATGAGTTGTCAATTCGCGTTCGCGGAGGAACCCTGATAGAAAATCTTCCAAAGATCGGAGTTTCAACTCCATTTCACCATTTTTGAGTTTAGGGAGCTTTGAGGTGGCGATTTAAATTAGTTTTTTGAGGAAAAACACTTAGGTAACGAGTCTTAAGTCTAAATCTTCAATTACCCATTATTGTTTATGAATTTAAGTGTTCAAATCAAGCGTTTGAAATGAAAAATTGGGGTTTATCTTCAAGAACCCATGAACTTAGTAAATGGTGATTTGATATGATTTTTGCTCCTTTTTCAAAAAATTTCACCAATAAGTTTCCAATGCCTTGGGTAATATTTTCAAGTAAAGATTTTTTGATTTAAACCTCAATTTTGGAATTAGATTTTTGAGTTGATGGACCTTTTTGTCTAAATTGTTTGAGTTGGGTAGGGTTAATTTCGGAATCTTATTGTGATTAATTGATTGAACTAGATTGTGGGGCATTGGACATTGTTCGAAAGGAGAAGGCTCAAGCTTTGGATAAATTGATTGAATTAATGCAAGTGATCTCTTAAGCTTTGTAATCTAGTAGAATTCGTGTATTCCCTTCATTATGTGTTTATTGGGTGAGTAATGGGATTGAGAAAGGGTTCATTGTTCCACTTGATTAACCTTAATAAATAAAAAAAGGATTAATGAAAAGGCATTGTGTTGATCATAAATGATTTGTGAATGGCCTTGTTGTCACCCCCATTTGATTGATTGATGAATTGCTTTGATGGCACAAATGTGGACTTGAAATGTTTTAATTATTGTCTATTTCTTATGGTGTGACATTGCTTATTTGTGTTGATTGTTGAACACCATGATGAGACATGTGAAATAAAGTCAAAGGAAAATGGTTCAACTAGTGATTTGATATAAAGCCGAAGGTAAATGATTCCGGCTAGTGACTTGATATAAAGACGAAGGGAAATGGTTCTGGCTAATGATTTGGTATAAAGTCAATGGAAAATGGTTCCAGCTAGTAATTTGATATAAAACTGATGGAAAATGGTTCCGTCTAGTGATATTGTGCTGAAGAGAAATGGTTTCGGTGAGAGTTTCATTAATTTTGATACGTGTGATTGATCTGTTTGCTACTTGTGATTGATCTACTTATTACTTGTGAGTGATCTACTTGTTACATGTGAATTGGCATACTGATATGTGTTGGTTATTGAAACTATGACTATTGAACTTTGTAGTTAAGCCTTGTAAACTGTGTATTGTGAAACTATTAGGTTGGACTGATTTCTATGCTAGTTGTAGTTTGAAGAGGTTCAGTTGGGATAAAAGGAGTATTCAATTTCTAGCTAGTTTGCCTTGTTTATTAGGTTTTCTTCTGGGTATCGTGTTGTTTGGTACTCACTCTTTACTTCTACACTTGTGTAGGTTCTGAGCCCGGTAGCATGTGATTGCTCTTCTTCTTCTTCCATTCCGAGGCTTGTTGAAGGACTTTGAGAGGTAACTGCTTGTCATCCCAGCTGACCCTCTTTTTCTTTTGATATGCTTTATTTTATTTGAGGAACAAAGACATTGAGATTTATAATTATTTTCATTTCCGCACTTTATGCTTTAATGGCTTGTACACGTGACAACTAGGTTTTAGAGTTATTTTAGAATGAATAAGTTTCACTTTTATCTTGTTCTTGCTTTATCTTTTCGCATTTGTTTCATTTCATTGGATTGAGACTGACTTGTCTTGGTGGGAATAGACAAGTGTTATCACGTTCATTTTGGGTCATGACAATATGCGAGTCCCCATCAATTAATGATCATATGATCCAATGAATTTGAAAACATATAATGATTCTTAAACTCATTGGATCATATCATCAATGATTGTTCATAATCCTTCATTAACAAAGAGGGTAGTCAATGATCATTGGTAAAGTGGTTGAGCTTTTACATCAATGAAAAATTTAATTAGCGATAACAATGACTGAATTGAATAACAAGGGTTGAGAACTAAGAATAATATAATAGATGAACTTGTAATGATCCATTCCGGTTGTTATGGGTAAGCCAATAGTGAAAGAAATTAGGCCAAAAAACTTTTCGGATATCGGCTTAAAAATTTTAGGCTGGGCCAGTCTCATACGAAATCTGGGCTACGTGATGTCTAGGGCCATCCAAAAATGAGTGGGGTGATTTGCCTAGGCTTGATTAGTATTTCTTGTATCAAAGACCTTAAGAAACTCGTAGGGCTTTATGAAATTGAATTTGAATGAGTAAAACTCTCGGAATCATTCTTGGTGTGAAGGGGATAGTTTGAGACAACAAGAGGAGGTGGTATGTTGTGAAAAAAGGATTTTCAGGGATTTTCTAGTCTCTAAAATTCATGCAATCTTCTATAGCAGGAAGCATCTATTATAGCGGGCATGTGCAGCTGCTATAGCAGGGTTAGTGCTGCTATAGCAGGGTAAGTCGAGATTTTATGCAGAAAAAGTCCCAAATCTTCTATTTTTTGCATTATTGTTCTTGGAATTAAGAGGAACGAATTAGGGAAGTTCATACTTGATGTTCTACAGAATTCGTCGGTAAAGGTAAGTTCATTACTCCCTAATCTTGCAAATTGATTTTTAAGCCTTAAAATCTAAAATATTACTCTCGGTTGAGGGGTTTTACTTGATTTAATGATGGAAAAAGACCTAGTTTGGATAGAATGATCATAAAATGGCTTAGGATTAGGATTTGGTTATAATCTGGGTATTAATAGGCCATTTTTGATTGATTGTCGTATGTATTATTTGTTTTAGGACAAGAACAAGAGAAAATATTTAACAAGGGGGAAAGCTCGGGTTCTTTAAAGTTTCCAAGAGACTTAAATCGAGGTAGATGATGTTTGTATGTTTTTCAATTTATGTATGTATGCATGTCTACTGCTTTATAGTATCACTTGTGAAATGCATATTAGGGAAAACATAGGGAAAGATATGAAATGATATCATGTTGATAATGTCATGCAATGAACTTGTTTATGTTACTTGCGGTTTCAAGTGTTATTGTTCATTGTGATTGTGCATGATTATTTGTGATTGCTGGCTGGCTCGGCTACCACGCTGGTATAGGAATACTGATGGTTTGCTTGGATACCACGCCTAGTATGAATACTGACTCGGGTATCGCGCTGGTACACTAACAATTTGTGTGTGGTTCCATGAGAGGATCGGGTATATGCATTGATGGTTCTATGATAGGACTGAGTATTCGTAATTGTGATCATGTGGGACATGTTTCATGTATTGATCGATTCAGGTTATTATAACTAGGAGTTTATGTGTTCGTAATTGTTGATTATATGTGTAGGCTTATATTTACTATGTTGTAGTTGTCTATTTACATTCATAGTTTGGAACTGGTCATGTGATCCTACCAGTACACTGTGATTGTGTATTGATACTGCATCACTTGCTCTTTCCTTGTTGAGTACAGGGCAAATTGAGGTGATTGATACAAGACCTCAGTTGAAGGATGTTTGACCATTTAAATCCAAGGGTGAGCTACTCTTCCAGACTACCATGAGTTCTTGTCTCTTTTCTTGTCTATCTTTTCGGGCAAAGACATTAGACTATTAGTTCATGTTTTTCTAAGTTTTTGAGGTTGCATTACCATTATTGACTATTTAGAGTTTTGGTACCATGACTTTTAGTTTCTAGGAGTTTTAGTTCCACAAAAAACTTTGACTATTGATTAAGTTTATGGGGTCTCAATCATTTAGTTTTTATAACTATTTCCTAGTATTTTATATCATGACTTGAGAGGGTGTGTTGGGTTAAAATTTGGGTTGGTAGTTGGTTCTCCCATCGGAGGGTTAGTGTGAGTGCCACTCATGACGGTCTGAGTCGTGACAAAACTTGAGAATTTTTTTTATCATTGGAGGGTAATTTTTTTATGAATAACCAAAATTTTTGGCTGAAAAAAGGGTAAGGAGAGAAATCGAGAGATTTAGAAGGGAAGAAATTTATTTTTCTTTTAAATTGGGTAATTAAAACTTTGCAAATGGAAAAACTAATTTGCAATTTTAAGACTTTGTGGCTGAGATTTTAGTCTTTTAAGGCTTTGATGGTAGAAAATATTTTGTATTATTTAAGACCTAGGTTTAAGGATTGACAATTTTTTAACTTCAAATGATGACATCATAAACGAGGTCTTTTTCACCAATTAATTAAGACTTGGGACTAGTTTGCAAATAGAGTTTTGAAAATGTCCTTTTAGCAAAGTTTGTAAAATTTTTAAGAAACCCTAAAGTCCCATTTTCATTATATATATAGTTGTGTTCTACTAGTCTCATCACAACATACTATATGCCTTCCATCTGCGGCTGAGATGAAGAGAACTCACATTAGTGAAGAAGAGGATGTTTGTGACAATGAAAAAATTCGTTTTCACCATGAATCTTCTCCATAGATTTTTTCAAAATTAAACCAATGGGTCAGCAAATTGTAAGTGCTTTCTATTTACTATATTCTTTCTTTATCTAATGATGTTTATTGGTTCATGTTTTGATTTTATCCTTATATGGTTTGATTTTTTTAGATTGCAGAGCCATGTTTGAATGAACTACTTCTGCAAATGATTTAATATAGTTCCTTAATAAAATTTACACATGAAAAAGAAATTGATATACATCCTCCGATCTCATCCAGATATATTTATACAATTTGATTTTAGTTTTTTTCTAAATAAATTGATTTTTGTTAAAGTGAAGTTAAATTCTTTAAATTTTAATTTTCTCTTTAGATCCAAGAAAACCCTTTTAACCTAAAATAGTGCTAAAATTTATTATTGAGTAACAGGGATAGGATCTACTCTTCCCAATCTACAAAGAGGTATCTATTCATTTTTTATAAAATATTTATTTTTAAATCATCTACATCTTAAGAAATAATATGAGATAGTATCACACTATGTATAATTAGTAGACTGAATACGCTTTTTAATGTAAAACTATCTATTTTAAACTTATAAATGCATATGAAAACAAGTCTTAAACTTATAAAGTAGAGACATTAGTCCACTGTTCTTTAAATAGCGTCGATGTCTTGATCTCCTTGTGAATCTTTCAAGATGTTATAGGATTTTCAAAATGCCTTCAAAGAGAATATGTAGCTTCTTTATTTTATATAGGTGTGTATTAGGGTTTTTGGATTGCCTCCAAGTAATCCTAATGGACCCTTGGGCTTGAAATATGTGGGTGGGCCATTTTGTTGAGGCCTACCTAACTCAATGTAGTTGGATTTCACTTAAGTTATGGGAACCCCCTCTTACCCAACTCTTGTGATTGTGAAAACTTTTAGCAAAATTATCATTTACATTTTGTTTTCATTTCAACTTTCGATAGATTATACCCCTTCACCTCTAAAGAAGTGCAACAATATTTTCCCTCTTGTGTAATCGTAAACAAGGTAAGACAAATATGGATAATCCAAATGATATGCTTATGTGAAGTTTGTTCATATGAAGTTTTGATTCATTCTATGAAAGTATTTTTTAAGCCTCTTAATGAACAAATTCCACATACGCATATCCTTTGGGTTGGCCAGATCTGTGTTGCCCTTTAATGATGACACATGATTGGAAATGTTGTTGGTAATCTATGTAAAGTTGAAATAAAAAGAATTAAATGATATTATTGTTTGCAATAAATTTTAAACATATGAAAAATAAATCAACCACAAGTAAAATCTGAAGAAAAAGAATATTTTATTGATAAATCAATATGGGGTATTTATAATCTCAGAAGAAAACAGAAATATAAACAACAAACAGAAATATAAACAACAATATTTGCCATAAGATGATGTTATTGTTCACTTGAGCTGATGCCCTCTTTCACACATAAGATTTGACATAAAAATGTAGCCTCCAACAATTAGGAAATGCAGAAGAAAGTATGAAAAACTTTCATACCCAATGGAAGGAAAATAGCAACATAATTTACTTCCATTATATTAAAAATGCCTCTTTATATACCATCAAATTTTTGGCTAACGTAACACATCAAGCGTAGAAGCAAAATTAAGAAACAAAGATCAATAATTAAAGTCTAGGAAAAAAAGAAGCAGCAAACCGCCACGGAGGAATGGGTGACATTATTTGAAGTTAATTTTGACATAATTTATGAAATTTGATATGACTAAAGTTTAGTCATGCCCGCATTATCAAAATTACAAGAATATACCCTTTACGACTTTAATTAACAATATATGCACATACTCTTTTTTATTTACAAACTTAATTTTTTAATTACAAACATGACAAAAAACTTATTTTTTCGAATCAATTCATATAATTAATTTAGTACTAATTTTTTCCTTCTTTTTGGGGTTATGTGTCTACTTTATGGGGATGATAATTATAGTATTAATTTTCTTTACTTTTTAACTTCCTAACTACAGTTTAATTGTCACACGTTATCTTATTTTTCCAATTTTAGTTTTATCTCTCTGTCTTTTTTGATTTAATCTATGTAAGGGTAAAGAAACCTATTCATGTACTTTACCATATATTCTCTGAATAGCATTAATTGTTGTTACTTTCTATGTAGTTTAGTTTTGGTAGAAGTGTTTCTCCATTTCTTCTCTATGAATGAGTCAATCACTTTTTATTATTACACTAATATTACGAAAATCACATTTTTGATTGCTTAAAATTTATATTTAATACATGAACACATATTTCAGACTATACAAATCCATTTACATTTATTAATTTGGTATATAAAAAGGTAAGTTTATATGATTTATTATCTCAAAAAAATTTGAATTGTATTTTCATCAAGAAAACATAATGTATTTTATCTCTCCTACTATTACACGTTTGTCTCTTCTTTTGATAACTGTGCCTTTTATAATTTATATTTATTCCTTTTTTAAACCATCTATGTAAAAGTAAATATTTTTTATGTACCAACAATCAGACTTTTTATATTACCTCCTTATACACGTTGTTATCTCTTACTATTTAAGATAACTTTGCCTTTTAATATTTTTATTTATTTTATTCCTGTTTTAAACCATCAATGTAAAAGTAATTTTTTTATTCTACCAACAATCAGCCTTATAGAAATTATCGATTTATCTCGATCAGAAAAAATTTGGATTGTATTTTTTTTGGTCTAAATAGACTTGGACATCCATATCGTTATGAATCTTCATTGGCGGTGATGGACCACTCACGATATATTTGAGTTCTAAATCAAATATAGTTGTGTCAACACACAATTGGGAAGAAATAGTTATTAGTAAGCCGTCATATTTGGTGTTTGCATCATATATAATTTCTTCAATATTGTAATCAACGTATCTACCTGTATTAGATTACAACTTATTGTTAGTCAATGAAATTTTTCTTAAAATATAGTGATTTTAACATTTTCAAATTAAAACATAATGTTACTGTGTAGATTCACTAAAAAAAAAGTGTTTATGAATGACCCTAAACTAACAATTATTCAAAATATGTATACACCAACTATGAAATTAGAATAAACCACATCCATATAGAATGTTGGTCTTTAATATACTTAAACCTAATTACGCAATAGCTATTGGTTCAAGAATAACAAGTTAATAACACCATCAATTACGTCATTACGATACCAAAATTTATCAATTATTGCAACAATATATACCAGAAAATTAAAGACTGTTCATATTAATTACATTTCAAATATGTACCAACTATGAAATCAGAATATACCACATGCATATAGAATGTTGGTCTTTAATTTACTTGGAAAACCTAATTACGCAATAGCTTTTGGTTCAAAAATAACAACTTAATAACACCATCAATTACATCATTACGTGTATCAAAATTTACCAAATTCTGCAACAATATATACCAGAAAATTAAAGAATATTGGTATTAATTACATCTCAAATATGGTGTTTACAAAAGATTTAAAAACTATCAATCATTGTCTAAATATGTACCAAGAAATACATCCAATCGAATTCAAAATATACTGAATAAAAAATATATGAATAGATTTGGACACCCATATCGTTATGAATCTTCATTGGCGGTGATGGACCACTCACGATATATTTGAGTTCTAAATCAAATATAGTTGTGTCAACACCCAATTGGGAAGCAATAGTTGTTAGTAAGCCGTCATATTTGGTGTTTGCATCATATATAATTCCTTCAATATTGTAATCAACGTGCCTACCTGTATTAGATTACAACTTATTGTTAGTCAATTAAATTTTGCTTAAAATTTAGTGATTTTAACATTTTCAAATTAAAACATAATGTTACTGTGTAGATTCACTAAAAAAAAAGTGTTTATGAATGACCCTAAACTAACAATTATTCAAAATATGTATACACCAACTATGAAATTAGAATAAACCACATCCATATAGAATGTTGGTCTTTAATATACCTAAACCTAATTACGCAATAGATATTGGTTCAAAAATAACAAGTTAATAATAACATCAATTACGTCATTACGTGTACCAAAATTTATCAATTACTGCAACAATATATACCAGAAAATTAAAGAATGTTCATATTAATTACATTTCAAATATGTACCAACTATGAAATCAGAATATACCACATGCATATAGAATGTTGGTCTTTAATTTACTTGGAAAACCTAATTACACAACAGCTTTTGGTTCAAAAATAACAACTTAATAACACCATCAATTACGTCATTACGTGTATCAAAATTTATCAAATTCTGCAACAATATATACCAGAAAATTAAAGAATATTGGTATTAATTGCATCTCAAATATGGTGTTTATAAAAGATTTAAAAACTAACAATCATTGTCTAAATATGTACCAAGAAATACATCCAATTGAATTCAAAATATATTGAATAAAAAATATATAAAGTTGGTTTCAGTAAAAACATATTTGATAAACCTAATTTAACAATTATATTGGTTAAAAAATATCAAGCTAATATACAACATCATTTACTTCAGTACTTGTACCAATTTTGTTCTCAATACAGCTACTACGTCTACCCGAAAACATAACTACAATTCACTACAACTACACTATCAAAAACCAACCAAAATAGTTCATACACACCAAATTCCGGAAAAAAAAATCCAACCAAATAGTTTATATGATAGCGACAACAGAACATACAACACCAAATATAGTTATGGAACTTACCTGATGCGTCCCATCGTCCATTCTGTTGTAACAGAAGTGATTCGTTATAGGGTAAACCTTCTGACTATGGAGGTACATATGTTTATTTTTGGTTTAAAAAACCTTTTGTTTATGGGAACAAAGGTCTATTTTTGGTTAAAATTCTTTTGTTTATGGGAGAGAATAATAAATAAATTTGAGAAAATTATTGGAGAAGAACGTGGGATATATTAGGGGTGTTTTTTTTTTCGTTTTTAAAATTTTTATTATCTATAATGCATTTGCTATTTTTGAAAAAATACTATTGCTATGTAGATGAAAACTAAAACTACTGCTATATAATGGTTATTAATCCTATATGTTTGTATATTTAAGTTTTTTGCCCTTATTTAAGTACTAATTCTAAGCTGATTAGGTCATTAATTTGTTTATGGGTACTATTGATAATATATGGTATTCTATCATCATCAATGGTAATATTAATTATCATCTAGTCTCCACAGATTCTCTCTTCCATGAAATTCAATTATGATTTTTTTGACTTTAGCTAAAAATAGCTGAAGTCAAAAACAAATTGCAATTGAATTCCATGATAGAGAATGAATGCGTAGAGAGAGCCTAACCAGCTTAGAATTAGTATTTAAATATTGCATATAGCTTAGGATGATTATATTACTAAGATTGGATTATACGTAAAGTCTAATTTCAATCTAAATAAAGAAGGAATGGATAGACAATGAAATTACTATCTCACATAGATAAGAAAAAAGAGAAAACATATACAAGAGTTGTATTTTTATACTGAATATTATTCTATAATCTTTTCATGGTATCAATTCTTTGATTCTAACTTAAGTTATTACGTATCTTGAATCACGTTTCACGTTTTCTAATGATGAGTTCATCTTTCTCCACCTTCTCTCCCTTTCACCAAGATCTCTCCCTCAAATAACATTCCTCTTCCAAAAAAAAAATTAAAGTGCTTTTTGGATATTAATTTCTAAAGTAAAGAATCCTTTATTCATGAAAATATAGATACCGATAGTGCATACGAACAATTAATTCTCCACGGATAATTCAGTAATATTCATTACCGTTTACTGGAATATTAAAAAAAAAATTGCGGCACTTAATATATGGTGGCCTTATTATAAGATGCATTTATTTGTATCAAACACTAATGATCGAAGTTGATTAAAAGGATTTGAAGTTGATCAGAAATTTAGTTCAATTTGGTAATTTAATTTTCTTATCTCTAATCACATTTTTCCTAATCATTTATAAATCACAGAGAGTTTAAGCTAAACAAATCATCAGTAACGAGTTTTTACACCATCGATCAAGTCATCTTTATATATTCTAATAATTGTATAATTTTTTTTTACAATGATGATGTATATTAATGAAACACTAAATAGTTGTGTGTGAAGTGGCAATATCGGTAAAAAATTTACGTCATCTTTAAAAGTGGCAATTTACCTTACAAGACTATAGATTGTTTAATAGTCTCTTAAATTCGTTGTATTATTTACTCGTATGTGATTTCTTTTTCACAAATAAGATTTGACAAATGTAAATCACTCGTTATGAGTTTCTATTTATGGTTCTCTTTTTTTTTTGGTACAAAATGGATTTAATATTATAGGTTAATATGCATCATTACATAGAAGTGGCAGTGTAGTGCTGTTGCTAAGATTAGTAGAGGGCGTTGAAAGTACATTACAATGTATACTAGTACTAATTGGCTTTTCATGCCTAGAAAAAGAAGTTCCTGCTTTGTCTTCTTCGAGATTGTGGACGACAAACAACGGTGGAATTGCCCATGTCAGAAAAGAGTTTGGTGATTCCAACTTCGCCCCCTCCTTAGCTAGAATATCTGCCATTTTATTTGCCTCCCTGTAGCTATGCTGCACCGGAGGATTCTCCAGTCGCCATATTAGATCCCTACACTCAGACAAAATGTTAGAATAGGCTGGATGATCATCTTTTAAATATTTCATAATATCAGCACAATCTATGGCTATTTCTAGTGGTTTTACGTTATGTTGATGCACTAATTTAAGACCGTTGAGCAACGCCATTAATTCAGTCATGAAAAATGAGCAGGAAGCTATGTTTCCCATGAAGCCCAATATCCAATTCCCCTGTTTATCTCGTATTACTCTTCCCATTCCTCCTTTTTGACCTGTTATGTTTGAAAATCCATCTGTGTTAAGCTTGTATTTTTTAATCGGAGATTCCCACTTAACGTATCTTATTATTGACTTGGATGACTCAATAAAATGGTTAGTTAGGCTTATATATTCCATCACGTGGACGTATAGAGTTTTGATGCTAATGTCACTCCTTCTCTTGTTGTGGTAGTTGTCATTCCTGACTAACCAGATGTTCCACAAGAAGAAGGGAAAAGCTTTACCCCATGCAAGAGATTTGTTTATGAATATGTTCTGGTTTTTTAGGGATTCTAACCAGTTATTATCACTTTTTAACCTGATTTTATCTATAGTTTGCTTAAGTCCTATTTCCTCCCAAAGTTTACGCACATTTGGGCAATTTAGGAAGATGTGTCTAAGTGTTTTAGGCTCTTTACAAAAGTGGCAAGACTCGTCTTCTATAATCCCTATGTGTTGGAGGAAGGAGCATGTTGGTAGCCTGCCATGTTTGCATAACCATATAAATTATTTTATCTTATTTGGGCATTTCAATGACCAGATCCATTTGAATGGCTTTTCATTTCAAGTTTGCTTCATTCCTTTATTCATTAGGAAGAGGTTACTGAGCTAGTAATCAATATTCCTTTTGGGTTTGGGCTCCAAAAAGGTTGGTCTCTAGCCCCTACATAGTTAGTAGTGTAGGTGTTAGCGAAAATACTTCTTATGGAACAAGGGATGTCAAAGGAAAGAGATGATATATAGGTCCCAAGCTCTATTTGGAGTTAAAATATCCGCAACTTTCAGCTTAGATTCATCTTTTGTTAGAGGTCATGAATAAGTTCTCTTAATTGTTAAGCCATCTATCGTACCAGCAGTTAAGAGATCTCCCATTTCCTATATTCGATTTTATTCCTTTCAGACAAACATCCCAACCTTTGGAGAGGTCTTTCCAGATCTTGCTAGAAGAAGATGTTGTACTATGACTGGTTGTTTTCATACCTTTTGGACAATACTTATTAATTAGTAGTGACGTCCATGGAGAGCCGTGGTTATTGTATGCCCTCCATGCTAGCTTATCTAAGAGGGATTTGTTTTTTTATCTCGGTATTTTGGGCTCCTAGTCCCCCTCTCCCTTTGTCCCTCGTTAGAGTAGACCAATCTAGCATATATGGTTTCCTTTTATCACTTGTTGATGCCCATATGAAGTTCCTTTGTATTCGGTCGATCTTTTTTGAAATTAGGGAAGGTTGCTTGATGTATTGCATTACATGGGTAGGAATATTGTTTAGGCACGCTTTACCTAGTGAAGTCCTACCCACAATATTGAGAAACCTTGTTTTCCATCCTGCTAGTTTTTTTATTGAGGTTATCTATAATGAATTGGTAATCTTTTAGAGTTGGTTTCTTTGTAAATATTGGGAATCCAAGGTATTTCCCAATAGAGTTACTTGCCTTAATACCTAATAATATTGTTCATATCTCATTTTTTCAGGGATTTAGCACAGTTATTGGAGGCAACAATTTTTTTATTTTGAGTAGTTTAAGGTTTGTTCTGCTGTGTACAGAAATCTAGTAGGACTTTGTGGATGCTTTCAGCATTTGTATAATCTGCCCTACTCATGAGAATTAGGTCATCTGCGAAAAATAGGTGCGACATCTTAGGTCCTTTCTTGGATATTTTAATAGGACACCAAGTTTTATTTTGTATTTTTGCCTTATTTTACATGAAAACATTTCCATTTAAAGAATGAAAATGTAGGGTGAGATGGGATCTCCTTGCCTAATTCCTCTTAAGGATTCAAAATAATCAGTACAGTCTCCATTGACTAAGATTGCCACCCTACTCGAGGAGATACACGACATGATTAAGTTGATAAGATTTGAGGGAATTTTAAAAAAAAGGTTGGTCTCATGAATGAAGCTCCATTCTAGTTTATCAAAGGCTTTTTCTAAGTCAATTTTGAGCATCATGTTTGCCTCTTTACCCTTCATTCTTCTAAAGTGAGATATGATTTCTTGCACTATTATAGCGTTGTCTGCTGCTTGTCTTTTCTCTTAGAAGCTTGATTGATATAGGCCTACAAGATTATTCATAATGGGCTTCAGCCTATTTGCGATTATTTTGGTAATGATTTTATAAGTAGTGTTACAAAGGCTTATTGGCCTGAAATCTCTAAGTGTATTTGCCCTTTTTACTTTGGGAATTAAACAGACAAGTGTCTTGTTTAAATCTTTGGGTATATGTTCATCTCTGAAGGCTTTAATACAAAGATTGTAGATGGAGTCCCTAACTATATCCCAGTATTTTTGGTAGAAATAGGGATGAAGACCGTTTGGGCCAGGTGCTTTCAGGCCCTGAAAAGAGAACACAACTTCTTTGATCTCCAAGTTCGTTGGTATACTGCCTAGGTCTGGTGGGATTAATGGGTTAGGTTCATAGTTTAACCCCCCTTCCCTGTTGTAGCACACTTTATCAATTAAGGTGCAGAACAGACTTCTAAAGAAATTATAAGTTTGCACTAGGATGCTTGGTAGATCATACAACCATACACCTTCATCATTCACTAGTGCCATAATTCTATTTCTTTGTCTCCTATTTAGGGTCATTGTGTGGGAAAACTTGGTATTCCAATCCCCATCATTAAGCCAATTAACTCTTGACTTTAATTTCCAGAATTCCTCTTCCAATCTCAGATCATTATTATATTCCTGTGTTAGCTCCATTTCTAGGTTTTGAAGGTAGAGGTTAGATGCATATCTAGGTGATTTTTGTATGCCTCCAATGCATTTTAATAGGGTTTTTTTTATAGAATATGTTGCGAAATGTCTGTTTGTTCCAAGATGTAACTCTATGCTAGAACTCCTGAGCAAATACAATGTTTTTTTGACCAACCCAGCACCCTTTAACAATGTTAATGAGCTCAGGGTAGGTGATCCACATAGTTTCAAATCATAATATATTATGTTGGCGTGCTAGCCTATTCTGGAACAGGGATAGTAAAAGAGGACAGTGGTCAGAGTGTGTACGTGAAAGTGTGTACTTGCGCATTTGGGAAGTTTTGTACCCATTCATTTTTGGCAAAGAAGCAGTCTAGTCTTTCTTGTATAAGCTTTTTTTTTTTTTGAAGCGCTTATTTAGCCATGTATACTTCCCTCCCTTAAACCCCATATCAATTAATTCACAACAATTAACCATATCCCAAAAATCAATAATACGAGGTCTATTTACTGACCTACCTCCTGCTTTGTCAGAGCTACTCATTAGTTCGTTAAAATCTCCTCCTATTAGCCAACTTCCCTTTAAATTGTTTTTTATTTTTTAAGATTGTTCCAGAGTGCTACTCTTTTATTCCTAACAGTGCTAGCATATATACAACTAAATAACCAAAAAGCATTAGTAGAGCGTACCTTCACCATAGCGTGTATTTCCTGTCCCGAAGTTGCAATATTGTCCACATCCAGGAGGTTGTTATATGTACCTTCACCATAGCGTGTATTTTGCCTAATCATTTATTAATCATGTTTAAGTTAAACAAACCTTATTCAGTAACGAATTTTTACACCATCGATCAAGTCACTTTTACATGTTCTAGTAATAATATAAAATATTGTATTTTTTTTATAATAACAATGTATATTACTTAAACTCTAAATATATGTAAAGGAGTATTTACTCTACCAACCAATTAATATTAATAAAATTAAGGGGAAACTAAGCAAATACCCCATAAAAGTAAAATAATTACAAACCTATACTCCTTTGCATTCATACCTCACTAAATAATTACACTATATACCCCCCCCTCCCCCAAACTAATTTCACTTAACTAATATCAAATCGGTATCATATATTGTATTGGCATCATTAAGGCTGATAATTTCGCTTAATTGATATTAAATCAGTATATATATATACTGTAATGGTATCATTAAGGTTTCTTGTTAAGATATTACTCATTAGTCAATGATACTACAAGAGTATATATATACTCTTGTAATATCATTGACTAATGAGTAATATCTTAACAAGAAACCTTAATGATACCATATATATATATATATATATATATATATATATATATATATATATATATACACTCTTATAGTATTATTGAGTAATGAGTAATGAGTAATTTCTGAACAAGAAGCCTTAATGATACCACAATAATATACATATACTCTTATAGTATCATTGATTACTAAGTAATTCTGAACAAGAAACCTTAATGATACTACAACAATATACATATACTCTTATAATATCATTGACTAATGAGTAATTCTGAACAAGAAACCTTAATGATACCACAACAATATACATGTACTCTTATAGTATCATTGACTAATGAGTAATTTCTGAACAAGAAACATTAATGATACCAATACAGTATATATATACTAATTTAGTATCAGTTAAGCGAAGTTATCAGCCTTAATGATACCAATACAGTATATGATATTGATTTAGTATCAGTTAAGTGAAAATTATCAGCCTTAATGAATGGGGGGCACTACAACAAAAGCACCTTTTAGCGGCAATAAATATACACAATAACAAAGAAGGCTAAAGCCTTTACCGGCATTAGTTAATTGCCATTGGATCCAATGTCGCTAAAGGCTTTAGGGACATTTACAAAGAGTGCTAATTGCAGCTCAAAATACATTTTTAGTGGCAATTAGTCTATTGCCATTAATTAATTGCCGTTAAAGATCATTTTTGGTGTAGTGGGGTATGAACTGTAATTATTTATGAGAGAATGAGTATTTCTTGAAGTACTTCGAATTTGGATATGAACATGTAATTATTTTAGGTTTTATGGCCCATTTATGTAGTTTTCACCAAAATATTTACTCGACAGACCAACACGGGAGCAAGCAATCTTTGTAGCCCTTGAAACTTTGGTCCAATAATTCACTTGCTAGGGAATGTTGATGATTTTACTTTATTTTCAATATATAAGCTTATAAAGTAATTTAACTTGTGATGTTTTGTTTGAATCTATGTTGAGTTACTAAAACTCTAATTTCATATGAATGTTGTCTCAAATTTGTTAAACCTTATATTTTTTTTAAGTTTAAAATAATTATACCCTGATTTTAAAAAATCATATTATATATCAGGTTATCACAAAGGTAGTTATCAATAATCCGTCATTAAAATTCATTTATAATCTTAAAAATAAATTAGATTATCTATCCTAACAAGTAATTAAATGTGACATGATGATATAAAAAATATTGTCCCATATTAGCTGATCACCTTACTAAATGAAAAAAACATTAATTATTTTTTTTAATATTACCCTTGCAGTTAGTTCTTATTGAAAATGTTTATATTTGTTTGTAAAATTCCCATTAAGTTTTTTAAGGGGTAAATTAGTAAAATCATCTTCTTATTTATGATTTCTTAAGCATCGCGCAAAATGAAAAGTGATCAACTAATTATGGAACAGAGAGTACCAATTTTTCCAAAATTTTTAAATACATAGCATATATGTGATATCTTTCACGCATAAGATTTGACAAATGTAATCATTACTCGATTTTATGGAAAATATTAGCTTCCGAGTAATTCACCTGCCCCATTAACACATACACAAATAAAAGCATGAATAAAATTGGTAAATCCTAATATTTCCTTGGGGAAAGTGTGAACGTATACATAGAGATGCATGTAATTTCTGACATGTTACCAAAAATGAAAAATAAAAATAAGCATGATTTTTCCTTGATACTTTCTAAGAATTGTATAAAGCTGATATTAATTAGCTACGTAGTCTCTATGGTGGTTAATTTGGCCATGCACACACAGACACAATAAAGACTGAAATTAATTGAGAGACATAACAAAGAAGAAGAAGGAAATGTAGAAGAAAATATGAATAACTTTCACAGCCAATGGAAAGGAAATAGCATAGATAATTTACTACTATTAAAAATGCCTCTATATATACCATCACAATTTTGGCCAATGTAACACATCAAGAAACAAAGATCAATAATTAAAGTTGGGAAAAAAAGAAAGAAGAATGTCTGAAGCAAACGGCCGCGGAGGAATGGGGAACAATAATGAGAATAATGGTGGTAAAACAAAAGGTGAGAGTAGTACTGTTATTCCAGCAAAGAGGAAGTCGGTGCAAAGGATGATGGCTGAAAAAATAATCGAAGTTGTGTCTTCTGATAAGAATAAGAATAAGAATAAGATCAATCCGCATCCTGATTCCACTTAACATCATTAGCTCCTCCTATTCACGCACAATAACGTAACCTTTCATTATTTCTACTAAATAATAGTATGTATTACGGCTTTCTATTTATGGTTCTCTTGGTTGTTCTTATGTTCCATGCTTAAAGTCACAAAGATCAATTTGTAGTACTCTTTATTCTTGTTGCTGTAAGTTATTATACTATATATCTATGGGATAAATAACGTTTGTTCATAAATCATAAGTGGCGTGAAGAGCACGGATATCCATTTTTAACGCTGTCACTTAATTTGTGCCAACATTTTTTTTTCACATTTAGTTCGGATAACTTGACATATAATGTTTGAAGTTAGTTATGAGGAAATCTAACTTCTGACACAGTGTCTGAAGTTCAGTCATATTTCTGATTTTAACCATTTCTTTCCAAAATTCATGCACATATGACCCAAGTCCAAATAAGAATAGTTGAAGTCAGACAAAAATAACAGAAATTCATGATATAGTACTCTTAACGTAAATAAAGATGATATGGCTGTGAAGAAGGAACAAATTAATACTGATATCTGTCTGTTGGTCCAACAAGAAAATGACCAACACACAGAAAACAGGAAAGAAAACAGTCAAATACCAGACTCTATTTGATGAAAAATATAGCAGAGAGGTCACTGAGATCGAACATACGAATCAAGCAATCTGCCTTCTGAGATAAAAAATATGAAGGCCATTAATTTGTTTGCAAAGTTGAACTGTAAACAAACTACTTGGAGCATCAACAAAGGTAACAATGAACGTGATAGGGAGGCAAATTAATTTCACTCATTCCCTGAAGACAATTCCCCTCACACTATCCTAGCTAGAATCTAATCAGTTGCAGGATAAAGGGGAGATTAATAGCACCACCGGAAGAAGTTTTAATATAAGACAGGAAAGGAAGAACAAACATAACAGGACCACCACATTAAGAAACAATAACAAAGAAGACAAGAACATCATCCACTTGGAACAAGTTACCAGTACCACTGTCACCAACCGAGGAAGAAGCAAAGACATGAAGGCAAAGAAACAATCGAATAACTGTCACAACCCAAGACTACCCCTAGTTGCAACATGGTGCTCATGGTCTGGTATGACACTAAGAATCAATATGAAATTGCAATAGAAGATAACTGAATGCGGAACTGAGCTGAAATAGTCTTAAAATATCAGTAGACGAATATCTGAGTACAGATAGCTGAATCTAAACTGACTGTCCGAAAACTCTCTACTAATATGGGTTGCTAGTACAAGCCCCTATCTAACTCTAATATCTGAAAACTGAGAGTAAATACTGAAATCAAATGATAGAATGTCCTCAGAGGATGAGGACTCACCAAACATGCTAGTAAGAAGACTGAGAATCGCACTAACCGCTACTGAGCTTCAAAACCTATATTATCAAACAATATAGGCAGAAAGTATGCGGTTAGAATTTTGAATGTATTGAGTATGTAAGATATTGCATGATAAACATGATAACTGAACATGTTGAACCCATAAAACATAATGATGCAATGACCAAGTTAAATAATATGAAATTAAGATATACTTAACTGAGATGCATAGGTACATGGTCATGCTACAACTAGAAGTCTAACCGTGCGAGATACTAAAACCGACACAAACCATTTGAGCTACTACATGAAGTTCAGTGTACTGTTCCCGCACCGAAAAGAGGGTGTCCAGTACTTGCCAAGGTAAGGGACCTGATAACTATGCGGATCCATTAGACTGATGTGCCATCTTGGGCTACATGAAAACCTACGGTGGCGCGTAGTTCTGGGACTTAGAGATTTCTACTAAAGCTTCACGGACGCTAATCCAAATCCTTCATCTCTAAATTCGTTCAGTGCTAAGTATAACTCCCATGGGAAAAATGAAATTATCTGAAGACAGTGATAATTTGATAACACTGAATCACATAATAGTTGATAAATACTGAGTAACTCATAAATCACGATAACTAAAAATATACTGAAAGACACTTTATCTGAAAGAATCATATATCATGAAAAGCTAATATTGTAGGACCCTCAGTCGAAAAATTCTGCAAATACATCTGGGAAAAGGGTTCAATAAACTCGGAAATAAATTCAACCCACATATGTTTAATCCCTAGATGCAAAAATGCTACGTCCCTTAAAAGCTTTAGACCAATCAGCTTATGTAACACCACGTATAAAATCGTCACCAAAATAATCTCAAATAGACTCAGACCCCTAATGACTAAACTAGGGGGACCAAATCAGGCTAGCTTCCTGAAAAACAGGCAAGGCACGGACAATGTCATCATAGTTCAAGAACTGATAACCCACTTCAATAGAATGAAAGGAAAAAAAGGGAACATGGTGATGAAAATCGATCTAGAAAAGGCTTTCGACAAACTCGAATGGTCCTTTATAAGATCAACCTTGGAATCTTTTAATTTCCCCCACAAAATGATAAAGATTATCATGCCATGCATCTCCACAAGTAAAGTTTCAGTCCTTGTGAATGGTTCGAGGGAACAGATTTTTTCGAACCATCTAGAGGCATACGACAAGGCGACCCTATGTCCCCGTACATCTTCATACTATGTATGGAAATCCTATCAGCCAATATTTATGAGTCAGTACAAGCAAATGAATAGAAACCAATTAGGATTGCAGGAAAGGGCCCTAAGTTATCACACCTTTTCTTCGCTGACGACCTGGTGTTAATGGCTAGGGCCGACATAAACTCTAGCAATAGTGTAGAAGACACCCTACAAAGATCACTGGATCCCAAATATAGGAAGCATATACACTGGATAATAGGTAAGGGCGATGACATAAATTTGTGGACAGATCACTGGATCCCAAACCACACGACTAGTCTTAGAGAAAAGCTAATTGGACCCCTAAACAAAACAGATATAAACAGGACAGTAAGCTCCTGCATTAGTAATGGGATTTGGAACCTCGATAATTTATCCTTTGAATTACCAATGGATACACGCAGAAGCATTACATGCATCCCTATCCCAAGTATATATAACGCTAAAGACATCTCAACCTGGTCCTTATCAAGCACAGGAATCTTTAGCACTTCATCAGCATCCAAACACATAAAAAATCATAAACTAACGCCTAAGGAACCGTCTAGCAGAAGGTACAAGTGGATTTGGTAATCAAAATGTCCCAATAAGCTAAAGAGTTTTCTATGGCTTTGTCACCACGGGAGACTACTGACTAGTCAATACCTCAACTCCATCGGTATGAATGTAGATCTAAATTGCAAAATCTGCGGGGTAATAGAAACCTTAGATCATATATTTATGGATTGCGCGCTAGTTAGAAAATACTGGACACACGTAGGCATCCTTAACAATATTACTGACATCCTAAACGAAGGGACTCATGACTGGTTGTATTCCATTAAATGCATAAAAAATTCCACGATAAAAAGTTTGGTGGACTGGGACATAGGTTTTCCTTTCTAAGTGTGGAACATATGGCTTAATCGTAACCACAACTTCTACAACGATAAACAAAGAGAAGTCCCTATAGATACACCATACATAAGAGCCATAGAATACCATCTCCTGTTTAACAGCATTCCTCCTAAGGGATAAGCCATTACCGGGTTACGAGAGTAAATGTAGATGGAGCCTTCAACCCAATATCCTTTGCTGGAGGAACGGGAGGAGTCCTAAGGGATAATAGCGGGAAAAGGATAGTAGGTTTCTCAAAAAACAAATAAGCGCCATTCATGCTGATAAGCATCATAATTAATATATAAGTATCCTTTTTCAACCAAAAAAAAAAAAGAAAAGCTGATAATATGAGACATGCATCTAAAATAGTATAATTCGGAGTCATGAAGATACTTATGTACTTAGGGTTTCATGAAATATCATTTATAGTATGGAATTATGAGTAATGATAATCTCAGCAACTCTATTAAGGGTCCATGGTGCATTTAAATGTCCTTATAAATTCTAATGAAAGATAGGGCCGGGGCCAAACCACATAGAGCCTATAAAAGCTCAGACTTCATCAGCACTATGAACTCTTGTGCCTTAATTGATGCAGGTTTTACTGGTTCAAAGACACACTTGGTGTGATAATAGAAGGCCTAGTTGAAGAATATGGAAGAGACTAATTGACAGAATTCTTCTCAATGATGAATGGATTCAGCTTTTGTAAGAAGATCTCAACAAAAGCGGACATGGCAGAAGATCAGGTATATATGAAATTATTTTGAGAAAGAACCAAATGGATATGATTAATTGACTGCAAAATTTGCATAACACTGATATACTTTTAGACCAAGGCTAGCTAATCAAGGATGAACGACAACTTTTAGATCAACATATACATGGAAAAAGAATATTAAAGATGTGGTAAATAGTCATATAGTTATGATTTTCCCACAAAAATCATATATAACTATATTCTTTCATTAAAAAGGAATCACAAAATGTTCACTCTACTAACACAAAATTCATATTTTCCAGAAAATCCAACTTTAGTTTTTCACTCTACATTTTAGAGGTAGCTATACTCAGAATAAAAAGCTCTGAGGGCAATACTTGCTATCATTTGAATGAAAATCTTGAAAAATGGGATCTTGATTATTTATTATTATTTTTTTAAATCGAAACCATGTAATCATTTATGAAATTTACTGATGTCGTTTGCCATAGCCCATACCACAAGGGTGAACGACAAATTTTAGGCTTTAGCTTGACGTATAGCTAGAAATCGCAGAAATTTATGAAGATATGAGAAAGGAGAGTGAACCTAGCTATTGAACTATCAAACTATGTGGCGGCAGATGAAGTTGCTTCTTTGGGTTTGATTTCAGTCCTAGATATGAAAAAAAAAATTCTTTCTAGGAGTGCTTTTAATTCCCAAATGGTCCTAGGCGACACAAATTTAAATTAGTCATACTCTCGATACTGAACACCAGATGAGAAATCAAAAGAAAAAACTATCTATTGGGATTTAAAACATTATTATTGACATATAGGGTGTGTTTGGTATCAAGGAAAATGTTTTCCTAGAAAATATTTTTTTGGAAAATAAGTTGATTTCTAACTTATTTTCTCATGTTTGATTGGTTTGGTTGGTGAATGAAAAAAAAAATTCGAAATTTTTTTCTAGTGTATGATTAGTGAATGAAAAATATTTTTAAAAAATATCTTTAGAAATGGGATCCGATACCCAACTCAAAACCCTACATATCCCAACACCTGATTCGAGATCTGACCCCGACTCAATTCAAAAATTCAGGAGTTGGGTCTCGAATCGAGGTCGAGTGTCGGGTCTCAAATTCATGAGAATCATGTGTTGGATCTAAGATTAGTATTGAGAATCGATACCCGAGACTTAAGTTAGGATGGAAAGTTGAGGTGTAAGGTTCAAAATGATTTTGGAAAATGTTTTCCTTACTTTTTTAAAGGAAGTCATTTTCCTTAAATTTGAGAAAAATAAGTTAATTTTGAAAACATTTTCCAAAACATTTATGCCAACCAAACATGAGAAAATTGGAAAATATTTTTCGGAAAACATTTTTCTTCATACCAAACACACCCATAATCACAAATTATAATACTACTCCAAGCGTTTGTAATTTTTAATCTTGTGAGTAGAAGATTAATTAAAACAAGCAGAGAAATATAGAAGAAAATGGAGAAGTTATAATGATGTTGAATATAAACCTTGAGCAGCAGAAGAAAAGTTGAGTGTTAGGAGAGAAGCCTTTATGTCTTGCAAAATCCTACTTCCAATTTTTCCCCTTGTTGGTGGCAATGTTGTATTTCCTCTATTATTTCTTCCATCTTCACCAGCACATTTTTCTTGAGAATCTCTTATATTTTCTTTTCTTCTTTCACTTGCTTCACTCATTCTTTTTAATTTTTATATATTTTAGTGATAAGCTTCTCACAGGTCATGACTACTTGTATACATCCTCTTTTATATAGTACTCCTTCCGTTTTTATTGTTAGGGAGCGTTCTATCCTTAATGTGGGACTTCTTGACGTAAATTTGAATTTAACGAGGCTTCAATTTGGATAGTGGATATTATCTTCCTTTGCTGGTTTGTTTGTTTGTATATCTATAGGACATGTAAGACTGCATAGAGTTGGCAAGATCAATCACATGGTTTTGAAGGGCAGGACAGACAGAGTGGCCCCAATAGGGAGCATGCGCAAATGTACTACTAGTAAATTTGAACCATTAAAAAAAAGAGGAGCCAGTAGATTTATAATTTTGTCTTTTTCACCTTTCTCAGTTGACATGTTTTTAATGTGTAGGTTTACACATTAAGTGGCCCCAATAGGGAGCATGCGCAAATGTACTACTATTAAATTTGAACCATGAAAAAAAAGAGGAGCCAGTAGATTTATAATTTTGTCTTTTTCACCTTTCTCAGTTGACATGTTTTTAATGTGTAGGTTTACACATTAAACAAATTTTAAATGACAAGAGTTGATTGCATGTCTAATTATCTAGTATTAACTCTCTTGTATTGCAATGGAAAAGACGAAAAAGATTTACAATCTTATAAACGTAATGTGGCTTAAGTTTGTCTAGAGAAGAAATTAAACTTCATATCTTTGAGCACATTTTTTTAGATTATCAAATTTTCATCATACTTTTGTCCTTCGTTTACTAAAAAATCGATACATACGTTTATTTTTCTCCAGATGCCTTTAATAAAGATCTTACTGACATTCAACAGATATATGCAATCTTCAATAATAGCTCTATGAGGACGACATTTTATGTCCTTATAATTCTGAATAAGTTTGATGGCAAGTAGGCGCACAATTTGTTTCCACCTCTAGTTCTTGGGAACCCATTAGTGTAGGTAAGTTTAGCCCTCGTTTTAAGCTCCCCAATTCTATTGTGAGACTTGAAGTAGGTTTTACTTACTTTAGTATCCCAATAATTATTTTCATTGATCATCTCAATAGACCCCTCCAAAAGTGGTATTTTTAGCAATGTTTAGATTTGTCTTCTCTTCAAGCAATTAGTTTGGATTGTTTGGAAGTAGGAGCTGGTCTTGGAACTTGTTCAGCAATTTCCCTAGCATATACAATTAGTAATATGCTCACATATAACATCAAGAGTGACACACACGAAGATTGCCATGTATTATTTTAAACATCAAGTCAGCCAAACATTGGCTTAATTAGCTTCAATCATATTTGATGAAATGAACTTGTTCCATATCAATTTAGACTTTCGACATTCCTAAATCCCTGATAATATTCAATGTTACATTGTTCATATTTTGGTGGCTTAGAAGGCATAGCTTCAATCACATTACATAAAGTTGCTTGAATTTCTACTTCCTCTAGTTGAATTGTATATGATGCTATCGCATCATTTAACTCTTTGAATTAATTTTGATATTTTATTAAAATTGGAGAAAATCAGGCTTTTAGAAATTTGTAACTTCTAAAAGAAAAATCTCTTACCCTCCTATATATATATAATGATGTTTTACCAATCCTTCTCATTGTCAATGCAACTTAACCTATTCCATCGAACATAAGAGACTCCACATAAATGAAGAGGATATTGATGATGATAATGATGGATCCACTTCCAACATACATACTATTCATGGATTCATGATTATTTATTTTTTACTAATACTCATTCATCCTGAGGTAATGGAAGATTTGACAAGACCCCTATGTTACCATGTTCTTTCATAATAAAAGAAACATACCATCTTCAAGAGGGACATAAGGCCTTACCTTCTAAAACTACATAGGAAACAAAATTTTGTCCCTAGTTTAGTTGATAATCCAAACAAAATTGTTACTAGCTATTCTAATGCCCAGTGGCTTATGAATGAATGAATCACGACCAAGTTCCTTTTGCTAAGCCACTATCTACAAAGAGTTGATTAGCATTTTTATATTTTGTATTCATCCAACAAAAACAACTTTAAAAAATGAGTTAATCCTAAACCTAGACATAGCATTATCCAGAGTCAAATATTTTTTCCAAGAAATTTCACATAAGAAAGGAATCTTTAAAAGAAATCTCCTTGAACATGTGATTGTTTATTTAACAGAATATGTCAACAAGCTCACATTTGAAACAAATATATAACAGAATATGTCATCAAATGCAGTAGAGCAAGAAAACATGTCATTGTTGCTAAAATTCCCACTAAATTTGAAGACATAAGTTTAATGTTCCTCCAACAGCATTCTAGAAACCTTCTCTTACCTATATCTTATAAAAAAATATTTTGTACAATTATCATTTAATTTTTTTGTATTTCAGCTTTACGTAGATTACCAACAACATTTTCAATCCCATGTCACCATAAAAGGATAACACAAATCAGGCCAATCCAAAGGACATGCTTATGTGGAATTTGTTCGTTAAGAGGCTTAAAAAAAATACTTTCATAGAATGAATCAAAGCTTCATATGAACAAATTTCACATAAGCATATCATTTGGATTATTCATATTTGTGTTACCCTGTTTACTGTTACACAAAATGGAAAACATTATTGTACTTTTTTAGAGGTGAAGGGGCATAATCAATCGAAAGTTGAAATGAAAATAAAATCTAAATGATAATTCTGCAAAAAGTTTTCAACATTAATTCAATGTTCCTCCAATAACATCCTAGAAACCTTCTCTAACCCGTATCTTATGAAAATATTTAATAGAATTATCATTTAGTTTTTTTTTATTTCAGCTTTACATAGATAACCAACAACATTTCCTATCACGTGTCACCATAAAAGGGAAACACAAATCCGGCCAACCCAAATGATTTGCTTATGTGCAATTTGTTCATTAGGAGGCTTAAAAAAAATACTTTCATAGAATGAATCATAGCTTTATATGAACAAACTTCACATAAGCATATCACTTGGATTATCAAGATTTGTGCTTCCCTGTTTACGATTGCACAAGATGGAAAACATTAATTGTTGCACTTCTTTAGAGTTGAAGGGGCATAATCTATCGATAGTTGAAATGAAAACAAAATCTAAATGATAATTCTGCAAAACGTTTTCACAATCACAAGAGTTGGGTAAGAGGGGGGTGGGGGGTTCCTAGCATGTTATTTAAAAAACATTTGACTAATATCTCTACTTTATAAGTTTAGGACTTGTTTTCATATGCATTTATAAGTTTAAACTATATAGTTTTACATTAAAAAAATGTATTCAGTCTATTGATTATACATAGTGTGATACTATCTCCTATTATTTCTCAAGAAATAAATGATTTAAAAATAAATATTTCACTAACGATGTATAGATACCTCTTTGAAGATTAGGAAGACTATATCTTATTCAAGTTGCTCAATAATAAATTTAGCACTTATTTTAGATTAAAAAGGTTTTCTTGGATCTAAGGAGAAAATTAAATTTAAAGAATTTAACTTCATTTTAACACAAATCAATTTATTTAGAAAAAACTAAATCAAACTGTATAAATATATCTAGATAGGAGGATGTATATCAATTTCTTTTTCATGTGTAAATTTTTTTAAGGAACTATTTGAATCATTTTCAGGAGGCAGTTCATAAAAACATGGCTCTGCAATCTAAAAAATCAAGTCATAAATGGATAAAATCAAAACATTAACCAATAAACATTAGATAAAGAAAAAAGATAGTGAATAAAAAGCACTTACAACTCGCTGACTCAGTAGTTTAATTTTGAAAAAATCTATGAAAAAGATTCATGGTAAAAATGAATTTTTTCATCGTCATAGACATCCTCCTCTTCACTAATGTGAGTTCTCTTCATCTCAGCCGCAGATGGAAGGCATAGAGTACGTTGTGATGAGACTAGTAGAACACAACTATATATATATATACTAGATGGGTAATAGCACGGGCCCAATATGCTTTACAAAACCTGTTTGGAAGGGACTTTCATGTTTTTATCCCTTGAAAAACTAAAATTTATACAACTCAACAGAGCATATAATCATATTGATACACAGTCAAATACATACTCGGTTGTTTACTAATACTGTAGTCAAACCAAAAGAAATCATAATACATCTCATCTACTAGAACACTATATATTTAACACAAGGAGAGCTCCAAAGATCTGTTGACAGTCATCTTCCTAATCCTCTACAATTCCTTTATGAACTTGCATCCCCCTGGATAAGTAAAGCAGGTCTTTGAAGAGCTAGGTATCACTCAAGTCTATGCAAATTTATCTCGCTTTTACCTGAGTAGTGGATTAATCTAAACACCGTTAAAAGGAGAAAGAATCAGAGACAAAGAAACTTAAGTAAAACATTTCACAAAAGTAATCACATTCCTTGGCATGAATTGAACGACATTTAACTCGGCACCAATACGTCAGTAGGCAATAACACAGATGAATGAATATAACAAACTGATTTCTACATAGGATGACCCAAAAAAAGATTTCAAGAACTTATAGGTTATGTCCAATGCTCCAAAACATTGACTTATAATTGTATACAAATTGATATATGTTTTTCGGCATCTTCAGCATTATAAGGATCACCACAAAGAAAATATAGTATTCCTTAACTGCAATTTTATCACGAAGTTAACTACATAATAGGTTGAATATTCAAGATCTCACAATGAAAAATAAAATGATAGCACCTTGGCTGCTGGTCAAACAAAAGAATGGCCACCCTGACTTCTTCCCTAGAAATACCAAAATGTACACAAGTAATGTTTCAGTAGATCACTTGAAACCTATAATATAAACCCTTTTTAAAGGATTCTAGCTATACAAAATGTTGCTATGTCTAATAAGTAAGAAAAAATATATTCAGCATATATATGGCGTAATGATACAAATGCAGGCGTGCATATAGAGAAATTTATAACAAAGAGAGAATCGTGAAGAGGAAAGAGCAAGTAATTTAGAAGGTACTTGGACAACTCTAAAATAAACTTGAGAAGCAGTGAGTACCTCCGAGTTTGGTCCATCATAACCTGCATAGAAGACCATAAGTAAGAGATTGTCTTCCAAAAAGAGAAAGTTAATCTTTACACAACGATACACTAAACAATGAAATCAGAAGGTACAAGCATACTATTGTCAAATAAGAACAAAAACAAAACTATAACATAAAAACTCCCAAGATAGATATGTGAGGACTCATCAAAATTTTATCTCAATAGAAACTGCGTTATTCAGCCTTCTATATCTTAATCTATGCTCTTTATTTTCTCATCGGTAAGCAAGTAAAGAAAAAGGAAATAATTTTTTAAAAAAAGTTTCATCGATTTTTTTGTACTCGTCTCAGATTGACATGTTTTGCTTCCTTTTTACTATGACCCATCACTACTCATCGCTTCAGATTTGCTTATTCTTTCTCTGATAATAATGAGACTAAAGAGAAAGGCCTTTATTTTAAGGATCCACAATCCTCCTCTGCCCTTCCTTTTCAAGAAATCAACAACTCCTCATTTCTTTCCAATCATCTAAAAATCTGATTCTTATAAATCTTTTATCAACCAAGAAGAGAAAATTAAGCAGAAGCCAGTTGTGACACACAAATAGAACGCATAAGCATGCATCAATCAAGAGGTACCCATTTATTAGTCACTACTACAACTGCTTCTTGTACAGTTACCTGTAGCAGTTTTTGTACCCTTATTTATCTTTGATGTACACAGAATAATAGCAAGAGTCACATCATAACCTTAAGAAACTAAATAAAAAGATACTTGTAACACGACATTTTATGCGAAGTTGTATTGTCTTTCTTGTCATGCTCAAAGTGATTTTCATTACAAACAAATTTTGAATGATCAGAACAACAAAGAGGAAGAAGATCTTGAGAATTTTACAAAGATCCTCCAATAAGAATACCTATAAAATGCTAGTATTCTGCATATTGATTTAATGAAAGTTGGCAAAAACCGATAAACAATTCCATCTCAAGGCCATAAGTTAAGCATGAAATATATCTACAACACGGGTGAGAAACCTCGCCATTCATTGTTAGCTTCTCATTACGAACTAAAACTTCACAAAGTGAAACATCTACTTAGTTCACATCTTGCAAACTTTGAAGACAAAGCACATATAAAACAATATATAATATCAGTTGCTGCCTGTAAACAGTTGCTAAAGTATTACATTATGTGGAGAAAGGCATCCCACTTTAGGGAAGTGATTTTCAGTGCACAAGCAGAACTCTCCAAGACGTCCACTGATACACACTTCTACCCATCATTTTAGCCGATAATAAAGTCCAATGATCAGACTAATAACATAGAGAAGAAAGAAATTAAACCATTATCCTTTCTACCAAACTCAAGAATTATCTAGTTTACATCCAAATTCTCAATTATGATTCTCCAATCGACCAACTCATATAGGAAAAATGATCACAAAAGAAATCTTTCTACATTTTCTTTTTCTTACACAAATTTTCCAAAACAACGCAGTAGCAGTGCAAGAGAGGAAGAGAACTCAATTGTTTAACTGCTTTTTTAAAAATAATTTTATCGACAAGTAAAATTGCAGTCCTTACCTCTCAATATGAGCGACTCGTAGATCAGAATAGCAGTTTACTTTGCCGTCTTTTCATCCTCCTCCACTTAAACTTCAAAAAGTCTCTATTTACATTTGCAAACCTTTTGACGATTCGTTCCACCTGCAAATGAGAGACTGATTTCACCCTTAGAGCCCCTATATAAAATCTTAGGTAAGAATTTTAAATTAGTATATGACAATGTAAATCAAATATCTTTTTATACATGCAACACTTCAACAAAGCAAAAAAGTTACATCAAACAACTCAAAAGAGGGAAACAATCAGAGAACAAGCAAAAGGAGGATGAGGAGTACAAGAAGAACATCAATAAATAAAAGTAATCTAAAAGAATGTACAATAAAGACACAAATTCAGCAAAACATATAGGTTAGATGTTGAAAGATTGAAGGAGGAAGCTGAAGAACTGTATGAGATAGATGACAGTTTGACGCATCAAAGGTGAGAAAGAAATTGCAGCAAGTTACTACTATATGTTACTCTAAACTATTACATGCATGATCTGGTAAAGGAGGAGACCAGTACACATGTTTATCCACCATGGACCTTTTCCGCGGTCAATTGAGCTTGTAAATTAGGTGGAGCAAACTGCTTTACAACTTATGACGCTTAAAGTGCAAATGATTAGAAGTTGAAATTGTATCATCAGAACGACTCATATCTCTTTTTTACTTTCTAACCAAAGTCAATAGTTATGATTCCAAGAAGGAAGTTTGTGAATGATATCATATTATTGACTTCTCATTCCATCTGGCAAAAGCTCAGAAATCAATGATGAAGGCATATTAGTAAATCAGCACAACTTCAGAGCAATCACCATACCGGAAGAAGTAACAAGATCAGACATTAATTAATGAAACAAATAAATCCATGTTGCAGTTTTTCTTAAATGACGGTAGTCTTAGAGCCAGCTTACGCGCACCTCAACTATTCCACCTAGTACCTCCTGGCTCCTACCACCCACCAGCACAGGCTTAGGCAGTTCCAAAATGGCTTGAAAGTTTAAATCGTAAGCTCTAGATTTTGGAGGTTTCCGCTAGTATATCAGAACACAAGAGACTGATCTTTTTACTCTTTTTTTTTAGTTTTTTGTTTTCCAGAAAAATTTGTTTTATAAGGAAATGGGACATTATGCAGAAAGATTGTTTTATCAGGTAATGGGACACTACGCCAGTGACATCAACATAAACAACATGAAGATAATTAGATACATAAAAGGCAGAATACTTAAAGACCACCCTAAACTTGACACGTTTTATTCACCTCTCCTAGACTATCAGTAGTTCTAATTACCCTCAAAATTTGGTTATCAAAGAAGTTGTTGTAATTTGATTTATCAAGTTTTTCACTCACTATAACCAGAATTGCATCTATAGCAACAAACAGGATAATATCAGCACAAGAAACAACTCCGGGGCATTCAACTTCAACTAATCTCTTAACAACAATAATGAATGAGAAGGTTTACATATTAGATTAGGGTTGACTTGCTTTTCAGTCCAATTTCCAGTATTTGAAGTGAAATTAGAAAGCACAAATCCATCACTTCCCTTCAAAGATCAAATTTAAATAGAAAGAAGCAAAACAGAATCAGGAACAAAGCAAATTCAGTAAGAACATAAAGAAACTTTGTATGTGAAACAGGGAAAAAATCATTACTCCCTCTGTTTCATTTTATATGTCATAGTTTTTCTGGACAGAGAGTCCAAGAAATAAGAACGACTTTCAAATTTTATTATCTTAAACTAAATATGCGTGCAATGCATCAAAATATCATCTGAACCTTGTGATCTTAAACATGTCATGTATAATATTGGAATGTAAGAATTAGTGAATATAGAAACAGACATTTTTTTAATAAACTAAAAAAGAAAGTAACTCACATAATTGAAACTGAGGGAGTAATACTTACCATTAACAAAGCAATTATGGGCATTCTGAATATGGTTGTTGCAGTATTTGGAGCCTCTAGAAAAGCCTATATCATTACGGGCAATATTAAGTATACCAAGTGGAACAAAAATGCTAAAGCTTTATATATATTTGAAAAGTGAATAAATTAAGTTGTGAGCAAATATAGATATCTAGTAAATGTAAAGCAATAAGCAAAATGAAATGCATTCACAAAGAATAGTTTTTCACCAAATTTGAAATGTAAATTTAGTGAGAATAGGCTTAAAAGGGAAAATGTCTGCTGCTAAACTATTCAAGAACATTCAAGGTACATATGTACACCACCATTGTAGCTAAGGCAACTTCATTAGCTGACATAGACAAGGTAAAACATATAAGCTGACACCAAAATTCAAGCACCAATTACCACTATCAGTTTCGCCTTCTTATACACTAAAAAGGTAGGTAGAACTGAATATATGTCGAACAATGGATCTAAAAAGATTTAGTAAGTAAATCTTTAGTGCTAACCTCAGATACCCTTCTTTCAATTGCTGCTTCAACACATTGAATCACTCTTTTCTGTTCTGCATCTGATTTTACTGGGGAACCATCTATATGTCTAATGTAGTACTCCTTCAATGAGAACAGAGTTTGTAATATTAGTTCACAAATTTTCAGAAAAATAAATCATGAGAAAGATTTCGAAACGAATAGAAAATTGTGGTACCTGATGCACTACTGGTCCTTCAGCATCAACATTGCCTTGGAAAACCACATATTGCATATCGGTCAATGTAAAAATTGTATCAAAGAGAGGCTTTGGTCTATCCTTGCACCGGATTGTCACAACGGAGTAGTCCTTATCTTACCAATTAAGGACACTCACATTAGGCCTCTCTTTTTCATCCAATCCTTCACCAGCAGCACGTTCATATTCCTCGAATCTTAACCATCCTATAAAATCCTTTTCATAAATCTTGACTTTGTCGTCGCTATCATATAGGTCCTACAAATATTTGGAGTTTCTATCTGAATGTATATAATGTATTCTGCATATTTAAGTATAATATATAGTTTTATCGTCGGTCAATACTCCGAGAAGAACAGGTACAGGTCCCTTCTTTATTTTATCCAGTTCCTCCAATCCCCCAAAAAGACCATCATCAATAACATCTCAAGATTCACATTAAGAAAAAAGAAAAGTTTTAAAAAATTAGACGTGTCTAACATGAAGAAGAGAGTGTAAAAACAATAAAATCTAAAATTATGTAAACGAACTAATCGATTGCGAGAAGCCCTTGCTAGAGCGAAATAGTGACAGGAATACCAAGGCCCAAAATTTATTTCGAAACATGCATGACTAAATAAAACCTAATTAGGAACATGAAATTACAAAATTCTACAATAAACTACGCAAAAAGCAGAAAATGCACAATAGAAGAAGTGGAAACAAAATACCCAACAGATTGTGACTATCAATAATGTAAACTTGCCAAGGAAAAAAGAGAGAAGCGAGAAGAATAAGAAGGGGAACACCAATTCTCAAGCATCTATGAGTGATTCAAACCAAATTAGGAACATGCAAGAACAAAATCCTACAAAAATCAGAAAATCTAATAAATACCACCCAAGAAATGACAACAAATACCCTTTAGGAATTGAATGACAAAAGCTGATATATTTATGATCATCACACACAATAAACATAAATCGTTGAAAAGGAAAAACAGATGAAAAAAGAGGCAAAAAGACTAACCAGTTTGAAGCTTGAAAGAGAGAGTAATAAAGAATCAAACAAAAGGGAAAGGTGAAAGAGGAGGAGACACCAAGTAGTGCTGATTTTCTGCTAAAAAAAAATGGACACGTGTTGATAGCCAAAAAACAAAAAATGAATGTCCAATAAAATAAGCCCAAGTTTGTAGTACACTTTATATAGCTTATTGTACAATCAATTTTTGCTGTATTAGTCCTCTTTTGTTGACTTATATAAAAGAAAAAGAGTAATAATATATATTTATAAAATAAAAATGGGACTTTAGGGTTTCTTAAAGATTCTACCAACTTTGCTAAAACGACATTTTCAAAGCTCAATTTGCAAACTAATCCCAAGTCTTAATTTATTGGTGAAAAAGACACCATTTATAATGTCATCATTTGAATTTAAAAAAGTGAAAATCCTTAAACCTAAGTTTTAAATAATACAAATATTTTTTACCATCAAAGCCTTAAAAGATTAACATCTCACCCACAAAGTCTTAAAATTGCAAATTAGATTTTCCATCTTCAAAGTTTAAATTACCCGATTTAAAATAAAAAAATAAATATCTTCCCTTAAAAAGCTCTCGATTTCTCCCCTTTCAGACCCCTTCTTCAGCCAAAAATTTAGGTTATTCATCAAAAAATTACTCTCCAATAATAAAAAAATTCTCCAGTTCATCTATTATATTATTCTTAGTTCTCAACCATTGTTATTCAACTCAATCATTGTTATTTCTAATTAATCTTTTTATTATTGTAAAAGCTCAACAAGGGCTGCGTATCGGTCGGTTCGGTTCGGTTTTGAAGTTTCTTGGTTTGGCTTATTGGTTATCGGTTTGTAGCGATGCTAAACCGTTAAAGAACCATTAAGATATTGACTTATCGGTTATTGGTTTATCGGTTATTGATCGTTATCGGTTCGGTTATCGGTTAAACCGTTAAGATTTGATACAAAAAAAAGTCGTTAAAAATCACGTAAAAAACAAGGTGACAAACCAAATGAACCATGCACATGAATTCAAAAATAACATCTTGCTAAAAAGCAAACACTTTTACATTGTAGAATACCCCAAGAGTTTGAGACAGCCAAAAATAAAAGTAGGAAACTAAACTCTAAGTCAAGGACTTTATATACAAAATGATAAAAATATAATTATTTAATTTACTATCGGGTTATCGGTTAATCCATTAAGAAAAAACCTCAAACCGTTAAGAATCGATAACCCGATAACAAAAAAAATTTAAACCGTTATCAAAACTGCTAAACCAATAACCCATTACTGATAAACCAATAACTTATTTTCGGTTCGGGTTATCGGTTTCGGTTCGGTTTTGAACAGCCCTAAGCTCAACCACTTTACCAATGATCATTGACTACCCTCTTTGTTGATGATGGATAATGAACAAGTAGATATATTATAGATCGATTTGTGTCAATTATCGACAGATATATTTTCTATTCAACTAATTTTTTTGTCATGAGTAACCAACCACTTGATATATATAGGCTAGACTACTATTTGGTAAAAAAATAATAAATTAATTAAATTATAACAAGGCACTTAATATTATTTAAACTAATCATGTATTCTATTATACGAGAGTCTCTTTTGTTTTTTTGGTAAAAATAAATATTATATTAATAAGACTTAATATGCATCATTACCTGGATAGCAGTGGAACCGTTGTTTATTATGAGAGTAGAGGGGATAGTACAATACGTATTACAAAAGACACGAGTAGTAGATGACTTAGTTAGCCTAAAGAGTTTCCTCCTTGTTTGCTTCTAACTTCTTGGACACAAACAAAGGTGGAACTCTCTAAACTAGCTTTGCTAGTAAGACTTTGTGTTTTGAGGCTGCTTTTATGACTCCCAGTCCTTTCTCAGTCTTTGGTAGACTGAAAATATCCCATTTTATCATATGGAGTTTGTGTTTGGCACTCATGGTTCCCCAAATGAAGTTACGTCGAATTTGATCGATCTTATTTGTGATATTAATGGGGAAGCTAGTGGATTGCATAATGTGAGTGGGTATGATGTTTAGACATTCATGTGCTAGGGTTGATCTACCTACTATGTTGAGGAATTTGGTTTTCCAACCGGCTAATTTGGTATGTAGATTATCGATGATGAATTGATAATCCTTAATGGTGTGGCAATTTTTTGAGCATATAATTTTAGACTTTGAATAGTTGATGGTTTGGCCAGAAGATTTACAGAACTCCTCAATCACTCTTTTAATGGTGGAGCAATTGTTGCTATCTGCTTTAGCCATTAATGTTACGTCATCAGTGGAAAAAAGATGGGATAGGTTAGGCCCCTTCTTAGAGATCTTGATTGGTCTCCAAGATTTTTGATAGACTACTTTCTCTATCTCTCCCTCGAGCATTTTCATGTATAAAATAAATAAGTATGGGGAAAGGAGGTCCCCTTGTCTGATGCCCCTCGATGGTTTGAAGAAATTTGTCCTATCCCTATTTATAAGAACAGCTACCCTATTGGATGAGATGCATGACCTTATTAAGTTCGTAAGGTTAATTGGAAAGTTTAAGTATAAAACGATTTTCTAGATGAAAGTCCATTTTACTTGTCAAATACTTTTTGCAAATCTAATTTGATGATCATATTTGCATGTTTCCCTTTCATTTTTTGGAAGTGAGTGATTATTTCTTGAACGATTATAACGTTGTTGGGCTTTGATGGCCACTAGGTCGTACAACCAGGAACCCTCTTGGGTTGGGAGGGCAACAATTTTATTTTTCTACTTCGATTGAGATTTGTTGTATGGAAGAACTTAGTGTTGGAGTCATCCTCACTGAGCCTGTTGACTCTAGATTTTAGTTTTCAGAAATCTTCCTCTAATCTAAGTATAAGGTTTGTATTCTTTAATTAGGTGAACCTCCAGTTTTGATAGGAAGGTGCTGGAGCTATAATTTGGTGATTTTGGATACCCTCAATTCATTGGAGGAGTCTCTTTTTTTATTTTTTTTAATAAAAGAAGTTTTCAAAAATTTGCTTATTCCATATGGTAACATTTCATTCAAAAGAAGAGATTGCTTCAGATATATTTGGTCAGTTAAGATAGTTGGAAGAGATAAGATTTGGTAATTCGAGGTGTGAAGTTCACATGGATTCGAAGCAAAAGATTTTTTATTTTTATGTTTACTTTTGTGTGGGAATACTGATATTAGAATGGGACAGTGACCCGAATGCCTACGAGGTAGGTTGTGTACTTGCGCATCTCAATGACTAGGAAACCACTTGTCATTTGCTAAAAATCGGTCCAGTCTTTCAAAAATAAGACTCAATCTATTTTTGTAGCGCTTATTTGTAATGACCCTGAGGGTCATTTTTGGTAATTTTTATAAAATGACCGTTTTACCCCTCTCGAGAGTTTTCCCGAGTCATGTTTGGTTGATATCCGAAGTTAGTTTTGTGAATTTCTTGTTAAGTTATGATTTTTGGAAAGTTTTGAATTCTAAAGGCTTAAGTTGTAGAAATTTGATTTTTGAGGTCATTCGGAGTTTCGAGTCTCGGATGGGGATTTCGTCAATTCCATCAGCTCCGAAATGTGGAATTTGGTCTAAAAGAGTTGACAGAATCAATTTTAGGGCTGTATCGTGGATTTGAGGCCTTGAGTTGGAAAATTGTGAGATTTTGATCATAGAGTTGACTTTGGTCAACATTTGGAGATCGGTTGCTCGGTATTTGGTTCTGACAACTCCGTTGGGTTCGGGGGATGATTTTCGGCCTAGGAATGGCCTTGGTTGAATTTTTAGAGGTTCCGGGCTTGATTTGAGTTTTTGAGGGTTAAGTTAGTTTAGTTGTGCTTTATCGGGTTCCGGATCAAGGAGACCTCGAATTCGAATTCCGACGGTTCCATTGAGTCCGGAACGTCGAACATAGTAGGGTGGCATATTTGGTTTGTGTGCACGGGGTTCCGAACGAATCCCGAAGGTCCATTCGGAGACTTGTTGGATTACTGATTTTTGTTGTGTCTGGTGTTTGAACTTTTGGCCTCCGCGTTCGCGGAGGGATCTGGTGCGTTCGGGGAGTGCACTGTGTGTTGGTCTTCGCGTTCGCGGAGCCTGGGCGCGTTCACGGAGGGTGACCTATTTGGTCTCCGCGTTCGCGGGCTTAGTGGTCTGCGTTCGCGGAGGTCATTTTTTACCTGAAACAGTGTAAATTCGGGAAATGTCCCATTTTCAATATTTTGAAGCTTGGGAAGACGATTTGAAAGAGAGAATTTCATGGAAACCTATTGGGTAACTACTTTTAACTCTAAACCTTGATTACCCATTGATTGTATCATGATTTCAACTTGGAATTTGGGTTTTTAAAGTGAGATTTTGGGGGTTTTGCATGAATTATGAATTTTTGATAAAATGGTGATTGGGGACTGGTTTGAATTCCTTCTTCAAAATGGTTTTCACTAATGGATTCCTAATGCTTCGAGGATCATTTTCATGTGAGAATTTCCGAATTCAAATCTCATTTTTGAAATCAGATTTTTGAGCCATTTGGATCCCTTTACCCGATTTTCATGTTCTTGGTATTGTTAGTTCCGAAATTTGATTGTGATTCATAATTTGATTAGATTGTGTTGCTTTGGATTGCTCTCGGAAGGGAAAAGCTCCGGTTGTATATTGATTGCGATTTCGGTTAAGGCAAGTAGACTTCTAAAACTTTGTGAATCTTGTAATATTCCGGATTTATCTTTCTCGATTGTGTTGGGGAGTAATGGGATTGAGGTATGGGTTGAATTCTTATATGAATCAATCTAAATTAATCGGCAGGGTAATAAAATGGTTATGTGTGCTAAAGTGTTAGGCCAACATGTGATGTGCTGTGATCTTGATATTGATATGTAATTGATGAAATGCTATGATAGCCTCGATGTGATTGTGAAATTGATGAATATACTTTTGCTCATTGTGGATTATGGGACTAGACTTGAAACTCTTGCTTAGTGATTAATCCTACTTGTGATGAAAGAAGTAGTGAATCGGAGACTAGTCAATTGATCTTGTTGTAAATAATGTAATTGTTGATGTTGATATATTGTTGATAGTGTGATGTGATTTACATTGATATGAATTGCATTGTGATTGTGAACACTATCATTTTGTCATTATTTGTGTGATCATGCTTATGTGCATTGGTTCTGAAACACTATGATGAGACACTTGATGATTATGCCGATGGGAAATGGTTCCGGTGAAACCAATGGGACATGGTTCCGGCGAAGCCAATGGGAAATGGTTCCGGCGATTGATGATTATGCTGATGGAAAATGGTTCCGACAGATACATGGTCCATGTGTGGCTTCCATGGGTTTCGGTTTGAGATTCAGCGGATATGTATCGTAGGACAGACATGCATCACTCTCTACATGGCATTGCATTGCATTACATTGTCTCATTCTTGTCATTGTGGAGTTGTGTTTATGCCTTGTGACTCTGGGATTGATATACTTGATACTGATGTGAGTTATTTCGGTGATGCTGTTGAGCTGTTATTGACCTATGTGTTATATGACTATGAATTGGAATATGTTAGGCTGGGCTGATTTTCTGTGCAAGTTGTAGTTATTGGAGGTTCGGTTGGAAGTAAGGGAGTTCATGGATTTTATTAGATTTGCCTTATTTTATTAGTTGATTTGTTGGGTACCGTGTTGTTTGGTACTCACCCTTGCTTCTACACTTATGTAGGTTCCGAGCCCGGACCGTGATCTTGTTCTCTCTTCTTCTTACTCCGAGACTTTTGAGGAATCTTGAGAGGTAGTTGTTCGATGTTGGCGATCTCTCTCGATTCTTTTTATGTTATGCTTTGTTCTATTTGAGATACAAAGACATTGAGACTTGCAATTTCATTTCAAAATTCTGTATTAGTGGCTTGTACATGTGACAACCAGTTCTGGGAAGGGTTTTGTTTAAGTGTTGAAGTCTTCCGCTTATTGTTATTCTCCTTGATTTGCTTTTTCTGCTTTTATTTCCGCTTGTTGGGTTTAGGCTGACTTGTTCTGGTGGGATAGGACAAGTGCCATCACACCCGGTTTTTGGATCGTGACATTATTTAACCACTTGTATTTGCTACCTTTAAACCCTAAATCAATCATCTCACAGTAACTAATCATATCCCAGAAGTTATTTACGTGAGAATTAATAATGGGCCTATCTCCAGCTTTATCTGTACATCTCCATTGCCAGCCTCATCCCCTCTGATGCTACTTTAATTTCTCATTGTTCACTAAGGCAGTGAAAGCTAGGGTATGGCCCTGTACAATGGCGGATCCAAGATTTCAATTAAGGGGGTTCGAAAAACCTCTAATCTTATATTTAGGAGGTTCAAAATCAATATATAGACATAAAAATTCTTTAAAATACCTTAAATATACAAGGTAATTTTTTGCCGAGGGGGTTCAACCTCTAGGTCTGCCCCTGGCCCTGTAATGTCAGTGGCGGACCCAGAAATTTTACCAAGTGGGTTCAATATATAAAAAAATAAATACGCAAAGAAGCGAATAAAATAACAACAAAACAAAGCTTGATTAATCAAAATATTCATTATAAATGTATTCTGCGAGTTTTCATTTCTTGAAACCTATTCATAATACTATCATCAGAAACAGTATTAAATATTTTTTTTTCTACATAAGGCACAATGCATCCACTCATGAAGTCATCATCCATTCGATTTCGCAATTCACTTTTGATCAACTTCTTTGCCGAAAAAGCTCTTTCAACTGAAGCAGTGGTCACTGGTAGGAGCAATGCAAATTTTACAAGGCGAAATACAAGGGGATAGTTTAAATGCTTCTTTGCCTTGACTAGCTTTTCAGAAAGATCACCAAGTCTTTTTAGGTTAAAGAACCTTTCATCAACATCTCGGACATCAACAATATAAGTCTCTAACTGATTCTTAAGAGTAACCATCATGTTTTCACCAAAATCATCAGGATATAATTCAGCCATTCTCAATATTTTCTTCATGTCAAAATTAGAAAATGAGTCAATTGGATTCAAGCAAGCAACTCCAATAAGCAAATCTGTTCTCACCTCATTAAATCGATCATTTAGTTCTTGAAGTTGCCAATCAATAATCTTAAAAAAAACTTCAACACGATAATGATGTGAGACAGTATACTCAGCAACTTTGCGTCGAGATCTTCCAAAATTAACATAGAACTCATCAAAATTAGGTATCAAAATGTCATGCTTAACACAAAATGCAGACACATTCTCGATAAGTGAATCCCATCCTTCATCTCTTAGATTTTGCAATCGTATCTTTACCACTTTAACAAGTAGAATGGCATTTGCAATATCTTGTTCTTTCTTTTGTAAGGACTCATTAAGCTCATTTGTGATCGCCAAAATATCTCTCATCAAGTGCAATATGAAAGCAATCTCAAATGTTTGACAAACTTTAAGATATCCTGTTGCCCGGGCTCTATCTTCAACAGATTCAGAATCAACAACAATAGTATCAAGATCATCAATAATAGAGCCAAACATACTAATGAAGTTTTTAAAAGATTTATAGTGTGAACCCCAACGAGTATCAGCAGCTCTAGCAAGACCAAGTTCTTGATTCAAGCCTTTACCAGTTTCAACCTCACCCATATCTAGTGCCTCTTGAAAATTTTTAGCTTGAGATTCTCGAAGTTCATCCATGCGTTTAAAAGAACCTCCCACTATATTTAAGACATTAGAAACCAACAATACAAGTTCTCTAACTTGAAGACATTTTTTAGATACCCTGACAAGAGTCAACTGAAGTTGATGAGTAAAACAATGGATTGCATGAGCTGATATACTTTCTTGTTGAATCAAAATTTTAAGTCCACTTAGTCGCCCTTGCATATTGCTTGCTCCATCGTAGCATTGCCCACATATATGAGATACACTCAAAGAATGTTGAGCAAGATAGTTAACAATTGCTTCTTTTAAACATAAAGCACTAGTATTACGAACATGAGCAATCCCAATAAACCTTTCAACCACAAATCCCCATTTATCAGCATAATGCAAAACAATTGCCATTTGCTCTTTACGTGACACATCACAAGATTCATCGACTAGCAATGAGAAATAGTCACCATTTAGATCCTCCATAATAGCTTTAATTGTTTCAAGCTTACACGCAGTGATGATATCTTTCTGAATTTTATGAGAAGTCAACTGATCATTTTTTGGAGCTTTTTTCAACACAAGATCTCTAATTTTATCACACCGTCTCGCATACCATGAAAGAATTTCAAGAAATTTAGCTTTGTTTAATGATGATTCATCTTCTCGATGTCCACGAAATGCCAATCCTTGATTCAAAAGGAGTCTCACCACCTCAACTAAAGCTTTTAAACGAATTTTGTGTTCTAGCTTGGTTTGGTTAGATAGCTTAACAAATGCAGCTTGAATTGATTGATCTTGTCGCATTAGATCTTCACACTTCTTCTTTGCCTGGTCGTGAGGACTATTCGGTCCACCAACATGTATATCTAATCTTTTCTTTTTGTGCCAACACCTGAACCCTATACTTGAAAATGCTTCGCCTCCACCTTGATGAATGCTTTCATCTTGAAATAAATAACAACACAAACAATAAGCTGCATCTTCAATCATACTATACTCTAACCAATCATGATATTTTTTGAACCATTTACGATTAAAACGACGTTTTAATCCGTAAATATCTCTTTGAGAAAACTTGGGAATTCGCGGTTGATGAGGTCCTCTTTGAATATATGCTCGTCTAATCTCATCACGTTCATTTGGATGATAGCTCAAAATAGGTATTCTTTTCTTTGGATCTGCCGGTAAAGAATCCAAATTTACTCCTTGCTTTTGTTTTTAGCAGAATGTTGATTCTCTTCTAATTAATTCAAATTTTCTTTCACGGGAAGAGCATTTTGAGAAGATGAACTTGATTGTGGTAACTTGGATGATATTGGAGAGAAAAATCTCTTCATTGAATTTGAAACTGAACAACCAAACAAAAATTCTAATTAGAACAATAATATGAAAGATAGAAATTGATTTCATAAGGATGCAATATAAAAAAAGAAGGAAAACTAGCAGAATGCAAACTGCCCTTATCAAAAAAAATATATCATAAGAAAATATAAGAAAAATAGTTAGTGAAGCATTACAACAAACACATTGTAGGCATAAAAATTATAGCATTAGTTGAACTATGAGTTTGATTTAGAAACACTGACTGATTCTCTAAACTTCAAAATCTAAAATTATATATGAATATGAAGAGTAAAATGTAGAGATAACAAGAGAAGAGAGATGAGTGAGGAGAGTAAAAAGCAAAGAAAAAACCTTGATCCGTTGATCAACAATTTGACGGTCTTAATACTCACTTTTGATCTTTGTGTTGATGCCTCAGTAGAAGTTAATAGGGTTTATGGGTTTGGATTTTGGGAATTTGATAAATAACAACTGATATTCACTTTTGGATTGGGATTTGGAATCATTTATTTATTTTAAAATTTATTATATTATATTATAAAAAAAATTGGGGCAAACTAAGTGACTTAAACTATTTAAGGATAGCAAACGTGGGCCATGTCTTTTGACTTAAGTCATTGTACAAATATTTTTTTAAAAAAAAACAGCCACTATACGTCTGTTCAAATTTTAAAAAGAATAAATAATTCATTTGTTGTGGGTGAGATTCGAACTTGGGATGTATCTCAAAAAATGAACCCACTTCGCCACTGGGCTACACCTTACATTTGGTTTAAGTGGGGTCAAATTATTTATATATAGCTTATTAATTCAAAAAACAGATTGAATGTATATGTATATATAGTGTATTTTTCCGACGCCCACTTGCAACCGAGTAGGTCCGCCCCTGTGTAATGTCATCGCCATCCATGACTGTGGAGTGAAGTTTGGGGTCGGAACATGGGTAGTGTAAAAGTTGTTCTCCCCTATTGTGACTGGAAACATTGGGAGAGGGGGGAGTGGAAGTGGGAAGGGAATTTGGCAGTTCATGGTGGATATGGGATTGTTGTTCGTTTGGGTTCGTGGGATGTGGGAAAAGAGTGTTTGTCTCATTGAGTTCCTTCTTTGTTGGCCTAAAAAGAGAAGTTTTGGCATTATCTTTAAATTTTGGAAGTTTGATAGTGATGGACTTGATTGGGATAGCACCTTTGCTAATAAAAAAAACTGTCTTTTAATGGGATAGTACTAGGAATATTTGTGTTTTAATGTAGTATTTCTACTTAATGCCCTATCCGAAATTGGGGAGTCACTTGTATTAATTTTATTTTCTAAATTTTTATTTGTGTGTCGTACATGCAGACAAGACCAAAGGACTTATTTAATTGTTTTTATAATTGTTACAGTTGTTATTGTGTGTGGTTAAAGAGGAGACCACGTGGTTAAGATTTTTTGATGAGGGAGAGCTTGTAGGTCACCCTGTTTATGATCATGCAAGATGGAAACATTGTTACACTTCTTTAGAGGTGAAAGTGCATAATCAATCGAAAGTTGAAATGAAAACAAAATCTAAATGATAATTTTGCAAAAAAAAATCAACATTAGTTTAATGTTCCTCCAATAACATCCCAAAAACCTTCTCTTACTTGTATTATAAAAATATTTTGTACAATTATCATTTATTTTTCCTTATTTCATCTTTAGTTAGATTACCGACAACATTTTCAATCCTATGTCACCATAAAAGGATAACACAAATCTAGCCAACCCAAAGGATACTCCTCTGTGGAATTTGTTTGTTAAGAGGGCTTAAAAAAACACTTTCATCAAATGAATCAGAGATTCATATGAACAAATTTCACATAAGCCTATCATTTGAATTATCCAGATTTGTGTTATCCTGTTTACGATTTAACAAAATGGTAAACATTGTTGCACTTCTTTAAAGCTGAAGGAGCATAATCTATCAAGACTTGTTTGCCTATGCATTTATAAGTTTGAAGTATATAGTTTACATTGAGTTTGTATTCAATCTATTCATGATTATACATAGTGTGATACGACCTCCCTCCTATTATTCTTTAAAATATAGACGATTTAAAAATAACTATTTTACTAAAGATGAGTGGATATCTCTTTATAGATTGGGAAGACTAGATCTTATCCCTATTACTCAATAATAAATTTAGCACTTATTTTAGGTTAAAAAGGCTTTCTTGGATCTGAGGAGAAAATTAAAATTTAAAGAATTTAACTTTATTTTAACCAAAATCAATTTATTTAGAAAATACTAAATCAAAATGTATAATGGGAGGATGTATATCAATTTCTTTTTCATGTGTAAATTTTAATAAGGATTTATATTGAATAATTTGCAGGAGGCAGTTCATAAAAACATTGGCTCTGCAATCTAAAAAATAAAGTCATATAAAGATAAAATCAAAACATGAATCAATAAATATCATTAGATAAAGAAAAAAAGATAGGTTAAAAGAAAGCACTTACAACTTTCTGTCACGACCCAAAACCGAGTGTGATGGCACTTGTCCTATCCCACCAGGACAAGTCAGCCTAAACCCAAAGAAGCGGACATAAAAGTGGAAAGTAAGCAATATAAAGAAGGACAATACAAGCGGAAATCTAACCAAACTTAAACAATCCTCCCCAAGACTGGTTGTCACATGTACAAGCCACTAATACAGGATTTCGAAAGATAAGAACAAGTCTCAAGTCTTTGTATCTCAAATAGAACAAAGCTAAATAAATAAGGAACGAGAGAGTTCGCTAGCATCGAACAGCTACCTCTCAAGTCTCCTCGAAAAGCCTCGGGTAAGAAAGGATAACTGAAATCACGATCCGGGCTTAGAACCTATACAAGTGTAGAAGCAAGGGTGAGTACCAAACAACACGGTACCCAACAAGTCAATTAACAAAACAAGGCAAGTCTAATAAAATTCATGAACTCCCTTACTCCCAACCGAACCTCCATAACTACAACCTGCACGAAAATCAGCCCAACCTAAACTGCACAATTCATATAATACAAAGGTCAACAACAGCTCAACAACATCACCGAAATAACTCCCATCAGTATCAAGTATATCAATTCTAGAGTCACAAGGCATAAACACAACTCCACAATCACATTTCAGAAACATAAGTCACAACTCGCAAGCAATGCAAAGTCAATCACAAGAATCATTTTCAACACACAATTTGCACATGCAATGCTCATGCATGCATCACAGCCACCGGCAGAAACCTCGACATCACACTCTCACCGGCAAAAACGTCAGCATTACAATATCGCCGGCAGAAATCTTGGCATCACAATATCGCCGGCAGAAACCTCGACATCATAATATCGTCGGTAGAAACCTCAGCATCATAATGACAAGAGTAAGACAATGCAATGACAAGTAGAGTAATGCATGTTTGTCCTACGATACACATCCGTTGAATCTCATACCGGAACCCATGGGGGCCACACATGGACCATGTATCCGTCGGAACCATTTCCCATCGGTATAATCATCAATCGCTGGAATCATTTCCCATCGGCATAATCATCAATCGCTTGAACCATTTCCCATTGGCATCGCTAGAACCATTTCTCATCGGCATAATCATCAATTCGGCATAATCATCAAAGTGTCTCATCATAGTGTTTTAGAACTAATGTACATAAGCATGTTCACACAAATAATGGGAAAATGATAGTGCTCACAATTACAACTCAATTAATAGCAATGCAAATCACCTCACACTATCAACAATATATCAACATCAACAATTACATCATTTATAACAAGATCAATTGTCTAGTCTCCATTTCACTACTCCTTTCATCACAAGTAGGATCAATCACTAAGCAAGAGTTTCAAGTCTAGTCCCATAGTTCACAATGAGCAAAAGACATATTCATCAAGTTCACAATCACATCGAGCTATCATAGCATTTTCCCAATTACACATCAATATCAAGATCACGGCCTATCATACTTTGGCCTACCACTTTAGCACACATAGCCATTTTATTAACTCCACCGATCAATTTAGATTGCTTCATACAAGAATTCAACCCATACCTCAATCCCATTACTCCCCAATACAATCAAGAAAGAGAAATTCAGAATTCTACAAGATTCGCAAAGTTTTAGAAGTCCACTTGCCTTAATCGAAACCGCAATCAATCAACAACTAGAGCTTTTTCCTTCCTAAAGCAATCCAAAGCGACACAATCTAATCAAATTATGAATCACAATCAAATTTCGGAACCAACAACACCAAGAACACAAAATTCGGGCAAAGGGGTAAAAATGACTTTAAAATACGATTTCGAAAATGAGGTTTGAATCTGGAAATTCTCACATGAAAATGATCATCAAAGCATTAGAAATCCATTAGTGAAAACCATTTTGAAAAAGGAGTTCAAACTAGTCCACAATCATAAGTTGATCAAAAATTCGGAGTTCATGCAAAACCCCCAAAAATCTAACTTTAAAAACCCAAATTTCAAGTTGAAATCATGAGAAAATCGATGGATAATCAAGGTTTAGAGTTAAAATCAGTTACCCAATAGGTTTCCACGAAAATTTCTCTTTCAAATCGCCTTCTCGAGCTTCAAAATGTCAAAAATGGTGAAAATAGAAAATTTCCCAAATTTACACTGTTTAGGTAAAATTAACCCTCCAGGAACATGGCTCACTTAGCCTGCGAACGTGGAGGTCAAAGGGACTACTCTCCCCGAACGCGCCACAGCCTCCTCGAACACGGAGGTCAAAACAAGGGCCCTCCGCGAATGCGGGCAACAACCCTCTGCGAACACGGAGGCCAAGGCACGTGGCACCAGAACTCAGACATAAGCAAAACACACAATGCAAACAAGTCTCCGAATGGACCCTCGGTATTCGTTTGGAACCCCGTGCACACAAATCAGATATGCTACCCTACCAAATTCAACATTCCGGACTCAATGGAACCGTCGAAATTCGAATTTGAGGTCTCCTTGACCCGAAACCCGATAAAGCACAACTAAATTAACTCTAAGCCTCAAAAACTCAAAACAAGCTCGGGATCTCTAAAATTCAACCAAGGCCACTCCTAAGCCTAAAATCATCCCCTAAATCCAACGGAGTTGTTAGAATCAAATTCCGAGCATCCGATCTTCGAATGCTGACCAAAGTCAACTCTATGATCAAAATTTCACAATTGTCCAACTCAAGGCCTCAAATCCACGATACAGCCCGAAATCTGATTCCGCCAACTCTCCTAGACCAAATTCCACATTCCGGAGCTGATGGAATTGACGAATCCCCATCAGAGACCCGAAACTCCGAATGACCCCAAAATCACATTTTGACAACTTAAGCCTTTAGAATTCAAAACTTTCCAAAAACCATAACTTAACAAGAATTTCACTAAACTAACTTCGGATATCAACCAAACATGACTCGGGGAAATTTTCAGGAGGGGTAAAATGGTCATTTTATAAAATACCAAAAATGACCTTCAGTATCATTACACTTGCTGACTCACTGATTTAATTTTGTAAAAATCTATGGAAAAGATTCATGGGTGAAAACGAATTTTGTCACCGTCATAAACGTCCTCCTCTTCAGTAATGTGAGTTCTCTTCATCTCAGCCGCAGATGGAAGGCATATAGTACATTGTGATGAGACTAGTAGAACACAATTATATATATAATCAAAATGAGACTTTAGGATTTGTTTAAAATTTCACAAACGTTCTGTAACATCTCGGATTTGAAAAAGGCTAAAAAGGAGAAACGAGAAAGGTCCACGAACCCAAAATGGACCATGGACCCTTCACGAGACCTTAAACGACTCGTGGAGGGGACCATGGGCTCGTATAGGAAATCGTGAAGGACTACCCAAGGCAGCCAAGGTGAAGTCACTCACCACGAGCCACTAAATGACCTTTGGTGCATTGTACTGCCCGCATAGTGGTCCGTACAAGGCATCCTTCAGATTTTGAGTTTAGGGTCAAATTCAAACGATCATATCTTTTCGTACAAAAGGAATTAGGTAGCCCATGACCTATCATATTAAAGGCCTTTGAGTCTTCTTTCCAACCCCACTAAGTTTGCTCCATTTGAAGTTTGGAGTAAAAAGTTATTCCTATTTTAGGTGAGAGCTGTCAGGCTGAGAAATCTTCACGACCCACTGTACGAGCCGTGAAGCATTGTACGACTCGTGGAGCCTGTCTTGAAGTCATTTCGGCAGCTTTAAGTCAGGGTCATATTGGTCTTTTCCCCTATGCGTTGGGCACTTAAACTACGTCGTTTGATGCCTAAACTACGTCGTTTTACTCAGTTTAAGCCTAATAACCTAGTCAGAAACTATCTAGAACCCTCATTCTCCAAAATCATCCAACTTAGAAAGAAAAGAGAAGAAAGAAGCGGCACTTTTCTCCCAAGATTAAGCAGAGATGTTCTTTAAGTTCAGCCCCCAAATCCAAAGGATTTCTTTGTAGTTTTCGTCACCAGGTATGTGGGATTTCACTAGTGGGTTCCTTTCACCCATTAGGTCCCTAGAATTCAGTTAGCTTCTTCAGTTTCTCCATAATTTTCTTACACCTAGGGTTCCCAAATCTTGGGAATCCATTGAAAGTTAGCTGTTATAGTTGGGAGTAGACTTAGCACCGAGTGGACGGGTTCAGCGTACACAAAGTCCCAGAACTACGTGCCAACGTAGGTTCAGAAGTCCCTTTTATTGGGCATCAATTTTAGTGATCACTCCACAGTGGTATAAAGAGTCCTCTCGGTGGGGCGTATACATCAGACTCCACGTTTAGCTCACGTGGTTTATGTCGGTTAACAGTAGCTCCCACAGTCATACTCTCATTACATTGACCATGTTATCAGCATTTACTTCAGTATACAGTTCAACATGTTATCTTCATGATTAGTACTTGGTCATTGCATCTAGTCCAGTTTTCAGTTATACTTCAGTACAGTCTATTACATGTTCAGTTATATTGTCCAGTTTATATTGTTCAGCTTAGTATCTATATCATACATGCTCAGTACTTGTGTCCTAGGTCCCGTGTTACGTCTAGGGAGTAGCCTCGGGGCGTGACAAACTTGGTATCAGAGCATCAGGTTCGAGAGTCCTTGGATGTCTGAAAGCCGTGTCTGTAGAGTCCTTCTTATCGGTGTGAAGCGCACCACATCTATAATTGAGAGGCTACAAATATTTAGGAACATCTCACTTTCTTCTTACTCTTGTTCATGCGATAGAGTTCAACTCTATAAAAGTTTCTTCTAACTCGTGCTTACGCTTGGCTTTGTTTGAGGATACTTTCTTGGGATGCTTCTTTCCCCGAGAGCTAATGGAAGTTAAAGTGAGAGAGTTCATGAATCTAAAATAGGAAGCGATGAGTGCGTAAGAGTACAGTCCCAAGTTTACTCAGCTATCATGCTATGCACCGGAAATGGTGGCGGATAGGAGGAGAAAGATGAGTTTGTTCGTGTCTGGGCTGTCCCGCCTATCCAACAAGGAAGATAAGACAGCTATGTTGATAGGGGACGTGGACATAGCTAGACTCATAATTCACGTGCAACAAGTTGAGTAGGATAAGTTAAAGAATAGCGAATAGTTTCGCAACAAGAGGGCCAAGACAATAGGTAATGAGACTAGCCAGCAAAAGACCGAGAATGGGCATCGGTCATATTTTTAGCAGAGGTCATCGGGACCTGCTCCATCTTCAGCTAGTGCACCTGCACCAAGAAACAGGAATGATCGCAGGAATAGAGTTCTAAGTATTTTAGAGCTCAGGGTAATCAATCTCAAAGTAATGGGGAAATAGCACCCAATCTTCTTTAGCAGCTCCAACGGATAGAAATACCTAGAGAGGAGCTACTTCAGGAACAGGCGGAGGTAGGAACCATCTGTATGCTATAGCTAGTCGTCAAAATCAGGAGAACTCACCAGATTTATATGCTTATGCATTGTTAGATCCAGGGGCTACACTTTCTTTTGTAACTCCTTATATAGTAGTAAAGTTCGGTGTCAGTCCAGAAACTTTCCCAAAACCCTTCTCAGTCTCTACTTCAGTTGGTGACCCAGTTATAGCTAGACAGGTATACAAAAATTGCCATGTCACAGTTTCCTAGAAAGTCACCTCAGCAGACCTTGTAAAGTTAGAAGTGAGAGATTTTATATCATTCTAGGCATGGATTGGTTACATTCTTGTTATGCCTCAATCGAATATAGAACTAGGATCGTTCGGTTCCAGTTTCTAAATGAGCCATTCTTAGAGTGGAGGGGTAGTAACTCAATGCCTACAGGTCGATTTATCTCTTACCTAAAGGCTAGGAAAATGATTTCCAAAGGGTATATTTATCATCTTGTTCGGGTTAAGGACTCAAACTCTGAAACCCCAACTCGTGAGTCAGTCCCAGTGGTGAATGAGTTTCCAAAAGTGTTTCTAGAAGATCTTCTCGGTGTTCCTCCCGAAAGGGAAATCGAGTTTGGAATAGATCTCCTTCCAGATGCCCAGCCTATTTCAATTCCTCCTTACAGAATGGCTCCAGCTGAGCTTAAGGAATTGAAAGAGCAGTTGAAAGACCTTCTAGATAAGGGCTTCATCAGACCCAACATCTCTCCATGGGGTGCTCCAGTGTTGTTCGTGCGTGAGATATGCATTGACTATCGTCAGTTGAACAAAGTCACAATCAAGAATAAATCCCCATCCCTAGGATTGATGACTTGTTCGACCAGCTTCAGGGTGCTAGTTGCTTTTCTAAGATAGACCTCAGATCCGGCTATCATCAGCTCAGAGTCAGAGATAGTGACATCCCGAAGATAGCCTTCAAGACTCGGTATGGTCACTATGAATTTGTAGTTATGTCTTTTGGACTAACAAATGCTCCTGCAGCTTTCATGGACTTAGCGAACAAGGTGTTCAAAAAGTATTTGGACTTGTTCGTCATCGTCTTTATTGATGATATTCTCGTTTATTCTCGAAATGAGGAAGAGCATGTGACTCATCTGAGGGTCATTCTGCAAACCCTTAAAGATCGCCAGCTATTCCCTAAATTCAGCAAATGTGAATTCTGGTTATAGTCGGTCACTTTTCTTGGTCATGTGGTATCCAGCGAAGGATCCGGGTGGATTCTCAGAAAATTGAGGTAGTAAAGCACTGGCCCAAACCCACCTCTCGGACTGATATTAGAAGTTTCTTAGGTTCGGCCGGTTACTACCGAAGGTTTTTTGAAGGATTTTCATCCATAGCTGCCCCATTGACCAAGTTGACTCAGAAAAAGGTTAAGTTTCAATGGTTGAATGAGTGTGAGAAAAGCTTCTTAGAATTGAAAACCAGGTTGAGTACAGTTGCAGTATTGACTCTACCAGAGGGTTCAGACAGTTACGTGATTTATTGTGATGCATCCAGGGTCGGCCTAGGTTGTGTGTTGATGTAGCAAGGTAAGGTCATAACTTATGCTTCCAGACAACTTAAGGTCCATGAGAAAAACTACCCGACTCATGACCTTGAGCTTGCAGCTGTCGTGTTTGCCCTAAAGATTTGGAGACACTACTTGTATGGTGTTCATGTTGATGTGTTCACAGATCATAAGAGCCTTCAGTTTGTGTTCACTCAGAAAGAGTTGAATCTTCGCTAGAGGAGATGGCTTGAATTCCTCAAAGACTATGACATGAATGTGCTCTACCATCCGGGTAAGGCCAATGTACTAGCTGACGCCCTCAGCAAACTATCCATGGTTAGTATAGCGCATGTTGAGAAAGAGAAGAAAGAATTAACCAGAGATGTTCACCGGCTTGCTCGCTTAGGAGTTTACCTTACAGACATGTCAGATGGTGGTGTGATAGTTCAGAATGGGTCAAAATCTTCATTAGTAGCAGTTGAAATGTGTGGTTCATTAGCAGAGAGTTGAGGTTTTCTCCCAAGGGGGAGATGGTGTGCTTCGTTAATAGGGTCGCTTATGTCTTCCTAATGTGGGTGAGTTGAGGAAGCAGATCCTTACAGAAGCCCATAATTCCATATATTTTATTCATCTGGGTGCCACTAAGATGTACCGTGATCTACGGGAAGTCTTTTGGTGGAATGGCATGAAGAAAGACATCGCAAACTTTGTGGCTAAGTGTCCTAACTGTCAACAAGTTAAAGTAGAACATCAGAAACCAGGAGGTATGACTCAAGAGATTAGCATTCCTATATGGAAGTGGGAAGTGATAAACATGGACTTCATTATGGGTTTACCTCGTACTCGTAGACAGCATGACTCCATTTGGGTGATAGTGGACAGAGTCACTAAGTCAGCTCACTTCTTGGCAGTCAAGACTACAGATTCAACGAAGAACTACGCTAGAATCTACATCAACAAAATAGTCAGGTTGCATGGTGTTCCTTTGTCTATCATTTCAGATAGAGGTCCTCAGTTTACCTCTCATTTCTGGAGATCGTTTCAGAAAAGTCTTGGTACTCAGGTAAATCTCAGTACAACATTTCATCCGCAGACGGATGGTCAGTCAGAGCGTACCATTCAGACCTTAGTTGACATGTTGAGAGCTTGCGTGATTGATTTCAAGGGTAGTTGGGATGATCACTTACCTCTCATAGAGTTTGCCTATAATAACAGTTTCTATTCCAGTATTCAGATGGTCCCTTATGGGGCATTGTATGGGCGTAGATGCGGATCTTCGGTTGGTTGGTTCGAAGTAGGTGAAGCAGCCTTGGTTGGGCCAGATTCAGTTCATGAGGCTATGGAGAAATTTCAACTCATCAGAGATAGACTAAAGACAGCTCAGAGTCGTCAGAAGTCCTATGCAGATGTAAGGAGGAGGGACTTAGAGTTTGAAATTAATGATTGGGTTTTCTTGAAAGTGTCACCCATGAAGGGGATGATGAGATTTGGCAAGAAAGGAAAGCTCAGTCCCAGGTATGTACGTCCTTACAGAATCCTGAAAAGGGTTGGTAATGTCACTTATGAGTTAGAGTTACCAGCAGAACTAGCAGCGGTACATCCAGTCTTTCACATTTCCTTGTTGAAGAAGTGTGTGGGGGATCCGGCATCGATAGTACCTTTAGAGAGTGTAGATGTGAAGGATAGCCTCACCTATGAAGAGGTTCCAGTTGAGATTCTTGACTGTCAGGTACGTAGGTTGAGAAATAAGGAAGTCGCTTCAGTAAAGGTTTTGTGGAGGAATCAGTCCGTAGAGGGAGCTACTTGGGAAGCAGAAGCAGCTATGATGGCCAAGTACCCCCATTTTTTTCCTTTCGATTCAGTTTCAGTTTGAGGTAATAGTTCCTCTCCAGCCTCTCAGTTTACTCTTATGTAATTCAATCTCAGTATCTTTTTCCCTAAGTTATCCATGCATTTCAGCATATTTGCATGTTCGTAAAACTCAGTTTAGTTAGATATCAATTTCTAGTACTCAGTTGGTAGGGATTGCAGCTCTTTCCCTCCAAATTCAGCTTGCTTAGTCTTCATTCGAGGACGAATGATCCCAAGGGGGAGATATTGTAACATCTTGGATTTGAAAAAAGCTAAAAAGGGGAAACGGGAAAGGTCCACGAACCCAAAATATACCATGGACCCTTCACGAGACCTTAGACGGCTCGTGGAGGGGACCACAGCCCGTATAGGGAATCGTGAAGGACTACCCAAGGCAGCCAAGGTGAAGTCCCTCACCACGAGCCACTAAATGGCCCGTGGTGCATTGTACAACCCGTATAGTGGTCCGTACAAGGCATCCTTTAGATTTTGAGTTTAGTGTCAACTTCAAACAATCATATCTTTTAGTACAAAATGAATTAGGTGGCCCATGACTTATCAAATTAAAGGTCTTTGAGTCCTCTTTCCAACGCCACCAAGTCTTCTCCATTTGAAGTTTAGAGTAAAACGTTATGCCCATTTTGGTGGAGAGCTGTCAGGCTGAGAAATCTTCACAACCCACTGTACGAGCCGTGAAGCATTGTACGACTCGTGGAGTCTATCTTGAAGTCATTTCGGTTGCTTTAAGTTAGGGTCATATTGGTCTTTTGCCCTATGCGTTGGGCACTTAAACTACGTCGTTTGATGCCTAAGCTACGTCGTTTTACTCAGTTTAAGCCTAATAACCTAGTCAGAAATTACCTAGAACCCTCATTCTCCAAAATCATCCAACTTAGAAAGAAAAGAGAAGAAAGAAGCGACAGTTTTCTCTCAAGAACAAGCAGAGGTGTTCTTCAAGTTCAACCCCCAAATCCAAAGGATTTCTTCGTAGTTTTCATCACCAGGTATGTGGGATTTCACTAGTGGGTTCCTTTCACCCATTAGGTCCCTAGAATTCAGTCAGTTTCTTCAGTTTCTCCATAAATTGCTTAGACCTAGGGTTCCCAAATCTTGGGAATCCATTGAAAGTTAGCTGTTATAGTTTCATTGCATTGATTACCTGTTTTCTTGGAGAATTAATGTAGTCCCATGTATAGAACTTAGAACCCTAGCTTGTATTAATTATTAGCATTCCATGAATTATACTTGCTAGACAGGTCAGTCAGAAAATCGTGCTCCAGTATTTGAATGCCATATCTTTCAGTATATTTATGTGCATTCCCAGATAGCATGTCAGTATTTGAGCTGCCCCGTATATCAGTTGCATTTTAGCTTTGCATATTCAATTGGGAGTAGACTTAGCACCGAATGTACGGGTTCAGCGTACCCACAAAGTCCAGAACTACGTGTCAACGTAGGTTCAGAAGTCCCCTCTGTTGGGCATCAGTTTTAGTGATCACGCCACAGTCATGCGTTTATACTAGGCAAGGTATATTGGGTCCTCTCGGTGGGGCGTATACATCGGACTCCACGTTTAGCTCACGTGGTTTATGTCGATTAACAGTAGCTCCCACAGTCATACTCTCAGTACATTGACCATGTTATTAGCATTTACTTCAGTATACAGTTCAGCATGTTATCTTCATGATTAGTACTTGGTCATTGCATCTAGTCCAGTTTTCAGTTATACTTCAGTACAGTCTATTACATGTTCAGTTATATTGTCCAGTTTATATTCTTCAGCTTAGTATCTATATCCTGCATGCTCAGTACATTCAAAATACTGACGCATACTCTTGCGCTACATCGTTTCATGATGTAGGTTCAGGTGCTCAGCATCCAGACCACGCTTAGCTCGACTTTTAGTCCTTATTCTGCAGCTTCAGTGGTGAGTCCTCATAGATTGAGGATTATGGACATGCTTTATATTTTAGCTTTTACTTTTTAGTTTCAGTCTTGTTAGAGTTAGTTGGGGGCATGTCCCAGCAACTCAAGTCAGTTAGAGGCTTTCAGACATAGACATAGAGTCAGTATTCAGTTGTTTGGGGTTGTTCCCCATAGATATTCAGTTAAATTCTCCATGAAGTTTCTTTTATTATTAATTACTTCACCGTTATGTTTCCACTTACTTAGTCAGATTTCAGTATGCTTATGATATGCCAGACTCATGGTTAGCTTGAGGTCGTGATCCTAGGTCCCATGTTACGTCTAGGGGGTAGCCTCGGGGCATGACACTTTCCTAAAAAGACATTTTCAAAACTCAATTTTTAAACTAGTCTCAAGTCTTAATTTATTGGTGAAAAAGACTCCATTTACAAAGTCATTATTTGAAGTTCAAAAATTGTCAATCCTTAAACCTAAGTCTTAAATAATACAAAATATTTTCTACCATAAAAGCCTTAAAAGGCAAACATCTCAACCACAAAGTCTTAAAATTGCAAATTAATTTTTTCATCTTCAAAGTTTTAACTACCCGATTTAAAATAAAAAATAATTTTCTTTCCTTCCAAAGCTTTCGATTTCTTCCATTTCAGATCCTTTTTCAATAAAAATTTAGGTTATTAATCAAAAAATTACTCTCCAATGATAAAAAAAAATCCAGTTCATCTATTATATTATTCTTAGTTCTTAACTATTGTTATTCAATTCAGTCATTGTTATCTCTAATTAATTTTTCATTGCTGTAAAAGCTAAACCACTTTACCAACAATCATCGACTACCCTATTTGTTGATGATGGATTATGAACAAGTATATATATTATAGATCAATTTGTGTCAATTATCGACGAATATATTTTCTATTCAATTAAATTTTGTTTGTCATGAGCAATCGATCACTTGATATATATAGTCTAGACTACTATTTGACTAAAAATTAATTAAATTATTATAACAAGCCACTTAATATTATTTAAACTAATCATGTATTCTATTATACTAGTTGTCAGCACGGGCCCAACATTGTCTATATTTTTAATAGTAGTTGACAATTTTGTATGGAGTATAGTGATATTAGATTACAGAGAGAAACAAAATCCCAAAGTTTGCTTGATTTACAGAAAGTTCGAAACAAGATTGAAACTTTATACACATAGAAATCTGTTGGGTTCAAAAGTGATTAGGACATCATGCGGAAGCTTACAATTGCAAATCATATGGTGTTGATAAATCAGATGACAAGTAAAAACTTACTAAAAATATATTATTGATATGGTTTGGTCAAGCGACCTACATATTATAAAACTAATATTGAAAAACATAAATATATTGGAGAAAATCTCCCCATAAACGAAACTCTCTAAACGACTACATTGTGGATGCTATTGTGTTCTTGATATGAGAAGAGGGGTATTCAATTTATAGAGTTCCAAGTTTCTCCTCTAAGGAAGGAATAAGCCAAATATGGAAAAAAAATATATTTTCCTTTTAGAAAAATAAAAGCAATTATGGTAATGCTTTAACTTTTCTTTATGGAAAAAATAAAACTTAAAATATGGTAAGAAAATCAGGGCAAAACCCTAACAAATCTCCCCTTTTGGCTTGAATTTTCAGGCAAAATAATCTTGATCCTCTTTCTTCACACAATCTTCATGTATCACTGCTGCGTACCATGATTTAAAAATTGATATGGGTTAAAAATTGGAGCCCTGTGTTAAAAGTTATGAGCAGGGTTGAAAGTGGAGCTCATGCGTTAAAAGTAATATGCATGAGTTGAAAGTGGAGCTCATGCGTTAAAAGTAATATGTGAGTTGAAAGTGGAGCTCATGCGTTAAAAGTAAGATGCATGAGTTGAAAGTGGAGCCCGAGCATTAAAAATTTGCAGGGGTTGAAAGTTGAAGCCCATGCGTTAAAGTAAGCATGAGTTGAAAATTGATTTTTGTATTTAAAGATGGAGCAGCAAGATTGTTGAGAATATGATTGACATTTTTCCACATGTAGTTTTTCAGACTTTTTTTTTGACAAAAACTCTTCATTATCATTAAATTGCTTGCAGCTTGTACAATTGCAAATTATGTGATTGATAAATTAGATGACAAAGAAAAACATATTAAAAACATATTGTTATTGTGGTTTGGTCAAACGACCTACATATCAAAAATTAATATTGAAAAAGCATAAATATATTGGGAGAAAATCTCCCCATAAACAAAAGTTTCTAAACGACTATGGATGCTATTGTGTTATGCTATAAGAATAGGGATCTTTAATTTATAAATCTCCAAAATTTTCCTCTAAGAAAAGAATAACCAAATATGGAAGATAAATATATTTTCTTTTCAGAAAAAGTTTAAGTATTTATGATAATACTTTGACTTTTCTTTAAGCAAAAAATAAACTTCAAATAAGATAAGAAAATCAGGACAAAACCTTAACAAAATCTAGATATAACATGAGTATCTCATGATTCTGCAGATGTCAAGGGCTGAGTTGGAGCTTTGGTGTTGCAAAAGCATCGCACAGGGAGATGTTGAGTTTCTTGCGAAAATTGTGTATTGTTAGCAAGTTTGAGAAGGTGAGAAAATGGAGGTGAAGTTGTTAGTAATGTGGCATATCATATAAGGACATGGTATAACGCATTACCTTGAAATCTAGAATACCGAGTGACCCAAAAAGCAAAACAACTGATTTACTTCATTGTCCCTGGCGAGCAAGCTTGTACTGATTGAGCATCCAAAAATTTGTCTTCTTCGTTAAGTCATTAAGCAAAAGTTGCAAAATCAAGGAAGAGACTTCCTGAAAATTGATAGTATGTGAGAAATCTAAACCATCAAAAAGCACAGCACAGTAGCAGCACCACAACATCAAAAAACACAGCACAGTAGCAACACCACAATATGAGGAAAATTGAATGCAGGACAGTTTCACAAACTTGTCCCACTGATCTGCAAAATTTATTAGAGAATCCTGTAGTTCTGTGTCTGGCCCTTTGGTCACAAATTGCATATACTATTGTTACCATCACTTCTTCATTATTCTGTTGATGATGGGTTATCCCCCAAAATGCTTGTGTCTTTCTAGACATTTGTATCTTGAAAAACCTCCATTAGTCCTATTATACAATATTGATTTATGATGTTCAATCTCTCAAAAGCTTTATTGAGAGTTGAGACAATGCTACTGAATGTTAGAAAAGGCACAAACTTGTACTGCAAAAGACATAAGTTTTCAGCACAATTGAAGTGAATGTTGCAAAAGACACAAACTTTTCAACATAATTCAACTAAATAGTGTAAACTAAGGTTTTTAGAGAAAATACATTTTAGAAAACATTGTAATTTCCTAGGCAATCTTGAATCATATAAGAATTAGTACATGGAAGACCTCCATTGTCTCATCTTCCTTCCTCAAAGTCATTGTTCATGAAAAGCACAAAGTGATTTTGGTTTTCTGATTATGGAAAAAGGAAAAACAGTAAGAATTACAAGAAATTCTCAAAGGGTTTTAAGGATATGGTAGGATTATGTCTTGATCAAGATCCATTCAGAAGGCCAACAGTAGAGAGACTATTAAAGCATTCATTCTTTAAAAGCTGTAATAAAAGCCCCGATTTTCTTTAGCAAAATGTTATATATCAAGGTGAACTGCTAAATAATTCAGATTTCTACTACGTAAAGTTTATTAAAGAAAACTTGAAACTTCTAAATGTGGAAGGATACATAAATATGGTAGATGTTTCTGCATATAACATGAGTATTTGACACTTCTGCAGATGTAAAGGGTGGTAGTGTAAACTTGTAAACTGACCTTTTACACCATTTTCAGCTTTCCGCTTGAAGATCCAGATGCAGTAGTTGTTGCCTGCATCTCCATTTCAGTGATTCCTAGAGGTTTCATTTTTTTGGAATCTCTTTCAGTAGTGCTGGGTGTAAGAATCTGTTTCTTTTCTACGTAGGAAAGTACTGACAAAGTTGTTTGTGTGTTGCTTGAACTTCCCCAAGATGACTTCTTGAGCTGAATTTGAAATATTTTGTTTGACAGCATTTCATGGACATGGTTAACAGGCATCAGTTGCTTCTGAAAATGTGTAGAGTTATTTAGAGAATTTGTAGAAATAAGCACATATCAGCATAGACGATGTTGGAACAATAGAGGTGAAGAAGCAGGTAGTGAAAAGAACGTGCAAAGTAGTGATGATTTATGCAAATAAGAGGTCACCTTAACGCAAGTTTTGTCAAATATGTCCTCTGCTGTCATGGAGAGTAATCTTTCTCCCAATACACCTGAAATGGATGCTGTGGTTGAACCAGTACCGTCAATAAGATCAATTTGAAAGATGCACCTGAAACCATGAGAAGTTTAATATGTGTGTATAATATATGGTATATTTTGAACAAAGTATAATCTATAAGGCAAAAATGCAGTACCGAGGCACTAATGTTGTCTTCTGATTACATTTTGGACATTCAAAGTCTTTTCTATCCTTTGTGCGCTTCTTCTGTTTGCATCCTAAGCATTCAAGTACACAAAACTCTTGCAGCTCATTTAATATTGATATTTCTGCCTCAACATAGAAGAGTCCCGTCTATTGGAAAAAATTAAAAATCAGATATACAATACACACATACTTTATACAGCAGTAATTATGTAGATAATACCCGTCAAAATTAGTAGAAGTTGATGTGAAAATGCATGTCTTTCATTAATAGGTTGAAAGAACCTAATTGAAATAGCAAGAAGCATATATTCAAGTGATCATCTCAAAGTATGACTTACAGAAGCTTGTGATGAAATTTCTGCAATTGGGATAACTTGTTGCCTGGCAGGAGTTACCATCATTAGAGGGGCAGATGAGCTGGTCGAGGTGTTTGCTGACGCAGAAGCATGGCTTTGTTTGCTTTAGCCCTATTGTTACAGAAAATAATGTTTTCGGTACATGCTTTAAATGGAAGTTAAAGTTAGAGAATAGTCATGAAATATTAGTACCACTTGAGGAGCTGCAATGCCTGAGGGTAAGTACGATCTACCCGTAATGTGGAGTTAAACTTAGTCTGCAATAATAACCCTGTGTAACACATAGTTTGTATGACGTTATGTTATTTGCTAAATTTTGCTGGTAAAAAGTGTACTATCTCTGTACCTTGGTAAGTAGAGTTTCCTATGCTCCTTCCAAGGATGACAATAAGATCTGCAGCTTTTGCCATTTGAGTCTCAATTTCATTTCCTTCTATTTCTCCGAAATCCTCTCTTAGAGTGAGGAGAAACTGATTTTTCCTGAGAGCATGAGGAGACAACATTAACTACCATGACAATGACCAAATTTATCCTAGTACTGTAAAAGTAACATATGAAGTTGAAATTCTAAATACAGAATCCTATTTCAAATATTGACAACACAAGCTTTAAATGTTATACTTACTGATCGTCACAAACAGTAATTTCTCGACACCTACTCTGACTGCGACCTGCGTGTTTCATAGGTCCACCGAAGAACGATTGCCAAGATATCTGCTCATAATACATTAGAAAATTTTATAAGTGTGTGCATCAGCTAGAAGGAACAATATACCAATTTCAGCAGTTGAAGGAGCAATGCGGTCAAAGGGTGTGATCTGCAGCTTCGTTGGTGGTGGAAATGGTTTCTCAAGCTCATCAGATGGTTTGACATGTTGAATTACTGTTTCCTTGTCAAGAACCCAATAAAATTTATGTATTGGCTTGCCATACGAAGTCAGCGAAACTTTAACTCTTGCAGTAGAGATGAGATAGGTATTGAAGAGTTTAAGCTTGTCTTGTCCGCATACTGTTCAATTTCATCATTGTACATAACTGCCCTGATGTGGCATTCCTAAAAGTGAAAGTTATAGAAAGTTCAAATTTTAAATAGTCACTTGTTCAAAAACAACAATTTAACCATTCTCTTGATGAGCTAATGAAGTACACTGTATAACTCAAACACATTGTAGTAAATATTTTGAACTTACCTCTTCATCTTCCAAAATCAGATTTTGGAATCTAAACTTCTTGTCAGCACTGTCTCGTGGGCGAGCCATGTCAACAATTTGAACTTTACAAATCCGATCTGGTGTTTCTTTTGCTATTTGGTCGATGTTCAGTCTTAGTGCCATGTTTTCAAGCAAATATCTAACCTAGTATGTGCACGATAAGTGTAACAAATTATTAACAGAGTATCATTATTGAGCGAAACAGTGGTTGCATGAAGAGTGGCGAATTAGTATAAACGGAAAATACAATGTAAATATTCCAAAGCAAATTAGTAACACGCAACAACTTAATTACTCTTAACATACTGAATTGTATCCTCATTGACACTATCATAATGTACATTAGGTGAGTGACTTAATTTGATATAAACTACATTAGGTGAGTGAGTTAATTTGATATAAAATTATACCATTTAGTTCAGATCATGAATATATATATATACACACACACACATACGCACACTTTACTTTCAACTCAAATTAGGAGCATGCATGGACCTAACCTCATTGACACTATCATAATCTACATTAGGTGAGTGACTTAATTTGATATAAACTACATTAGGTTAGTCACTTAATTTGATATAAAATTATACCATTCAGTTCAGTTCATGAATCCTAATTATCTTGTAACATGCTGAGAAATTAGAAAATGTAATAAACAGTACCCAATTCTGCCCGTGTAGTGACGAAATTGGAAGGTACAGTAAGGCAGGAAAAGTTGGAAAATGCAAAGAGGAGAAACAGCCAGAGGGGAAGGAAAAACCTGAGAATAGAACAGCAGATTATCCAATTTACAAAAGCTTTTGTTGAATGAGAGTAAAATGAATGTGTATTCTACAAGGGTAGAATATATAGTGATATGATATGAAGAAGACACGTAATGTGTTAAGAAATATTATATTATCATATATTCACTTTCCTATTTAGTGTAAATTAGATCACATATAATATGGATCACAGATATAGTGCCTTAGAACTAGGCCTTAATTGATTTGTAATACATGTATATATATATTGGTATGCAGTAAATGTAAATATACAACTTCAGCCATTTCTCTTCTCCTCCAGAATTTCATTGCCATTTCTTAACTTTCTGCAATCTCTATTTTCTAAGTTGGTATCAGAGCAGCCTATAATTTTTCCAAGAAAATGCCAAACAACGAAGACAATACAGCAACTCACAATTCCAGCACTTCTAACATCAGTCAGCGAAGTGTCAGTATGGACCCATCTAATCCATACTTTGTTCATCCTTCTGATCATCCAAATCATCTACTCGTTCCAACAAAATTGAATGGCACCAACTATCCATCATGGAGTAAATCCATGATACATGCCCTCACGGCCAAAAACAAAATTGATTTTATCAATGGATCTATCAAACACCTTCGGAAACCGAACATCCAATCGAATATGCTCAATGGAATCAATGTAATAGTATGATTTTGTCATGGCTTACACACTCTGTGGAATCAGATTTTGCCAAAGGAGTTGTTCATGCTAAGACCGCTAATCAAGTGTGGGAAGATCTTCGGGATCAATTCTCACAAAAGAATGCGCCAACAATTTATCAGATCCAGAAATCATTGGCATCTCTTTCACAAGTTACACTAACAATTTCTACCTACTTTACAAAACTCAAAAGTTTTTGGGACGAGTTAGATATGCATAGATCTATACCCACTTGCAATCAGATGAAAGCACATGCTGAACAAATGGAAGAAGATCGTGTAATGCAGTTTCTCATGGGACTTAACCACACCTACGATGTTGTCCGTTCAAATGTCCTCATGATGTCACCACTACCCAATTTCCGTCAAGCCTACTCGCTTGTTATTCAAGAAGAAACACAGCGAGGTATGGCAACGGAACAAGTGGAAAATTTCTCTATTGCTGCTGCTATCCAAAGTCGTCAAAATAATTCTTTAAACAAATTCAAAAACAAGCATTGTGAACACTGCAACAGAGAGGGACACACAGTTGATAATTGTAGGACTCTAAAATTTCACTGCAATTATTGTGACAAAAGAGGCCATATAGAGGATAGGTGTAAATTCAAAAATGGTACGTGGGTTTCAAGCAAATCAAGCAACCAAAACAGGCAACAACGTTCTCGTAGAAGTCAAGGTAACTCACAAAATATTGTTCAATCGGCTAATGTTACAGATTCTTCTCAAACTTCACATGGAATTCATGCTCAAGATACCAATAGTTATTCACATGGACTTTCAACAAATCAACTTCAACAAATTGCTCAAGCTTTGTCTAAGATGACTCAAACTTTTGCTACTGGTAATGTTGATACTTATGCAAACGCAATAGGTTTATCCTCTTTCCCATATACTTCAATTAATTTTGTATTTCATAAGCCATGGATTTTGGATAGTGGAGCTACTGATCATATAATTTCTGATTCCACACGTTTTACACACACAGAATCCCCATCCATACCGATTGTTAATTTACCCACTGGATCTACTGCTTCCATCACTTGCACATGTACTATTCCTTTCGACAAAGATATTACCTTAAAAAATGTTTTATGTGTTCCATCTTTTCGCTTAAATTTAATGTCAGCAAGCAAGCTCACTACTGCCCTGAATTGTTGTGTTATGTTGTTTCCCACTTTTTGTGTCTTGCAGGACTTGACTACGGGGAAGATGATTGGCTTGGGTGAACAACGTGATGGTTTGTATTACATGTCTCCATTGCAGAAGATACCTACCTCTCACCAAGTTTCTCAGGCATCAAATTTATGGCACATGCGTCTTGGTCATCCATCACCGTCTCGTCTTAAATTAGCTTCTTCATTATTATCTTCTCAAAATCTCTCTTTTAATGATAATTGCACCATTTGTCCTATGGCAAAACAGACAAGACTTCCATTTCCTTTAAGTTCAACATCTAGTCATAATCCATTTGATTTATTGCATTGTGATATTTGGGGTCCGCACAGGGTATCCATACATTTGGGAGATCGTTTCTTTCTTACTATTGTGGATGATTTTACAAGATGCACTTAGGTATTTCTTATGAAATAAAAATCTGATACACAAAATCTAGTAAAATCTTTTATTGCCTTTGCACGTACTCAATTCCATGCCTCAGTTAAAACCATAAGGGTAGATAATGGAGGAGGAATCTTATCTATGAGAAGTTTCTTTCAGTCTCAAGGCATTGAATGTCAACGGAGTTGCGTCTATACTCCTCAACAAAATGGAGTAGTTGAACGCAAGCGTCGTCATATTCTAGTTGTAGCAAGAGCGTTACGATTTCAGTCCCACTTACCTCTCTCTTTTTGGGGAGAATGTGTGTTGACTGCTGTCTATCTCATCAATAGGCTTCCATCACCATTGTTATCTTCTAAATCACCTTTTGAGTTATTATATAATCATCCGCCATCCCTTGATCACTTAAAAGTTTTTGGCTGTCTATGTTACGCAACAGTTGTTAATCCTACTCATAAATTTGATTCTCGTGCAAAACGTTGCATTTTCGTTGGGTATCCTACTGATAAAAAAGGTTACAAACTTTATGATTTGGATACTAAAATTTTTTTTGTAAGCCGAGATGTCAAATTTTTGGAAACCACTTTTCCTTTCTCAACTTCACCAATTCAACATTCTATGAATGATAAATTGTCTTCCGGATGCACGAATAATTGGCAGTGTGCACCATCTTCTCCTAATACTCCACCTCAACCAACCCAATACCATGACGTACATAATCCCACATCTTCTCAATTATTATTTCCAGCCGAACCCATTGAAGCATCAGAAGTATCACAAGACCAACCCATAAATTCTGAAACTTCACCTTCAGTTGAACCTACTCTTGCACCAAATATTATAATAAACCCTTCAACGGAATTAACAACACCTTCTTACACCCCGACAAATCTTTCTGATCCTCCCATCAAACAATCCCTTCGTCCTAAATAGCCTCTGGCATGGCAAAAAGACTACATATTGTCATCAAAAGTCAATCAATCAAACCCAACACCAAGTTCTCAATCAGGTACTCATCATCCTCTTTCCAATTTTCTTTCTTATTCTCGTTTATCATATGCACATTGTACCTTTTTAGCTAACATTACAGGTCATACCGAGCCTACCTCATATGATCAAGCAATTCTTGATCCTCAATGGAAACAAGCCATGGATGCAGAATTAGAAGCCCTCCAACAGAATAATACATGGAGTTTGGTACCTCTTCCTGGACATAAACCCATTAGTTGCAAATGGGTTTACAAAATTAAGTAAAAGTTAGATGGTACCATTGAAAGATATAAGTCTCGTCTTGTTGCTAAAGGATACACTCAAGTAGAGGGGACTGATTATCAGGAAACATTTTCTCCTACAGCCAAACTTACTACCCTTCGTTGTCTACTTACTTTTGTTGCTGCACGCAATTGGTTGCCTACCAGCTAGACGTCCAAAATGCATTCCTTCATGGTGACTTGAATGAAGAAGTATATATGGAACCTCCCCTTGGACTTCGCCGACAGGGGGAGAAGACTGTATGTTGGCTACACAAATCCCTCTATGGTCTCAAACAAGCGTCAAGAAATTGGTTTCTCACCTTTTCATAAACTATTCGAAAAGTTGGCTATAAACAATCAAAAGCTGACTATTCTCTTTTCACCAAAGCCCAAGGCACTTCATTTACTGCAATTTTAATTTATGTTGATGATATACTTCTCACAGGAAATGATCTTAAAGAAATCTAGCATCTCAAAAGGATCCTTCTTAAACGCTTCCGCATCAAAGATCTTGGAGATTTAAAATACTTTTTGGGTATTGAGTTTTCCAGATCACATAAATGTATTTTCATGTCTCAAAGGAAATATGCATTAGACATCTTACAAGACTCAGGACTTCTAGGGGCGCGCCCAGACAAGTTTCCAATGGAACAAAATTTGAAACTTACTTCTACACATGGTGAATTATTGAATGATCCAACCAAGTATAGAAAATTAATTGGCAGACTGATTTATCTTATGGTTACAAGACCTGACATAGTCTACTCTATTCGTACACTAAGTCAATTCATGCACGAGCCTCGGAAACCTCATTGGGATGCTGTTGTACGAGTCCTTAAATATATTAAGGGTACTCCAAGTCAAGGCTTATTATTTCATTCCACCAATGATCTAACGTTGAAGGCCTTTTGTGATTCGGATTGGGGAGGTTGCAGTGCCACAAGGAGATCAGTTACAGGATATTACATTTTTATTGGAAATTCTCTTGTCTCATGGAAGTCCAAGAAACAATCGAATGTTTCAAGATTGTCAGCAGAAGCAGAATATCGGGCTATGGCCAACACATGCTTGGAGCTCACGTGGTTACGCTATATTCTACAAGATCTGAAAGTCCCACAATTAACTCCTACCCAATTATATTGTGATAATCAAGCTGCTTTGCATATTGCAGCAAATCCTGTCTTCCATGAACGTACAAAACATATTGAAATAGATTGTCACATAGTTCGAGAAAAGTTGCAAGCTGGAATGGTTAGTCCATCATATGTACCTACACGCTTCCAGTTGGCAGATTTATTTACAAAGGCATTGGGAAAGGATCAGTTTGTGACACTACGCAACAAGTTGGGACTTCATGATATTCACTCTCCAACTTGAGGGGGAATGTTAAGAAATATTATATTATCATATATTCACTTTCCTATTTAGTGTAAATTAGATCACATATAATATGGATCACAGATATAGTGCCTTAAAACTAGGCCTTAATTGATTTGTAATACATGTATATATATTGGTATGCAGTAAATGTAAATATACAACTTCAGCCATTTCTCTTCTCCTCCAGAATTTCACTGCCATTTCTTAACTTTGTGCAATCTCTATTTTCTAAGTTAATGGGCATACAAAAGTACTGGTGCCTCCTTGAAAAGTGATGAGGTTTGATAGCCAATGAAATTTGGCCAACAAAGGGAAATTTTTTTATTATATTTTGAAATTTAATATTACACTATTTTTAATTGATTTTTCTGCATGTGTTATACTTTGTGTTGATCAAATGTAATAAATTGTATGGGTTGGTGCTATTGGGTGTTTACTTAAATAATATGTTAATTTAATGTAATAAATTGTATAGGTTGGTGCTATTGGGTGTTTACTTAAATAATATGTTCATTTGCTACAAATAATATATTTTTACTCTTTTAGCTTCAATTTATGTAAATTTATTTACCTCAGGTATTCTGAAAGGAAGTTATAAGACTCGTTTCCCTTTTATAAATTTTATATTCAGTTAAATAAGTTCACATAGATAAATTTAATAAAAGGTAGTATTTACATACATTACCAATATAGGTCCAAATTAGATATTCTAAATTCTCTCAAACTTGTGATGTCTAGTTTATAGAAATATAATAATATAAAAAATATTTGTGTACATAGCATCCTCTCTAAATCTTATGACTTATGAAATTACACCGAATATAGTTATATTATAAAATAATATACAAACGTTGTAACTTTTATATTTCGTGAAGGTCTCACAAGCTTGCCTCAGAGCTTGCACAGAATAACGCAAGTAGTGCCCCTTACCCCAAGTAATCAAACTGAAATTGTAGTTAAAAAGAACATTTGTTACTAATGAAATTGGATAGAGGACAGGAAGACTGGCAAAGATTGAGGACTATGAGGGTACGATGCTATCCTTTAGGTACATAAAGGAGAACATGGAAAAGTCAGAACAAATAGACTATAAAAAAGAACAAAGTATTACCAAACAAAGAAACACAACGGTTGAACAGCCCTCTGAATCATGGAAACAAACAGTTGTTTTCCTTCATGTAAAAATGGCTGCCATAAAATAGGAAAGAAAAAGTGAGGAAACACAAATACAGTGGGAAAAAAGAAGAGTGAAAGAAGCAGAGAAGTAGAAAAGAAGGCGAAGACCTCACCAGTTCTGGGGCTGAATGAAGACAGTTCACATAATTCTCCTGACTGTCCAAATATTCAAGCACACAAAATATCTGCATTTAATAAGATCGGAAATATTGTTGAATTATATGCGCAGTAGGTAAGGATCTAAAATAAAGTAAACAAAAAGAGGACTCATTATATAGATGTGATGAACAACCTAATTAACATATATAGAACATTGTATTGCAGGCAAAGGAAAGATTAACCGTATAACCCTGTTGGATGAGCAGGAGTTGCAGCAATAATATTCTGCTCCTCCTCTGATAAGACCTGTTCAACATCAACAATAGAAAAATCAAAAGTGCAGTAGCGATAGTTAGACGGGAGCAGGGGCAATAGAAATGATTGAGCAGAATTATTCATAACAAATCTTACTGACAATGTTGTCAAGAGAGTGTCCACAAATGTGCCCTTGGCTAGCAGATTTAGTGCTTCAGTTTCCAGAATATCAGAAGCCTGTATGAAAAGGAAAGAAGTTAAATTGCAATGACAATCCATGATTCATTGAAAATAAAGATTACAATCAACTACTGTCACATCACATTGATATTTTCTGCAGACTGTAGTACTGCATAATCAGATTTGGAGTTAGTAAAACCAACAGAACATTCATTATTGTGAACTACAAGCTACCTGCCAGTAAACATGCAATATTTATTCTAGTGATAATACTTCATCACTTGCCGAATAACACCAAGAGTTGAGACCACTGCTTCCTTCAATTCTGTAACATATGAGTGTGTGCAACAACAGTAACTATGCTTCAACTGCAAGATAGTTGGGGAACACACCACATATCTGTGAGTGTACATGTATATGTATTGTATGCATGCATGTGACACACAACAAAAACTATTACACAAGTAAAATAACTTATAAGGTATGATTAAGAGACAGAAAAAGGGTAGGATCACATCCATAATTATTGATACGGTATGCAAGGAGAAGGGCATTTCTGTTAAACATGAGCATGACTTAAGTTTCAAGAGTTACACCGGCAGAAATGAAACTAACACATAATCATCAAGAAGGAACCGTCCCAGCAAGTAGGTCCATTGCTTTAGGCCTCAAAACATAGCAAGTATCCTGCAACCCGATGTGTTTGAATATGGTATTTTCATTTTCATGCAAAAACATGAGCAGAACTACCATGAATAGCAGGAGTGAACAAAAATATAAAGAGAACAATGCCGAAAAGACATCACTCTTACATATTAGCTTTGTATTCATCATCAATCTTTTCCTTGAAATTCTTTGCAGATTCAGCATCAAGTTTTTGCCGACACACCACTTGGCATGACTGATCTTGTCTCATACGGAACTGCGAGCTGATAAATAAATAAAAGATACATTCAGCTAGTGCAACATTACATATAACCATCAGACTACAAGAGCATATATCCTTACAGCATACAGGTATGTAAAGTATATATTTAATTTACTAACCTTCCGTTGATGTTACATAAGGCTCTCTTATTATCGGAGGTTTATTTTGCGGAAATGTTGAATTAGATGTGGAGAATAGACTGGACAGAGTTGTCGAATGCAGAAACGTCCAGAAGACGTTTTGTTGAATCAAGGTTTCTTGTGTGTCTTAGTAATACTAAGGTCTCTTTTTTAGTTGGCCACATTTCTACAAACATGGACGCTTGTTCTTTTGCTCTGAATGTGTCATCTGTGTACAGGTAGTGAAGAAGTTGGACACACAGATAAGACATGTATGCGTGAATGAAAATGCACGCATACTAAACAATAAATACAAGTCTCAGAAGAGTTGGAATTAAGATTGACAACAGATGTACATCGAATAGAGACGAAATCAGGGGAAAAGGGGAGGGATGAGAAAAATAAGAACAGTATAAGAATTGACCCTCTGCCACCCCAAGTAGGAAGAGGCAGACATGTATGAACTCAATACAAAGACAACAAAGCATGTGACACATAGTATCAGAATACGTCTCAAATTTAAACTTCAAGAAGAGATTTTTACCTGAAGTGCATTTGTGCTCTTGAAGCTATCATGAGAATGCTTTTCGAATGATTTCTTCATAAACTACATTATATGTAGAATGATCATTTGTGTCTCCTGCTGTCGGCGGTCGTATTAATATTTTTACATTTTCTGAACATTTTGCTCTAGATAAAGCCACATAAAGTTGGCCATGTGAAAAAACTGGTTCACACAAATATATGCCTACAAAATCTAATGTTTGACCTTGAGCTTTGTTTATAGTCATAGAAAAACATAACCTTATCGGAAATTGTGTTCTTTTGAAGGGAACTGGTAGCTTTTCATCTTGTGATGCTAGTAATGGTATCTTTGGGATAAAAACATATTAATTTTTAAAATCACCACTTGAAATAGTAGCACTGATGACAAGTGTCTTAAAATCATGACATATTAATCGTGTGCCATTGCATAAACCTTCAGTAGGATTTAAATTTCTTAATAATATAACGGGACAATTTTTTTTCAATGTTAATTGATAAGGCGGTAAGTTAGCGGGATGTAAGGTATGCAAAAAATCTTCAAATTGACATTGGTCATTTGGCTCAATAGTTTCATCAATAGTTGTGTACAGTTGAGCTACGCCGGGAAATCGATGTATAAGCATGTCGTTTATTTCATCAACAAAATCATTTTTTGTTGTCAAAATAACGCGGGAAGTTATAAAAGATGGATTAGAATAAAATGAGCGGAAATCAGGATAAGTAACATTAAATAAAAGATTCAAAGATTCTATTTCATTAGTAAAAGGAATGATAAAATTATTGGGAATTTGAATTTTGCTGCAGTTGTTTGTTTTTTCTTGTCTATTTCCAATTCTCATTAAATATTCAGAAAATGCTGGATTTTTTTTGGCACGCATGTTTTCATTTAAATATAATTTTTCAAGACGATTCCAAGTATAAGAGTATAAAAAATTTCACTGATAAAGTCTTCTTTTTTTCCATTACGAACAACAGGAAGTGTTTGTCTAAAATCTCCCCCAAAAACTACTATTTTCCCACCAAAGAGTGTATGTGTACGCATAAGATCTTTTAAAAGTGTATCAAGAGCTTCAATCATGTTTTTTTTTTGCCATTGAAACTTCATCCCAAAGAATTAATTTTGAATCTCGAATTAAAGATGCTAACGAACTTTGTTTACTAATATTGCAGGTGAAATTCTCATCGATGTCAATATAAATTTTGAAACGTGAATCAGCTGTTCGTCCTCCCGGAAGAATTGAAGCTGCTACACCATAACTTGCAGTTACCAAAGCTATAAGTCCTTTCGTTCTTATAGCAGCTAACAGAGCTCGATAAAGGAATGTTTTCCCAGTTCCACCTGGACCATCAATGTAGAAAGCTCCCGATTTATTAGAATAAACTCTTTCAAGAATTATGGTGTATGCCTTTTTTTGTTCAGCATTTAACTTGCTTTCTAGAAGTAGATCTTCTTCACTGACTATTATATTTCTTTCGAAATATACCTCTTTCGCCTCATTAGTTTTTCTAGAAGAGGTAACATTTCCAAATATAAGGTTGAATTCATTTATGTTATGTCCCATTGAAAGTAGAATTTCATTGATATGATTTAAAACTAACTGTTGGATATTGTTTTTTCCAACATTCGGAATTTTTTTAGAATCTTCAGACACGGAGTCTTCATATTTTTCCCAGAGATCTTTTGGATTACCAGGATTATAGTAAACTAATAATGTTGCAAATAGTCGTCTCAAACTATAATGCATTTGATAGCTTACAGCTTCAGCCATACACTCAGTTAAGTTGTTATCAGAATGTAGTAAGCCTCTTTTTTCTGCAACTTCTCTAAATGTAGTGTAACATATTCCATTCATTGTACGGAGATCTTCATATGATTTAGGTCCTCTTACGTTCATTAGAAGTAACCTAAGATAATATATTTCTCCTTCAGTTGGATGACATGTGACAATACGTCCGATAGAAGGACGTTGTTTTCGGCGTGACCACATTTTGTCTGTTGATGACCATACAAAGTGTTGCGGAAATTCTTTATATAGTAAATTGGGAGTTATAGCATCTTTATTGATTTTGTTCATTTGGAAAAATTCAGTTAACATTGTTTTCTTTATCATTGAATTGTTTATTATTTGATCGACAGTTTGATTATTTTTGAAGGAAGCAAATTGTTGTCCATTAAGATGAAATTGTAATTGAGAAATACTTGGAGTCATTTCACTCATGGGAAAAGCAAATAAACGCCATGCAACCTCTGATGAAGATACCCATCTAGAAGACTGGTATTCTTTGATTTCATCTATTTCTACATTAGTATCATTATTAGGTAGACTAAATGCAATTTTGTCATGTCCTTTGCAAATGTATTTGTAAATATACTTGACAACCTTAATATCAGAACATATTTCAACATTAATATGACAACTGAATTTCTTGAGTAAAAATGGATACGAATTCTTTCCTTTGGTTGTTTGTTCAGTGAGTTCTTTTGGATATTTGAACTTACATTTTCCTTCTTTTTGCATGCAAGAATTTGAAGGATTTAAATAGCCACAAGGACCATGGATCATGTGTCTGGTCACAAGTTTGTGTAGATCATGATCAATATGTGGATCACGTAATTCAGCACATACAATTTTATCATATGCCTATGGTGTTAGTAATTTATATCCATCCATAAGTATAATGAGAAAATGAGCATGTGGAAGGCCTCGTTTCTGAAACTCAATTGTATACATAAAAGCTGCAACTTTTCCAAATATGTTCTTTTTCAGAATATCAGTTTTAAGTTCCTCTACTTTTGCTCTAAATATTCTACTAATTACTAAATCAGGTCTATTTTGAATTTCATCCATTGGCTGTAAATGTTCTGCTATTTCAGGCCAAGAAGGATTACAAGTCATCGTTAAAAAGATATCAGGTTTTCCAAAGTGTTGTACCAAAGCAATGGCATCCATATATCTTCGACGCATATCTCTTGGACCTCCTATGAAACTAACGGGAAGGAATTTTTGTCTCCCAATATTTGAAGCATCTCTTTCTCCTTGCCTCAACAAATCAATGATTCCTTGTAAGGCTTCAACTCTAAATAAATCTTGATTAAATGAAATAAAATCTAATCTTTGTGTCTCAAGTTTTATATATTGATCAACTATATATTGTTGGAACACCCTTCCAGAATGTAAACTTTCATTTGGTTCCTGATCTCTTATTTGAATTTTATAGCAGTAATATTCACGGCAGGAAACAGTTTCTCTCTTTTTCTTTCCTTTTGATAAAACTTGAAATTCCATATCAAGGAGTCCATCAACAGAAGTCATATTCATTATACTTGGTAGTTGCTCATATATTCACAATAAATTTGTCTATTGGAACAATTGAATGTCTTTTAAATTTTTTTAATACCACAATGCCAACCATTTTGACCATAAGGAAATAATAATGGATATTGCAATGGATTGTAACATCCATAATAGTAATTTACCAATTGACTTCTATTACTATGGGTGTAAATTCGAATATGTGGTGTGGAAATTTTGTTATTTAATTGATCTTCTATCCAAATTGCCCCAACTTCAGAAGCAGTTGGTAAGTTATTTGTTCTTTGGTCTAAAGTGGAGCTCGAGTATAAAGCAATATAAAATTCGAATAAATTTGGAACAATTGTTAATGATCTTAGAAAAGTAGAATAAGGATTAGCTTTTAGTATGTCCATGAGTTTTTGAACAACTACCTGACTAAGTTTATCTGATAATGTCATTCGATTTGTTAGCTCATTTTGGTTATCACAGAAATACAATTGTAAATTTTTTCCTTTTCCTCCTGAAGGTATCAAATCATCGATGAAGTGATACATTTGTCCTTGAACTTTAAATGTGTAAATGCCAGGATTTCTCTTTGCTAATTCTCTGTCATAATGTACTCCAAGTGAAGTGATTGCGAACATATTATTGTAGGCTCTACTGTAGGTGCGAAAATGTTGAGGTTCTTCAGTGTCACCTAAGAACAAATTTCGCAACTCGATAGGCATGTTATGAGAAGTTAGTCTAATTGATCCATTATCACAACAAAAACCAGGTGATTCATATTGGAACCTTTCTGCTCCACAAAATTTACAATCTGGAACTCGCTTTAAAAGTATGTAATCTTTTGGCAATAAATTACCATTTTGTAAATTAACTTCTAATTTATTTCTACCTGTGCATGGTGAAAAGCATTTACAGGTTACATAAAGACGTAGCAATACATATTTTTTAATTACTTTGGAAGGAAGAAACATACCTCTATTTGCAGTACCAGCTGAACTCAGTGTACGTGAAGTATCAGATGCAGCGCATGTTGATCCTAGTATTAGGAAAATTAATGTTTAGACTTCAGTAGCCAAGTATTAAAAGCAGAGTAGTCCAAATGTTTGAAGTAATATTTCTGAACTTACCTAGTTCGAAGCCAGAGAAGTAATTAAGTGGACGTTCTGCTCTACTTGAAGTAGCTGCCAGTTCTGTAGCTTGGGAAGGTTCTGCTATAAAATAATCATGTATTCTATTATATGAGTCTCTTTCCCTTTTTTTTGTTGGTAAAAACAGATATTATATTATTAAGACTATAATTTAAAAAAATATATTAATATGACTTAATATGCATCAATACATGGCATTGCGGTGGAACCGATGTTTAGTATGTGGTTAGAGGGGGTAGTACAATATGTTCTTGAAGAAGCACTGCAATATTTCACCAAGAACTCAAGAATGTAAAACCTTGTTGTCGTATTGTTTGATCTTAAACATTTAATAGGAGTGCTTGCATAGGTTTTGTTGTATTGCTTGACAGAGTATCTGTTATAGTATCTTTTAATTTTAAACCTAATTAATTAAAGACTAAAGAGCAAAAATCCAAAGTCGTCCAGTCACTAGAGGCCTAAGACCTAGGTTATATTTATATTAAAAATTTTAATAAAATATATTTATATATTAAATTTAACATATTGTTAATATATAAAATATAGGAAATTTTACACAAATCTCATAGTGTTAAGAGCTGATTACATCCTATCCCTATTGTTTTCCAAATTACAAAAATCCCTTAAATTTGAAGAAATCCGAATACATCACAAAATGTCCCGATACATTGCGTCTCGATTTCGGATACATCCCTCAATGTTCCGATACATCGCATCTCAATTCCGGATACATCACTCAACGTCATGATACATCACGTACATCCTGATACGCATCGCGTAAAGTGATGTATCCGACCGGTACATCGCGTAAAATGATGTACCCAAGAATAGGAGAGAGTTATAATATTTTCAAATGGTAGGAAATTTAAGAAAATATGGTAAATTAAGTTATGTATGTAGGTAATTTTTCCTAAAATATATTTGCATACACGTCAGGTTATTCGGTTCGGTTCAGAATTTTTTTAATTTTTTAAACAAATTAAAAAGATCACCCAATTGTATGGGACGGTTATACACTTAAATAAAAGTTCACAATTTTATTGAAAAACTTATGTAAATCGGTTCGATTAGGTTCAATCTTTTTGGTCAATTTTTCATATTCTTTTGACACCCCTAACTAAAAGTATAGTTTTGAATTTTAGAAGTGTTCAATATGAACAAATCCTAGATAAAGTCAGGTTATAATTAAAGATGCAAACAAGTTTAATTTATACTAGTATTTTTCATTATTCTTTTAATATTTAAATTTTAATTTTTAAAATAATCAAATAGATCTTACTTTGTGAAATTTCATTGGATATGTTGTTATTGTTAGTGTTGTAATAATCAAATTGATTTTTGAAAATAGAAAAATGCAATATAAATAAAATACTGAGGAAACATAAACAAGAACCACTAGTGATCTAGTTGTAGAATAGTACCCTGCCACGGTACATACGTGGGTTTGATTCTTGGCTGGTGTATTGAAGAGCAATGATGGGATTTGCACTAAATTAGGAACTATGAGTTGTCACATTCATCTGATTAACAGATGACAAATAGTGAAACTGAGCTCTTTTTTGCCTGCTCCTTTCTGGTCGTTTTTATAAGACTTTTACTTTTTTAGTGTATGTTTTTTATATCATAGAGAGGAAGCTAGATAGGGTCGAGGAGGTTCTTCCAAATGTCTTTTAACAAAAAATGATATGGTTAAAATTATATAGGACCGCGACTTCCTTCTCTCACTACTATTATAGAAAAGTAGCAAAATACCTACCAACTCTCACCATATTATCATTGCTGTATGAAATTTAAAAGATCTAAAATGTGTGCATCGACAATATAAAGACTTTATAGTTTAAGGTATTATAGTATTTTTGTTTTATCAAATATATCAATTAATGTTCGTTATAAATATCTATCACTACTAGAAACTAAAAATACAACAACATTATAGAAACATCGTACTATGCCTCTTAGATATCACAAATTTATTTACCAATATTTAATTTAATGTCACAATTTTTAGTATCGAACGTTTAGGTTAATATCGGTTAAAAAAAAGTTATGACATTCTTAAAGTTAGATCGTGTAAATTTCTTTTAAGTAATCAGAGTTTCATATATCTATATATTAATTATTGTTATGTGCTCTCCTCTTTCACACATAAGATTTGACAAATGTAATCATCACAAGGTTTTATGAAAAATATTAACTTTAGAACTTGTCCCATCTACAATGTAAAAGTGTTTGCTTTTGAGCAAGATGCAATTTGTGAACTCATGTGCATGGTTCATTTGGGTGTCACCATGTTTTTAAGTGATTTTCATTTTTAAAAAATTGTGTAAAATCTTAATGGTTAAACTGATAACCATCAATAACCGATAAACCAATAGCCGATAAGTCAATATCTTAATGGTTCTATAACGGTTTAACATTTCTACAAATCGATAACCAATAAGCCAAACCGATATACTTCAAAACTGAACCGAACCGAACCGACCGATATGCAGCCCTACTCACAAGTATTTACAAACAAGGGACAAAAGCACAAACACTCACACTCAAAAAAGAACAACTCATGAACACAAATGTCACACCATAGGCTTGCCCATAATTTCAATCAACATTGACTCAACTTCATTTGGTTAGAAATCACAAAGGACTTTGTTAAGCTTGTAATGTAGGCTTAGGGAAGGTAAGGATATCATTTGGGTATAAATGACTACACCCTCCTTGAACTCTACTCAACAACTCAACATTTTCCAACTTTTCCACATTTTCTTCACTTTCCAAACCAATGCACAATTCACCTTTTCATTTTCTTCATTTTAATTCTAGATGCCCCACATGCAACCATTTTCAACTTTTTAGAGGATTCAAGATTCTTTTATTCACTTTCTCTCCTTCAATTTTCTTTTTTGAAACTTTTTCTTTCTTTGAGACATCTTTCCTACTATATTTCTCTCTTTTTTTTTATCAAGCTCTTATGCAATAGGCATCCCTTCTATGAATTTTCCAAAACACCCCCATCTTAGGCTTTTAGCCTCAACTTTCACAACTTCAAATTCAAGGAGGGAAAGGGTTCAAGAGAGATGTACATTTTCAAAATGGATAAGGATTGTTATGAGGTTGCCAATAAAAAGGATTTAGGCTCAAAGGGGACAACTAAGGATACATTTAGTGCAAAGGTGGGATTTTTAGGGCAAGTGGACTTCAAGAACAATCAAAGAAATCCTAAGATCATTTTTCCAACCCAACTCAATTAAGACCAAAGTATCAAGACCAACCGGGCAAGTTCTAGGTGGCACAAGTGAAAACAAGGCATTATTCAACAACTCCCAACACATGGCATGCAAATTGCTCAAGATGGATCAAGATCTTATTTCTTTTTCAACAAACAAGAGGCAATGAACAATTAAACTGCCAACGAATCAAAATTCACAAAAAGAGTCGCAAGAGTTGTCACAAAATCATTCAACACATGCTCATTTTTCAAAACGGAGGGGTATGTTCCAAAACACATTTTGCACATGCAGGACTATATTCTTAGTACTAAGCAAGCCACAACCTTCCAAAAATACAATGACGAATTCGCCCTTAAGAATGTCATCAACCAATCCATCATTTGGCAAACTCATACATCAATTCGGAATCGGCTACTCAAACTTCACCGCACATCAACAATGGCTACTCAGACTTCACCACACAACCAACAACAATGGCTACTCAGACTTCACCACACAACCAAACGACGCCTTACCCTTAAGAAAGTCGTCACTCTATCCATCATAGAGCATCACCAATCAATAACAACTCTAAACAACAACACCATCTCAAGACAAAAGAAATAAAATAAAGAAACTATCAAAATCAATAAAACTACTAAAACGAAAATGACTAATCCAACACATTTCACAATTAAAACCAAAAGCCCGACATGGGCATAACATCCACAAAATAAAACAAATATCCAACAACATAATCCTAAACATCCAAAACATTCAATACAAAACAGGAGCTACAAGGGAGGCACCCCCAACGAAAAATCAAACTGTGTCTTCACAGTACAGATATCAAAAGAGAATACGAGGGACTCCCTGAACTGCAATAACTCTGAGCTCTCATCGGAGGGGAAGGACAAGTCCTCATCATCTGAAGGACTGCCATCGCATAAGCTCTGGAGCTTTCCCATCATCTTGCTCAGGAACTGACTCTTCCTCTTCTCGTGCTCCCGGAAGGTCCTCTGTCGTTGCTCAATCTTCCCGTGCCTCCGACTCATGTGCTTAAGTCTGTTGGACATGGCCTTCTATGCAGCAGCTACAAAAGCAATAGTAGGTGCAGAGGCACCCTCAGAATTGGTAGCTCCAGGTGGTCCAGTAGGGAGGCCAGCAACTAGCTCTCGGATCTGAGCATCAACTCCCTGTATCTGCGAAGAGATGAATCGCATCGTGGCAAGTTTAAACTGGAGGGGTCTTGCAAAAGATGAGGCACCGGCCTCATAAATGGGCTCGATGAACTGCCCAAACTGTGGGCGTAGCACGTCGATCTTCCTCTTCTTATGCATGTCGCCCTGTGCACCCCTCTTCTTCAGAGGGTGAATCTATGTGCCTGTCTTCTTCTCCTCATCCATGGGCAGTCTCGACACTCCGGCACTGTAGCATAGCTGAGTGATCAAAGAAGGACAAATAATACTCCTGGCTCAGCTACCCCACATTCACCTGCAGCCCATCAATAATAGCAGCGATCACCAAATCCCTGTCTAGTGTCACCTCGGTGTCTTGGGTGAAAGGAATGACCCGAGCACATATAATGGAGAGCCAAGTCTTGGCCTCCGCTATGAACTCACGGGACTCCACCCCTTTCTTATTCTTGAACCACTCCGGAGGCTCACCATTATGCAGCTTATCCACAAGCCACTAGCCACCCAACTCTTTGTAGCGATCCAGATATAACATGTTGTTAACGTTCGGGAGACCATAATAAGCATTAATCATTTCTGGGCTAAAATGCACATGTACCCCTCGGACGGTAATAACTGCGGCCTCATTAAAATCAGTCTCCGAGGCATTTGCATAAAACTCTGCTACTATGGTGTGATTAACCTGCATAGGCTTAGCAGCAAACACCATCCATCCACTATGCTCAACAACAAACACGATCCATCCACTAGACTCAAGCCGGTGAAAGAAATTTGGCATCCCATTTTCAAGCTTTTCCAAGTAAATCCCCCTCTCTTTAACAACAGCCTGACCCAGGTATTCATCGTACTTCCGAGCACATTTAGATGAGACGAATCTAGTAGCATCAAAATACTCTTCCTCGGGTGCAATTTCGGATGATTGAGGGATATTGTCGGTCGACATAATAAGCTCCAAGTACCTACAAAGGAAGGCAACATGTTAAAAGTTCTTATGGACACTTAAAACAATGTATTAGGCGATCTGGAAATTTTGGCAATGGGTAGGGCCAATTGGCGACTCTCCCATTACATTTAGGCGATCTTCAGCTTCCAAAAAGTGATCCAAACCTCCATTTTGAAGAAAGCTCACCCCAAACTTCAATCCCAAGTAAATTTTTGCTTCCAAACCTATTCAAAACACTTCCAAACACTTTTCAACATGAAGATTAGTCAAAAATAAAATTCTAATCTAACCTAAAAATTAAAGAAAAACTCAAAATTAATTAAAAATTAAAATTTTGGATACCAATGGCCGGGTTGCCTCCCATCAAGCGCACAATTTAACGTCGCACCGGTTGCATCATCCTTTATGTTTCCACTTCGAGGCGATATACCTTCTCCCTAACTTCAAATCATTTTCTCTTCGAAGCATATGGGGATTACCAGAGAGCATCACGCATTTCACTCGATCTCTCCACTTCGAAGACTTGAATTTCTTGCCCAACTTCACATCATTATTTCGTGGAGGAGCATTGGAAAATAGTGATAGTGTCACTAGGCCATTCGAACATCGAACTTCATGACTCTTGGCCCTCAAATGTATGATACCATCACTCTCAAATAAACTAGAGTTGCCATATATGATCTTTTTGGCTTTTTGTTGCAACTCTAGTATCATTTCCTTGATTTTGGCATCTTGGAATTTTACTAGCATGGTTTGGTTGCAAATACCTAAGATTTCATCCATGCTAATCGTAACCCCTTTTTCTTGAGATGCCAATTCCAACGCTTTACTTTTGACCACTTGACAAGTAGCCTTACGTACTCCAAACGTTGATCTCACATTGGCCTTCAAAGTAGCAATTTCAAACCCAAGTTGGATTATTTCATGGCACCGAGTTAGGTGTAAGTTGCGAAATTCATCCCTTATTTGGAACATTAGATCTCTTAGACTCATACCCTTCTCAAGTTGTTGAGACAAGTGCAAGGGACAAGCTTGACTCACAACACCCATCTCTTTATCTAAGGAGGCATCCGCACAACTCTTTCCAACATGAAGTCTTTTGCCAAACCTCAATCCTTCAAAAGAAGCCATAAAAACAAACAAAAACAAAACCAAAACAAATATTCTCAATTTGGATAGAAACTAGTAAACTATAAACTCTAAATCAATTCAATACGCCAAATTGTTCCCCGGTAGCGGCGCCATTTTTGATAACGCTCAACCACACCTCTTACGATTCGAAGTGTGGGCGGTCACTAACAAGTATAAACCTAATGAAGAGTTGGGATGCATCCCAAGAGGAACAATGTGCAAGGCGATTGAAGAAACAAAGAATTACAAGCTACTAGTTTGAATTCGAAATGAAAGATACAATTATAAAAAGAAGATTTCAAGTAATGAATTTAGGATAGGGGATAGAGGAGAACAAGTAACAAAGCCTTTTCGAACAAGATTTCCAAAGGGATTTGGGAATGGGAAATCAACTAAAACCCATACGATCCATTGCAAACTAGCTTCATACAATCTCAATTAATCAAGGGTAAAATCATATATGCCTTGAAATCTAAATCATTCACCTAATTCTATCGAACATAGGCAAATATTTCTCAACTAGTTCTCACAAACCCAATCACGTGGCAACACAAGCAATCCGATTAAAGGCAATGCAAGGATTTACTATTACTAGCTAAAATCAAAAAATTAAGTTGCTAAACCTCAAATTATGCACCAATCAACCTTTCCCAACCTCAATTGACTCTAACAAGCTCAATCAAAGTAAATTGGCAAGTCCAAGAAATGATAAATTCCAATGGAAATCAATTAAAGCATAAAATTGATTGGATAATCAAAGACCCATTTCATAAATGATAAAGCATTCAACTAAATACAAAAGCACAAGATAGAAATCAAAAACCCAAATATTGTTTATATCTAACGCAATACCCAAATCTCTAATCAACAATTAACACCTAAAATTCAACATTACAAAGCAAAGAGTTGAAGAAAGATGAAGAATAGTTACAACCCAAGCTCACAATCTTCTCTAATGGTGTTTGTTGAGGAATCTTGCCTTCAAAGCTAGGCCCAAGCCTCAATCCCCAAGTTCTTCTTCTCTATTCTCTGTGTAAGATGATCTCTCCAATGTTCTTCCCCCAAAATGGCTGTGAATCAGTGTATATGGTGAATTATGGTCAAAATGTGAAATTCAAAATCTGCCCAGACGCCAGTCACATTTCTTCTTTGCATTCACCGAGGTAGCTCCGCATTTACGGAGCTCAGTATAATTGTACTCCGCGTTCGTGGAGGATGTCCGCGTTCGTGGTACACGACATGAATGCACTTCGCGTTCGCGACTCATTGTTGGCTTGCACTCCACAATCACGCCCAGCTCTCTGCGTTCGCGGTGAGTACCTCATTGCCAACTCCAAAATCCTTGTTTTTAGCTCTATTTTTTCCCCAATTTCCATTCTTTTTCATCAAAGCTCCTTTTTAACCAACATGTACCTAAAACAACCATATTTAAGGGAAATTAGCCTCTTTCTCTACTTAAATACCACAAAATCACCAAGAAAAGGACTCCAAATGAGTGTAAATCACCCACTCATCAGCTGCACTAGCTGAGTTTTGGCCTTTGCTAAAACTCCGACGGGGTGCTCGGGATTCGTCTGGAACCCCGTGCACACAAACAAGATATGCTCCCCCATCAAATTCAACAATCCAAACTCAATGGCACAGTAAAATTTTTTATATGAGGTCGTTTCGACAAAAAGTGAGTCCCACGCCCAAAGCACCATTTTAGCCAAATTCCACCAAGGGCCTCGAAATTAGATCGGAAGCCCCGGGAAGCATACGAAGGGTCATTCTAGATAAAACTCGGTATTTCAGAAATAACCACACTGATGAAATGCTCATCTGAGCGCGTTTACCAAGAATGTTTGCCTAAGTCAACCTTAAGCCAAAATTCAAAGGTAAAGCGCCAAATGGCCCCAAAGTCACACCGAAAGCCTCGGGACTCGTGCCAACCATGCTTCTAGCCTAATTTGGTTGCTCCGGATCTAATGAAATCGTTGGAATCCTATTCTGAGGTCATTTACATGAGGTTATGACCGAAATCAACTTTTCAAGTTCCAAAAGCTCCAAAACAGGGAAACAGGCATAAAACCCAAACGAACGACCAAGTGACCGAAAAATCAGTGCCAGCAAGTCATAAATGACTTGGGGTCACTACAGGAACGCTCTAAATGACGGAAAGAAGACATTGACACAAAAATGACCTGGAGAGTCATTACAACAACAATATTAATATAGAAATATCGTACCATGCCTCTTAAATATCACAATTTATTTACCGACATTTAACTTAATGTCTCAATTTTAGGTATTGAACATTTAGGTTAATATTGGTAAAAAGAAGTTATCACATTCTTAAAAGTGACTTTACCTCACAAGACTTAGATTGTGTAAATTTCTTCAAAGTAATCAGAGTTTCATATATCTATATATTAATTTCTTACACAGATATGATTTGACAAATGTAATTATCACACGGTTTTATGGAAAATATTAACTTCAGCACAAGCACTTGTCCCATCAACACACACACACAAAGAAGCATGAATAAAATTGGTAAATCCTAATATTTCTTGTTTTTACTCAGATGAAAGGCCTTGGGAAACTATGAATGTATACATAGATGTTACCAAAATGAAATATAAAATGACCATGTTTTTTTCTTGATACTTTCTAAGAATGACACATTTTTATTATTTAATTATATTCTCAATATACTTTGATTGGTTGACAAAGCTGGTATTGAAGATAGTGAAATTGCATGAAAAGTAAAATTACTTTTCTCTCTGATTGGTAGTATTGTTGAGAATTAGGAATAGCAATAGTGCAAGGCATAAGTGGGGAAGGACAGGTTAGGAGCTTAATGGGACAGGACAGGGGAGTATTTAAACAGGGTAAGATAGGGCGAAACGGGTCAAAACCCATTTTAAAAAAAGTATAAATAGAGCAAGGCAGGTAATAGGACGAACAAATAAAAATGAAACTCAAAAAGCACATTAAATTTACGTACAAGGGGAGGCAGGCGCAAGAACTCAGGAAGTAGAGTAATAGTAGTTTTCAGTAATATGGCATGATAATTAAAATCCTAGTTGTAATGACCCTAAAGATCAATTTTGGTAATTTTTGCAAAATGACCATTTTATCCCTCCCAAGAGTTGCTCCGAGTCATGCTTGATCAGTATCCGAAGTTGGTTTTATGAATTTCCTTGTCAAGTTAAGATTGTTGGAAAGTTTTGATTTTTGGAAACTTAAGTTGTAAAGGGTGGTATTTGAGGTCATTTGGAGTTTCGGGTCTCGAAATGGAATTCCATCGATTCCATCATCTCTGAAATGTTGAAATTTGTCTAGAAGAGTTGACGGAATCAGATTTGGGGCTGTATCTTGGATTTGAGGCCCTAAGTTGAAAATTATTGAGTTTTTTACCATAAAGTTGACTTTGGACACATTCGGTGATTGGATACTCGGAATCGAATTTTGACGACTACGTTAGATTCGGGGGATGATTTTAGGCCTAGGAGTAGTCTTGGTTGAATTTTTAGAGGTCCCGAGCTTGATTTGGTATTTTGAGGCTTAAAGTTAGTTTCGTTGTGACTTATCGGGTACCGGATCAAGGAGACCTCGAATTTAAATTCTGACGGTTTCATTGAGTCCAAAATTTTGAATTTAGTGGGATAGCTTGTTTGGTTTGTGTGCACGGGATTCTGAACGAATCCAGAGGGTCGTTTCGGTGAATTTACTTTTTGGTGTGGTTGCTATCAGCTGAGGTCTGGTGCAAGCTTCTTTGCGTTCGCAGAAGCTTTTCCGCGATCACGGAAGGCTGCTGGGTTGGCCTTCGCATTCGCAATAGCTTGACCGCGTTCGCAAAGGGCTTGACCCTTGACCTCGCGTTCTTGTGGGTCCTGCCGCGTTCGCGGAAGGTCTGGATGTTGTGCTCCCCTTTCACGGGCTAAGTGAGTTGCGTTCGCGAAGGGATATTTTTCCTTGAACAATGTTTAATTCTCAAAATTGGGAAAACACACATTTCCACGATTTTTGGACTTGGGAAGCTCGAAAGAGGCAATTTTCAAAGAGTGTTTCGTGAGGAAACTATTTGGTAAGTGATTTTAACCCATAACCTTCATAACCCATTGTTTATATCTTGATTTTAACTTGAAATTGGGGAATTTAAAGTAACAAAATTAGGGTTTTCTTGAACTTCGAATTTTTGTTTAAGTGTTGATTACGAACTAATTTGAGCTCTATTTTCGAAATGGTTTTCACCAATGGATTCCTAATGCTTTGAGGAACGTTTTCATGTAAAAAATTCCAGATTTAAACCCCATTTTCGGAATCGGATTTTTTATCCGTTTTAACTCTTTTTCCCGAATTTTGTGATTTTGGTGTTGATAGTTCTAGATTTTGATTGCGAATCATTATAAGAATAGATTGTGGTGTTTCATACTTTATTCGGAAGGGGAAGGCTCAAGTTATTGATTGATCGTGATTTTGGCTAAGGCAAGTGAACTTCTAAAAACTCCGATCTTGTAGAATTCTGAATTTACTTTCTTGTATGTGTTGGGGAGTAATGGGAATGAGGATACGGGTTGAATTCTTTCATGAATAAATTTTAATTGATCGACGGGTTAATGAAAGGCAATGTGTGCTAATGTTGTGAATCAAAGTGTGATATGCCATGATCTTGATATCGATGTGTAATTGGTGAAATGCTTTGATCGCTTCATTGTGATTGTGAATTGCTTGAACTTGTCATTTTCTCATTATTTGTGTGAACATGCCGATTGTATTTTGTTCTTGAACACTATGATGAGACGATTGATTGTGATGCCGAGGTCTTTGTCGGCGAGCCGAGGTCTTTTCTGGTGAGATTGTGATGTCGAGGTCTTTTCCGGTGAACCAACGTCTTTTCCAGCGAGATTGTGATGCCAAGGTCATTTCTGGCTAGCCGAAGTCATTTCCGGTTAGATTGTGATGCCGAGGTCATTTTCGGCTAGCGTGTGATGTCGAGGTCATTGCCGACGATTATAAGCATGCATGATCATGGATAGTGCATCAGCATTCTTGCATATTATTGTATGGTGAGCATGATTCTTGTGATTGACAGTGTGATTACTTGCGAGTTGCGACTTATAATTTGAATTGTGATTGTGGAGACTCTTTGAACTGTGTATTGGTAATACTTAGGTTGGGCTGGATTTTCTGTGCAGGTAGTAGTTATGGAGGTTCGGTTGGATGAAAGGAGTTCGCGTATTTTATTAGATTTACCTAGTTTTGTGAGTTGGCTTGCTGAGTACCGTGTTGTTTGGTACTCACTCTTTGCTTCTACACTTGTGTAGGTTCCGAGCCCGGACTGTGAGTTTCTCTTTTCTTGATCATCCGAGGCTTTCCAGGAGACTGAGAGAGGTAGCTATTGTCATCAGGAAAACTCTCTTATTCCTGTTTTCTTTATGTTTTGTTATATTTGAGAAACAAAGAATACTAGAGACTTGTATTTTTCATTCCAGTTCTGTTATTAGCGGCTTGTACATGTGACAACTAGTCCTTGGGGGTTATTTAAGTTTTGAAAGACTTCTGATTTTGTAATTTTTTTTAATTTGCTTATTTCCGCATTTATTTTCTTCTTTGTTGGGTTTAGGCTGACTTGTCCTGGTGGGATAGGGCAAGTACCATCACACCCAGTTTTGGGTCGTGACAAATGGTATCAGAGCCAAGTTCATAGGTCTCACGTATACATGCCAAGTCTAAGTAGAGTCTCAAGGATCGGTACGGAGATGTTTGTACTTATCTTCGAGAGTCTATGAAGACTGTTAGGAAACTTCCTTTATTTCATTCTTTCTTATTGTGTGTGGGTTCTATCGCTAGTTCTTAGTGTCGCGTGTTGTTTTGACAGATGCCGAGAACCAAATCTTCGATTTTGGGCAATAGAGGGGAGGCAGTCCCTAAGGCAGTTGTTGAGGCCCTACTCAGAGGTAGGGGTAGGTCCCGAGCTAGAGCTAGATGTCGTGCTTGTGGTAGAGGCCATGCCCGAGGAGCAGCACCTATTAGAGGCCATGGTAGAGAGGCTTCCCCAGAGCCACATGTTGCGATTGGTGAGGACCAGGTTCCTCTTAGTTTCACGGTACCGTTGTTTCAGGAGACCTTATTGAGGATGCTAGGTGTTCTAGAGTATTTTACTCAGAATGCAGTAGGCACGCCACAGGGCTCACAGACTAGAGTAGGGGCACAAACCCCAGAGCGGCACAGGGTCCGATTGTTCAAGATCAGGTGGGTCAGCCACCATTAGTTCCTGCGCCAGCTGTCGATGCACAGGTTGCTCTAGATGTAGCTTTGACAGTGGATGACCAACAGTGTTATGAGAGGTTTCAGAAGATGAAACCACCCCAGTTTCAGGGTGGTAAGAGCGAGGATGCTCATGAGTTTCTGACCTTGTGCTATGAGATGCTTGAGGCTGTGAGGATGGTGGATGCAACGGGTGTTTGTTTTGTTGCTCTCCAGCTCCGTCGGCCAGCCAGAGAGTGGTGAAGGACTTATGTGGGGTCCAGGCCAGTTGGATCTCCTTCGGTTGAGTGGGATGCTTTCTCCAGTGCTTTTTAGGATTGCTTCATTCCTTGGAGTGTGCGTGAGGAGAGCAGGTTGAGGTTCGAGGGTTTGACACAGGGTGGCATGTTTGTTGCTGAGTATGAGGCACGTTTCTTTCAGTTGTCTCGTCATGCCATACCTTTGATTCTAGATAAGGTGAAAAGGGTTCGCAGATTTGTGAGAGGGTTGACTTTCTCCATCAGATCCTAATTGTTCAGATCAGCCCGTGAGGGAGCTTCCTTCCAGTCCATTGTGAGTACCACCAAGGAGGCAGAGTTGTTGGTTCGAGAGAAGTTTGGGGACCCCAAGAGGGCTCATTCTAGCGGTCAATTTTCGACTGCCTCGTCTAGAGGCAGAGGTTCTCAGAGGGGTGGTACCTCATTTCAGCGTCAGAGGCCTGTTCATGTTTCCATGCATACGGTTGAGAGTGGACAGATGTCCTGTGGATCTTACAGTTCTGGCCGAGGTGGCCATGGTACTTCATCCGGTTCATCACAGTAGCTCTCCATTCCAAAGTCTTGTTTTGGTTGTGGTGATTCAGGTCATATGATTCGCCAGTGTCCATTTCAGACTCATACAGGGCCCCATCGTACTTACTCAGCAGCTCCAGAGAGAGATTCAGAGCCTCCGTTTATAGGTCGGGGCAGGGGTCAGAGAACAGGTAGAGGCGGTAGAGCTTCGAGTAGTGGTGATGTAGTCCAACTTGGAGGTAGCGGAGTGGCTCAAACAGGAGGTGGTAGAGGATCCCAGTGTTATGCTTTTCCAAGGAGACCTGAGGCGGAGGCTTCTGATGAAGTCATCACAGGTATCGTCCCAGTCTGCCATCAATCTGCGTCTATATTATTTGATTCGGGGTCTACTTTCTCCCATGTGTCTACCTACTTTGCATCTAGGTTTGATTTAATATGTGATTGTATGCATATGCCTATACATGTTTCCATACCCATGGGCGAGCCCTTAGTGGTAGATCGAGTGTATCGATCCTGTCTTATTTCTTTGGCTGGGGTACGACACTTAGGTAGACATGATTATTTTGGGGATGGTAGATTTCGATGTGATATTGGGTATGGATTGGATTTCTCCCTATCATGTGATCCTTGATTGTTATGCTAAGACTGTCACCTTAGCGATGCATGGTGTTCTGAGGGCAGAGTGGAAGGGTACTAGTGGTTCTTACCCTAGTAAGGTTATCTCCTACATCCGAGCTAGAGTTTGATTGATAGGGGGTGTTTGTCCTATTTGAATTTTATCCAGATACTAGTGTTGAGTCGCCTTCTATGGAGTCCATTTCGGTGGTTCAGGAGTTTGCTGATGTGTTCCCTACTGATTTTTGTGGTGTCCCTCCGAATAGGGACACTGATTTTGCTATTGACTTAGAGCCGGGCACTAAGCCCATCTCTATTGCCCCGTATCGTATGACTCTGGCTGAGTTGAAGGATCAATTGCAGGACTTGTTGAGTAAAGGGTTTATTCGTCCTAGTGTGTCACCTTGTCCTTTTTGTAAAGAAGAAAGATGGTTCAATAAGGATGTGTATTGACTATAGGCAGTTGAACAAGGTGACTGTCAAGAACAAGTATCTTTTTCCTCGCATTGATGATTTGTTTGATCACCTTCAGGGTGCGGCGTTGTTTTCTAAGATTGATTTGAGGTCCGGCTATCATCAGTTGAAGATTAGGCTATCGGGTATTCCTAAGACAGCTTTTCGGACTCGTTATGGTTACTATGAGTTCTTGGTGATGTATTTTGGGCTGACTAACGCCCCTGCGACATTTATGGAGTTGATGAACGGAGTATTTCGTCAGTACTTGGATTCCTTCATGATCGTGTTCATCGATGACATCTTGATATATTCCAGGACCGAAGAGGATCATGTCTGTCACTTGAGGTTGGTGCTTCAGAAATTGAGAGAGCAGAAGTTGTATGACAAGTTCTCCAAGTATGAGTTTTGGCTTGATTCTGTGGCAATCTTGGGACACGTGGTGTCCAAGGAGGGTATTAGGGTTGATCCGGCCAAGATTGAGGCAGTTAAGGGCTGGACGAGGCCTACCTCTCCTACCGAGATTCAGAGTTTTGTGGGGTTGGCAGGCTACTACAGACGGTTTGTGTAGAGCTTCTCTACTATTGCAGCGCTGTTGACTAGATTGACTCAGAAGACCATGGGCTTTCATTGGTCCGATGAGTGTGAGGCAAGCTTTCAAAAGCTCAAAACTTTGTTGACTTTGTCTCCTGTATTGACTTTGTCGAAGGAGGGTGTGGGTTTTACTGTATATTGTGATGCCTCCGGAGTTGGTTTGGGAGGTGTGTTGATGCAAAAAGGGAAGGTTATAACCTATGATTCTAGAAAGTTGAAGGCACATGAGAAGAACTATCCTACCCATGACTTAGAGCTTGCGGCAATGGTATTTGTACTTAAGTTATGATGGCACTACTTGTATGGAGTTCATTGTGAGGTTTTCACTGATCATCGCAATCTTCAGTACATTTTCAGTCAAAGGGATCTGAACTTGAGACAACGCAAATGGCTTGAGTTACTGAAGGACTATGATATGACCATTTTGTACCATCCCGGGAAGGCTAGTGCGGTGGCCGATGCTTTGAGTAGGAAGACTCCTAGTATGGAGAGTCTCGCCGCGATCAGTGTTGATATGAGACCCTTGACTAGATATGTTCAGAGGTTAGCCAACAGCTTTCTCTGATTGCGGGTTTCTGAGGAGGGTGGTGGTTTGATTGAGTTCATTGAGGCCCGTTCTTCCTTAGTTGAGTAGATTCGAGAGCGCCAGTTTGAGGATGAAAAATTGTGTCTTATTCGAGACAAGGTGATGAGAGGTGAAGCCAAGGAGGTTGTACTTGATTCCGATAGGGTTTTGAGGATTGGAGGTCAGATTTGTGTGCCCAAGGTGGGCGAGCTTATTAGACTGATTCTAGAGGAGGCCCATTGTTCTAGATATTCTATCCATCCGGGAGCAGCGAAGATGTATCATGATCTGAGTCAGCATTAATGGTGGTGTGGTATGAAGAGGGATATTGCAGACTTTGTGTCTAGATGTTTGACCTGTCAAAAAGTCAAGTGTGAGCACCAGCGGCCTGGAGGTGTGTCTCAGAGGATGCCCATTCCTACTTGGAAGTGGGAGCAGATTACTATGGATTTTGTTATGGGTCTACCTACCACTATGGGTGGTTATGATTCTATTTTGGTGGTCGTTGATAGGCTGACCAAGTCTGCTCATTTGATCCCAGTTCAGGTAAAATATACGGTGGAGAAGTTAGCCCAGCTCTACATCAGTCAGATTGTTAGACTTCATGGGGTGCCAATTGCTATAGTGTCGGATCGAGGCTTATTGTTCACTTCGCACTTCTGGAGGGCTTTACAGCATGGTTTGGATACTCGGTTAGATATGAGTACAACCTTTCACCCTTAGACAGATGGTCAGTTTGAGCGGACGATTCAGGTGCTTGAGGACATACTCCATGCCTGCGTGATTAATTTTGGTGCTAGGTGGGATCAACATTTGCCCCTAGCAGAGTTTGCCTACAATAACAGCTATCATTCCAGCATTCAGATGGCCCCATTTGAGGCATTGTATGGCAGACGATGTAGATCACCGATTGGATGGTTCGACTTGGCGGAGATAGATTCCTTAGACATTGACTTGCTTAGGGATGCCATAGAGCTGGTTCGCTTGATTCAGAGTAGGCTGTTGACAGCTCAGAGTTGACAGAAGAGTTATGCCGATCGGAGAGTCTGAGACTTGGTATTCATGGTGGGCAATCACGTTTGGCTCCAAGTGTCACCCATGAAGGGTGTTATACGGTTCGAAAAGTAGGGCAACCTTAGTCCTAGATTCATTGGTCCTTTTGAGATTATAGACCGAGTGGGAGAGGTGGCCTAAAAGTTGGCCTTGCCACCTAGCTTATCATCTGTGCGTCATGTGTTTCATGTTTCTATTCTTCGAAAGTACATCCCGGATGAGTCTCATGTGATTACGCTCGATTCAGTGGAGTTGGGTCCAGATTTGACATATGAGGAGGAGCCTACATCTATTCTAGATAGGCAGGTCCGTAAGCTTAAGACCAAGGAGATTAATTCAATAAAGGTGCAGTGGGGACACCGTTTAGCTAAAGAGGCTACGTGGGAGTCCGAGTCTGACATGCGTGCCAGATATCCTCAACTTTTCGAGCCTCCACGTACTTTCTTTTACTTTATGTTCGAGGACGAACATGGTTTTTAGTGGTGGATGATATAATGACTCTGAAGGTCATTTTTGGTAATTTTCATAAAATGACCGTTTTACCCCTCCCAAGAGTTGCCCCGAGTCATGTTTGATCAGTATCCGAAGTTGGTTTTGAGAATTTCCTTGTCAAGTTAAGATTTTTGGAAAGTTTTGATTTTTGGAAGCTTAAGTTGTCAAAAGGTGGTATTTGAGGTCATTCGAAGTTTCGGGTCTCGAAATAGAATTCCATCAGCTTCGAAATATTGATATTGGTCAAGGAGAATTGACGGAATTAGATTTGGGGCTATATCGTGGATTTGAGGCCTTAAAGTTGGAAATTATTGAGTTTTTGACCATAGAGTTGACTTTGGTCAACATTCGGTGATCGGATGCTCGAAATTGAATTCCGGCGACTCCGTCAGATTCAGGGGATGATTTTAGGCCTAATAGTGATCTTGGTTGATTTTTTAGAGGTTCCGAGCTTGATTTGGTATTTTGAGGCTTAAAGTTAGTTTCGTTGCATTTTATCGGGTTCTGGGTCAAGGAGACCTCAAATTCAAATTTTGACGGTTTTATTAAGTCCGAAACGTCAAATTTAGTAGGGTAGCTTGTTTGGTTTGTGTGCATAGGATTATGAACGAATCCCTAGGGTCATTTCGGTGAATTTGCCTTTAGGTGTGGTTGTTGTCAGCTGAGGTCTGGTGCAAGCTTCTTCACGTTCGCGGAAGCTTGTCCGCGATCGTGGAAGGCTGCTTGATTGGCCTTCGCGTTCGCGGAAGCTTGACCGTGTTAGCGAAGGGCCTTGACCCTTGACCTCCGCGTTCGCGTGGGTCTTACCGCGTTGCGGAGGGTCTGGATGCTGTGCTCCGCGTTCGTGGGCTAAGTGAGCCGCGTTCGCGAAGGGATATTTTTTCCTGAACAGTGTTTAATTTCCAAAATCGGGAAAACACCCATTTCCACTATTTTTGGACTTGGGAAGCTCAGAGTAGGCGATTTTCAAAGAGTTTTTCTTGGGGAAACTATTGGGTAAGTGATTTTAACACATAACCTTCATAACCCATTGATTATATCTTGATTTTAACTTGAAATTGGGGATTTTAAAGTGAAGAAATTGGGGTTTTCTTGAACTTTGAATTTTTGTTTAAGTGTTGATTACGAACTGATTTGAGCTCTATTTTCGAAACAATTTTAAACTAATGGATTACTAATGCTTTGAGGAACGTTTTCATGTAAAAATTTCCAGATTTAAACTCCGTTTTCGGAATCGAATTTTTGAGCCGTTTTGACCCCCTTTCTCGAATTTTGTGATTTTGTTGTCGATAATTCTCTAATTTGATTGTGAATCATTATATGAATAGATTGTAGTGTTTCGGACTACATTCGGAAGGGGAAGGCTCAAGTTATTGATTGATCATGATTTTGGCTAAGGCAACTGAACTTCTAAAAACTTTGTAAATCTTGTAGAATTCCGAATTTACTTTCTTGTATGTGTTGGGGAGTGATGGGAATGAGGATATGGGTTGAATTCTTTCATGAACCAATTTTAATTGATCGACGGGTTAATAAAAGGCAATGTGTGCTAATGTTATGAATCAAAGTGTGATATGTCGTGATCTTGATATCGATGTGTAATTTGTGAAATGCTTTGATTGCTTCATTGTGATTGTGAATTGCTTGAAGTTGTCTTTTCCTCATTATTTGTGTGAACATGCCGATTGCATTTTGTTCTTGAACACTATGATGAGATGATTGATTGTGATGCCGAGGTCTTTTCCGGTGAGATTGTGATGCCGAGGTCTTTTCCGGTGAGATAGTGATTCCGAGGTCTTTTCCGGCAAGCCGAGGTCATTTCTGGCGAGTGTGTGATGCCAAGGTCGTTGCCGGCGATTGTGAGCACGCATGATCATTGATTGTGCATCAACACTCTTGCATATTATTGTGTGGTGAGTATAATTTTGTGATTGACAGTGTGATTACTTGTGAGTTGCGACTTATAATTTGAACTGTGATTGTGGAGACTGTTTGAAGTGTGTATTGGTAATTGTTAGGTTGGGCTGGATTTTCTGTGCAGGTAGTAGTTATGGAGGTTCGGTTGGGATGAAAGGAGTTTGCGTATTTTATTAGATTTACCTAGTTTTGTTAGTTGGCTTGCTGAGTACCGTGTTGTTTGGGACTCACTCCTTGCTTCTACACTTGTGTAGGTTCCTAGCCCGGACCGTGAGTTTCTCTTTTCTCGATCATCTGAGGCTTTCCAGGAGACTGAGAGAGGTAGCTATTGTCATCAGGCGGACTCTCTTATTCCTATTTTCTTTATGTTTTGTTCTACCTGAGAAACAAAGACATACTCGAGACTTGTATTTTTCATTCCAGTTCTGTAATTAGCGGCTTGTACATATGACAACCAGTCCTTGGGGGTTATTTAAGTTTTGAAAGACTTCCGCTTTTGTAATTCTTATTTAATTTGCTTATTTTCTCATTTATTTCCGTCTTTGTTGGGTTTAGGCTGACTTATCCTGGTGGGATAGGACAAGTGTCATCACACCCGGTTTTGGGTCGTGACACTAGTTTCCTAGCTCATCCACGCACACATGACTTCATATTAAAAATGAACAATCCGAAATCACACAAACACATTCTATGCATGAAAAGAATTAAATAAAAATTAGTATTTGGTAATTAATTAGCTTGAACAATAAATACGTAGTTTCCTTGGCTCAACCATACAAACAAGAGTTAGTTTCTTGGATAGTCATTCATGTTATGAAAATTACCTACTAAATTTTCTTCTTTTTTTATTTAGACAACAAAATATTTCAACTATAGATTTTTTTTACTGAAAAAAATATCCAAAACCCACACTCACATATTGACAATCTTCATTTTAACCTTACATAAGCTAATTAATTACACAGAAATTCAAACAGAGTTACATGAAAACTTTGATAACAATATAAGCAAAGGCCTCAAAACTCCTATAAATACCTCAACATATATATGAACTCCTCAAAGCATCACAAGTTAAAGCAACAAAGCAATTATAATACATAATTAAATTAATTCTAATAAAAGAGAAGAGATATGGAGAATAATGGAAAGGGAAAGGAAGGCACATCAAAGCTACCACGTTTACCTTCAAGAATGATAAGAAAAAGATTAACCCCTCTGGTTAATTAATGAAACCAGCTTT
>JAGDQO010000122.1:0-213360 GCA_018342035.1 Solanum appendiculatum
AACTCTAGCTAAGAAGGCCTATTATGTTTCACATCTAAGCTATTTATGAAATTTTCCCTTTTAAATATTACTTCCTCTACCATATTTCGTGCTTAGGATCTGAATCCGCGAGATACATGTATCTACCGAATTCTAAAATCGAGATACATATTTTATTTATTTAAATTAATTGGTTGTAACTAATTTCCTTAATTAGAGGAGTAGTTGATGATTTTCAAAATACATGGATAATTAATTCTGAAAATTTAATTTATCTTAATTTGATGTATCTATTATCAATACTAGTATACGTACCCGCGCGTTGTGCGGTTAGTTTATAAATATAAATACTAATATTGATTTATTCACAATTTCAAATTTTAACTTATTATAGAATAGTATTATGAAACTTATTTGAGAGGATGTTAACATTTAACACCTTGATATGTTATAATAGAATATTTATGTAAATAAATCAATATATAAACTTAGTTCATTGTCTAGATTTGACAATAATAATTTTTAGCATTATTTAATTTATTTATTTATTAAAAATTTTAAAAGCATAAATACTCTCACCCTATCCATATTATCCTCTTGTTAGAATACCAAAGATATATAAAAAAAATTAATCGTTAGGTTAAATTAAAATAACTAAGAAAAATTCTATGATTATAATAATACTAACCATAAAACTAAGAAATTTTAATCACTTGAATATCATATTGTAGACATGTTATTCAAGTTTTTTAATTTTGTCTTTAATTTTTGTGAAAGTCATATATCAATTATATGATTCATTAAAGTAATGGTATAGTTATATATGATATTTTAGTATTATATAATTCTTACAAGTGAATGATATTTTAATAAATTTATTTTAAAATCAACTTTGAATAACACATTGAACGGATAAGGATATATAAGGAACATAATCCTATAACTATTTAAAAATGATTTGTAGTTAAATTGTCCTGTCACTTTTTTTAGTATAATCAATTTGTTTTTTTCTTAAAGACAACACCGTTTATTTACTAAATAAGTTTTGCATTGATAGATTGCAAATCATAAGCAACAAACACTTCAAATAAAATAATTTAAGAGGTTTTTGTTCGAATAGAAAAGAAATTTTAAATATGTGTAGATAAGAATTTTTGTTCGTAGAATAAATTTGTTTAGTTGAAGTACATAAAAAACTTATTCAATTTTAATAATTTATTACTTTTCAAAAAACAAAGTCATCTCTCTTGTATTTATATTTGACTCATTATTATTACAGTGCATTGGTATACAATTTAATAACATCTTCAATAATAACTTTAACAGTATCTAAAAAAAAAATTCAATGAATTCACACACCAACCATCCTACAAAAAATAACAAATTTAAAATCATTAAATATTATAAACAAGAATGAAGAAAAATCTTTTTTACACTTTTCAAAATGATTGTTCCCTAATTATTTGGCTTTATCTATATACTACCGTTATAGGTTGAAGTTTATTATCCTAATATAAATATTTTTGAATAAGTAAATTTTTAAAATAAAAAATTGAAGAGAAAATATGAGCAGTTAAAAACCTTTTAGTAGGATTTTTTAAAATATATTTTTAGAGTATTATTTTAAAATGTCATGTAACTTTGCCTATCCTATTACTTATCAGTTTTTAAATTTGATTCTTTTTTTGGAATGGTTACATTGAAATTTTTGGTTTTTTAATTGTATTTTTAGAGAATTGGTTTTAAAATGGCAATGGCTTTACCTTTACCTCATTTATTATATAAATATAAATAAAGATTAAAAGTTGAAGTATTTAAATACCCTTCACTAACATTTTTTTTCTTTCCATTTTAACAAAAAAAAAGATGCAATTGTCATTTTATTGTTTTTTTCTATTTAAAGTTAGATTAAAATTTATATTTTATTAATCATATTTTTCGTAGTATTATTTTTGAAATGTCATGTAACTTGCCTCTCCTATTACTTATTATTTTATAAATTTAAAATAATTTTCAAACTCCAATGATGATATAAAGTTTTCAATGCTTTTGAAATTAAATGAAAATATTTCAGTTTGAATTTTTTTTTAATGTATATTTTTTGTTCATTCATTGTTCAGTAACTTTTAATATATTTTATTTATTAAAATTAAAACCTTATGACATTAGTTATATAGTATGATTTTCATTGTCTTAAATTTGAATATCTTATTCTTTTATAATTCTAAAGTGCAATGCTTACTTATATTTTGTTTTTATATATTATTATTATATTATTATTATATATTGTTTTTTATTGTTATATTATTATATGAATTTTTAAATAATTTGCTCTTTGACTAAATTTTCTTTTTTATAATCTCTTTTACTATATAATATTAGTTGAATCTAGTTTTTTTTTTAATCTTGAAATCTAATTTTTTTCATATTTTTATTCTTTTAAATAGTTAAATATCCTAAAAACAACCCCCACATATTTTCTTGAAGTAGAAAAAATAAAGATTGCTTTTATTTTTTTCAAATTTGAAATTAATTTTGTTAATTCAATATAAACTCTGTTTTAAAAAAATCATGAAGCAGTTATTCCAGTCACATATTCATAATTACTTAATAATTTTTTGTTCCTTTTCTTGATTTATCTTCTTATTCTTTTTTATTTTATTTAAGATTAAAAAGTATCCTCATCCTTTGAACAAAAGTATCTTTATCCATTGTACATGTAGCCGTTATTTCAGTCACATATTTGTTAGTAGTTAATACTAATTTTGTTAATTCAATATAAACTCTGTTTTTAAAAAAATCATGAAGCAGTTATTCCAGTCATATATTTATAATTAGTTAATATTTTTTGTTCCTTTTCTTAATTTATCTTCTTATTCTTTTTTATTTTATTTAAGATTAAAAAGTATCCTTATCCTTTGAACAAAAGTATCTTTATCCATTGTGCATGTAGCAATTATTTCAGCCACATATTTATTAGTAATTAATATTTTTTTGTTCCTTTTATGAATTTATCTATTTATTCTTTTTTTTTTGTTAAAGATTAAAAAGTATTATGATCCTTTAAAGAATATTTTTTATAATAATAATCTATGACCTTTAAATGTTGTCTTTAATTTGAATTCAATAACTCTAAAATTTTGTAATAAGAAGCAAGACACTTACAAAGAATTGTGATCCTCTTATGCTTCGTCTTGCTTAGGCTCTCTTCCACATCTAAACCTGTGTTCTTGTTGTAGAACAATCGATAAAGTTATTTTATAAACTATGGATCCATCAACATTAACAATCAACTCCTTAATTATTAATAACTTTAATAAGTTTTTAATAATGTGAAACTATTCAAAAACATTTATGTGATGCTTCTTTCCATAGTTTATAAAGTTGGTAACATATGTAAAACTTCATCCAATATAATTTGCAAAATCTCGAACACTATTGCAATTCTAAAAAATGAATAATAAAATATACAAACTGAACTATATATCAAAAAATACCATTCATAGAGAAAACACAAAAGAAACATGCAGAACTAAAGGGAGTAACTATATACATACCAAAAAGAATCATTGACATTTTAATACCTTGGCACTAAGGAAATCATGGAAATCATTTAAATTCAAATCTTGAGTGACTAAATACATATCTTTCTAGTACCTCCTGCTCCTATCTGTATTTCTCCTTGATGAATTGTTTCCATCATCATGCATGGGAAGACTATTGCCCTTCTAAAATAATTAAATATTCAAATTATGATAAAACTTCTGAATGATTACAACAGTGTATAGTAATTTCAGTAGCTTTTTGTAGAAGAAATGGGTGGGGTTGGTTTAGAAGACTTACTGGGATAGTTTATTTATAGGATAATTGTAAAGCAGTAAGAAGTCATTCATTATGAGAAGTTAATAAATCCTTCATGAGAAGTTTTCACCAATTTGAAATTCAAAAACATCAATTAGATAAGGATTAAGATCAATTAAAATTAAAAATTAAAAATTAAAAAGAATATAATTTTTGTATATTATTATTATTATTATTATTATATAACTTTTTGCAATGTTTATTTTTATTTTTCAGATAATTAAAAATTTTAATTAATATCTTATATAAATTTTAAAAATTATAAAATAGTTATATCATGTTAATTATAAGTAATTCATTAATAAATAAATTTAATATTTTAATTTCGAATTTAACATAATTACAAATATTTGATTTTTTAAAATCATAATAATATTATTATTAATAATAATAATATGATTATATGATTATTATTGTTGCTGTTGTTGTTGTTGTTGTTGTTGTTGTTATTATTATTATTATTATTGTTTTTAGGAAAGTTCTGTTTGTAATTTTTATTTTTATTTTTAGGTTTTATATTAATTTAAATTTAAAATTGTTCCTTATATATATAGATTATTATTATTATTATTATTATTATTAGGAAAGTTATGTTTGTAATTTTTATTTTTGTTTTTATATTTTATATTAATTTAAATTTGAAATTATTCCTTAAAATTCTCCACGGACTAACGTGGAGCCTTTTTTTTTTTAATTCTAAAATTAAATCAAATAAAAAATCAGTACTCTGTTTAGAAAACTGTCACAATTAAAATTTACAAATACGATGATATTTAATTAATTGATATTATATAGTAAAAATTAAAAATTAAATAATTGAATTAATATTATTAAATTAAATGATATTTTAAAAGTAAGAATTAGAAATTAAATAAAATAAATGACGATCTTCCATCTACAAAAGTGCAAAAACAAAACAAAAAAAGAATCCTAAAGAAACTGCCCAATTTCCCACGAAGGATCACTTTTAAAAACTGTTTTAAATTTATGTTTATTTTAAATGTTTTGTTTTTAAATTATTATTTATTTTTTAATATATCTACAAAATTTGTGGTGCTGACACGTAGGCACTATCACCTCTCCTATTATATATATATATATATATATATATATATAGATATATGAGTATCATACAAGTACATTCATATGTATCATAGAAGTATCTAGTATTAATTTCATGTATCTATTTATATGATCTAATATTAATTTCACGTATCTATTTATATGAGCTAATATTATTTCATGTATCTTTTATATGTATAATTTGATATATCAAGTATCAAATTCATACGTTATATCCAAAAACATGTATCTCAGATAAATACGAAAATAGTTAGACATATTGTAATAACATAACAAATATATATGATAATATTAAGATACATGATAGAAGACCATATACATATGACAAGACTCAGATACATGAAAGAACAAATTGTGTAAATACATGCGTAAATTTTCAATAATACATAAATCTCCAATATATTCATTAGATACATACACATAATCGTATCTCAATAATGTATCAGATATATCAATAATGTGTCAAATACATGCGTAAAACTCCGCTTATTGAAACTTTTCGATTACGCTCGTGGCTGGTCAGGGCATCTTATCGCGGTAGTATTTGCTTCACCTTTTGATTCATCAGTGTTGCTCACTGTGCCTAGATTCGACGGGAAAAGTGACGTGAAGTTTCTTAGTTGATCCATAGTATACAAGGTATACAACCGGTACTATCGTAAATGTTGAATTTGATAAATCTATTAGGCTTGAAATCTCTGCTTACAACGATACACATTGTCTTTGCGCACAAGAGGTGTCTCCCCCTGCGATAAATGGTGGATTCGTGGGGGATTAGTTTGAGAATGAGAAAATCAAAGGCTAAGAATTTGATGTGTATTGACAAACTGTTGAACATCCATTTTAATGGAGTGTTTCTTCTTAGTAAATTTCGACTGATCAAGGGAAGAGGAAGAGTTAGAGCTTGAGTTTTACCTAACTCATACTTTTGAGAGAAAGATATTTGTTTTTAATTAAAACACTAATTTTGAAGTTTAAATGTAAAAATAATTAATCAATCCTAATTTTAAGGGATATGGATATTGATTGTATCTTCAATAATATATGGTATAAAATATTAAAAGTGATAATATATGTAATTGTTTAAAAGTAGAGGTGAAATTAGTATATATGGTAGTGATGTATGTCTAATAAGGTAATTTATCCTTAAAATATTGATGAAAAGTCAAAGCAGCAACAGGAGGCAGTGATCAGTCCAGTTTCTTCTTGCTAAATTACCTCTTCGTGACGGTCTCAGCAAATTTTAGAATTCTAGGCTAATAGCCTCTCCCGAGCAACAAAATCAGATGGTTACTCTATATAGATTTCTTCCTCAAAATCATTATGGAGAAAATATTTTTTAATATTCAGCGGATAAAGATGTCAATGGAAAACAATAATTATAAATAGTAAAAGACGGACGTATGCTATTTTAGCTATGGAAGAGAAATTATCACTATAATTCAATCCAAATATGTGAGTATATCTTTCGATTAAGGTGAATGTGAAACAGAGAGAACCATTGCTGAAAAATTTAGACTGTCAAAAAATAGTGCAGTGAAAAATTGCACAGTACTATATAAAATCAGATATGAGAAAGTAGTCTCTGGAAAGATGCACAGTGCTACGTAAATCATATATGAAAAAGTAATCACCGAAAAGTGTACGGTGCTACACAAATCTTTTATGAGAAAGTAATTGCTAGAACTACTCAAATCATATATGAGAAAGTAGTCACCGCAAAGATGCACGATGCTACACAAATACTGACAAATATGAAATTGATACAAAATTGCCCCTAGAAAGTTGCCTGAAAATTGACACACAATAACCTATTTAACTGAGCTTTCTTTCCCTGAATCTGAGCATAAATAATTTACTCACTTAAGTTATTTTAATCCAAGTATACAAGTACAAATTTAAACATACATTTTAAGTATAAACAGTTATGGCGACTTTGATCTTGTTTTAATATACAAAATACAAATTAGAAACGAATTATATATGTAATAGAACATGAAGGAGAATTCTTGTAGAAAGTAATTTTATTTATTACAATCCAACAATCGGTCTCAATCCAAAGGACCAAAGCACACACTAAAAAGCAGAATATTCAATGCAAACAAACAAACCAATAAGCAATGACAAAAAATATCAGACAATATCACTTCATAACGATTTACAATCACTTCTTGTATATCAATCAATCAACAGATAATGTAAAAAAAAATACAAACATTAAATTGATAACAATGTGTGTTAATCAATTAAGCCCATTTGGCTAACATAGACATAAGTCCAGCGCCAAGAAGAAGTGAAACATTAGCCCCTAATTGAAGCTTTCCATTGCCTTGCATTCTTGGATGCATAAAATCGGCAGCTAAAAAGTCAACGAGTGCCATATAAATCAAGATGCCAGCTGAAGCTGAATTAAATATTCCTTCCACGATAAGAGCCGTTGGACTGTTTTCATCGTAAACATTTGTTATTGCTACTCCAATTGCGATTCCAACTGGAGTTGTGAGGGAGAAAAATAAAGCCATTATTGTAATTGCACGAGACTTCAATTTTGCCTGTAAAAGATCCAAAGTAGAGTTTAATTTTTGTTTCTCTATGTGTGTCGAAAATATTTACATAATTAGATTACTTAGAAAGTAAATTATATGTAACTCAATTTAATATTCATGATGAATCCCCAAGAGCAAATTCTTTAATTTTATGGTTAGTTAATGTGTCGACACCTAAAGTTTTGTAGTGGCTAATAATGTATACGACTCTATTGCTCATCACTAACATGAGGTATCAAGCTTCTTCTTTTTTTGTGTGTGTGACATTCAGGGTGTTTTTCGCATGAGTCTTGAGATGTTTTTCAACTTTTTCATGTTTGGTTGGTCAAAATATCTTGCAAAATATTTTTTCTATGAAAATAAATTCCTTAAAAATGAGGAAGATAGATCTTCGTAATGAATATAGGGAAAACAAATTTCATATAAGTAACTTCTAAGTTCATTGTCTTCTCTCCACACTCAATGTCCCCAAACCCCATCTCTAGACCATTCCATCACCCTCCACCCCCACTCCGCATTTTATCCCACACTCATAATGTTCTGCTAAATTCACTACTACAAACTACTTGAAAAACAATGAATGGCTTAATTTTTTTTTAGCTAAAACTGACAAAAAAAAAAGCGACTCAGTCACTTTCGTCGCTTGTTGCTTTTCAACACTTTTGTCCTTGCTGCTTTTCAAAATGCGACACAGTCACTTTTATCGCTTTTGTCCTTATTGCTTTTCAACGCATTTGTCCTTGTTTTTCAAAATGCGACGGAAATAATATTTTCTTCTTAAGCGACGATGTCTGCCGATTTCATTGTGGTGCCAAGTTTGTCCTTAAATTATATATCACTTTTTTTATTTTTTGTAAAGATTCCGTTAGCTAATTTTAAAAAAAAAGTAAATGTGATTCTCAAAATATAATATAACGATAAATGTGTGCTAGCTACTTTAATAACAATGAGAATATGAATGACCTCAATTAATAAAGAAGGACAAAAATATCTCTATAGTTCATGAAACTGAATATAACTTATATTAGGATTCTTATAGTTATTCAAATCTAAACATCTCTAAAATTGAAATTAATTTTGTAGTGGTGATTAAAATGTTTGAACATCCTCCTCCCCTCTTTGCTAATATTTTTCATGAATGCAGGTATGCAATGAGGAAACTAAGAAATTCCAAGGTATACTTGGAGGATATATTACTAGGAAAGATAATAGGTTGGTTTGTACTAATCTAGAAAATTTGATAACCTTAAGTATTTTATTACCTCAAATGGTGAAGGCATGAACCCTAATCATCCACTAGTTAATATAAATACCATGTACTATGATTGAACACCTCGTGATAAAAGGTGCTAACAATCCGTATGTTATGTAGGGATGGTAATGGGGCAGAGGCGGGTCATGTTTTGTCTCCACCTGCAAAATTTCAATTCACCCAGCCTCGCATAAGCACTTTCACCCACGTCCACTCGCTCCTCCTCCAATCCGCGATCACCTACCCCGCCCCGCAAGTTAAAGTTTCTTTTTATTATTTCCACCAAAGTTGCATTCAAATTTCACTTATAGTGAGTTTCAAATTTCAAATTAAATAACTACATCTAATAAAAATGAGGACATCAGAAAGTAAGTGATTTTACCAACAAAAAAATTAGAGCAATTGATAAAAAGTTGAAGTAACATGGAGCCGAGAGAGGAAAAGAACAAGGCAAAGAATAAAAATAGCCTGAAATGTTGAAACTATACCCTTGTAAATATTGCAAGCTCCCTAATCCTAACCCGCCCCCGCCCCACATAAAGTTGAAAGTTTTAAATTTCAACCCGTCCTACTTGTTCTGCACCCGTATATGTCTAAATTCGCGCCGCTCCGCACCTGCACCGCCCCGTTGCAATCCCTAATGTTATGACTACCTAATTTGTTAAATTTAAATTAATAAATACCCTTTGTAATAACAAAAATGGGTCTACACTTACACTAGGTCTTTCTTAATTCCAATTACAATAAGTAAAGAAAAAAAGAAGTTGAAAAGGAGTATAGTTTAATTACCTGAGCAATGCATCCACCAAGTCCCATGCCTTCAAAAAACTGATGAAAAGTCAAAGCAGCAACAAGAGGCTTTATAGTTTTGGGACTTTCAGAAGCACCCAAAGCTATTCCTATTATCACAGAGTGCACTATTATCCCCAATTCCAAAACCTACAAATATTATTATTCACACAAAAATTTGAATATCACATATATTGCTTACTACAATACACTAATTAATATATCTCAAATTTGTATGCAATTGAAAACTATCTAAGACCCAAACTTTTATTAGTCAGTATATATAACTAAAATCATTACCTGAGAAATAACACGATAACGAAGAAGCTCGGAATTAGAATCAGCCATCATTGTTGTTGAACCATGTGCATGGGCATGAATAACTCCTTCTTCATCTCCAAGCTCAGCCGTCACCACTCCATTTTTCAAATTCTTCTTATTGTAATACGAAGTTGCATAAGTATCCATCATGAGAGTCGCCATTGCAGAAACCATAGCAACAAATCCACAAAAAGGGAAATTTGCCCATGGATTCTCTTTCAAACACGGCGATGTCAAACTTTCAAATGCATCAGGAAGCACATGTATAAACCCCGTTGATAGGATCACACCAGCCGCGAAAGCTTTTATTATAAAGAAGAAATTCCTCTCTGGGCTCAAGGCGGGAATCACCTTGCCTAGTAAGGGAATACACACCCCAATTGCACTCGCTACCAAAATGGAAGCGAGTGCTGCCATTTTGTACTTGAGTGCTTCTTTTTTGTCTCTTTCTTCATCCTCCAAATCACAAGTACACTCGCCTAATACTATGGCGGGAAGAAGCAATAGAATGTACCAAAATACAATTTTTTCAATCGTCGCCATGACCAATGAAAATCAAATAAGAGCTTTTTTAGTGTACGGATTTAAAGTGCTTTTCAAATGTCAAACTCACAATATCGACTCTAGCCACATCAAGTGTCTAAATAAAAGAGAGAGAAAACATTTAAAAATTTTTTTTCACAACTTTGATAAATAAAATATAAGACAAATGAATGTCAAACATGGAAAAATATATATTAAAAGGTACAGTCATAATTAATTATGGCATAAATATTCGAGAACACGTACTAATGATAAGAAAAAATGAAGACATAATTAAGTCATTAAAACTGAACAAAGGAGAAAAAATTAAGGAAATAAGAGCTAAAAAGAGTCTAACAACATTACAAGTCGAAAAAATGTCGACATATGTTGCTCTTACTTATTAGCTGACCTTTAATTTATTTTTTCGTTGATTTCCATATGAAGTTATCCTTTATTATTTCCTAGTTAAATTGATTTGATTTATTCCTTATAGTTATATTAACAAATAATTATATACGTGCTAAGACGTTCTTGTCATTCTCCTTTAATATGTCACTAAAAATAAATAAAAAGAAGCTTTTGAATGTTAGCATCCTCAATAGATTTTTTTTTAAGGTACCAACAGGCAGGTACCTTAGTGGTTAATTTCACAAATAATCAATTGAGATTATAATTAAAGTTACATTCTCTATTTTTTACAAATAATCAATTGAGATTTACCCATATGCATTTTAATAGGAGAGAAAATTACTTGATTTAGCGGTTTCGGTCCCTACTATTTTTTAATGGTATTTCATAAAAATATTATTAAATATATGATATTATGTATTTTTATAGAAGATATATAAGATACATATATATGTATCTAAAAACTTAAAACAGCGAATATTTATTCTCTTAATAGAAATGATAACAAATATCTGACAAGCACATATGATACACATACAACATATATATTTACCTGATATACTACATACAGTTGGCCTAGAGATATAGCTTAAAAAACATATACATTGGATTCACTTATTCACATATACAGTTAATAGTCACATATATATACAATTATACATATATCTAACTTCTACTTTGATGACTAATTCACATATAATTAAAATCAAATATTATATTCGCACGATTTTGAGTTAGAACCTATTTGATATTGCTGTTAAAAGTAACTTATTTTTTAGAATCACTTTTTTTAAATAGCATTTTAGAAAAGTGCTTTTGAAAAAAAACAATTTGTATTTGGCTAATTCATTTGAAAAGTGTTTTTGATAAGCAGATTGAACGGCTAATCATTTTTAAAAAGTACTTTTGAGAATTAAATTACGAAAAAGGACAAGTATCAATACACTTTTAATATTAAGATTATTTTATAGAGAGAAATTATTTTAAATATCTATTATAATTTTTAATTAATTTTTTATTATTAAATTAATATGTACATATTCAAATTTTCAATCAATATTATACATAGATAAATAAAAAAATTAAATATTAATATAATATTATTATAATAATTTAAATATAATTAAAAATATCAAAAAAATAAATTTAAAAATCATTCCACAAATAAATTCACTACATACGAAAATTCACAACAAAAATAAATAAATGTAAGGGATATAATGGTAAATATGTATATATGGCAAGGATAGTTTGGTCTTGAAAAAAATAATTTCTTGCTTTTTTTTAAGAAGCAGAAATTTTTAATTTCTTCCCAACAGCAGAAAAACTGTTTCTTCTTCCAATTAAAAGCAATTTTACTGATTAGCCAAACACCTAAATTTTTCCAAAAAAGTAAAAAAAAATTCTCAAAATAAGTTATTTTGACCTTCCACTGCAATGCCAAACAGGCTCGTAGAAATAGATATTGTACTTTTTTTTTGGGTCAAAAGGGGTTTATTTATTAAACATACTTAGTTGATCATTATATAAGGATTATATTGTACGTGTGTGAATACATTGTATTATGCTATAATTTAAAAGGAAAATGCAATTTCATTTTGAACACAAAAAATCGCATTATAGATTGCAAAAATGGGCTCGAATAGTGCTGATTACGAAATTTTCTCTTTTAATAGCCCGCAAACCTTTGCGGCCCAAAGTGATTTGGGTCATGCGGCAAAAATGACCCCAAAAATAGGGTTGTTGTTAATTTTTGAAAATATTAATTAGGTGAGTATTTTTTAATAAATAATTACTAATTTTAGTGATACTTTAATTATTATTATTATTATTATCATTTATAGCAATTTATAGCAATACTATGATAAATTTGCACTATGTATTAAAAGTAAATTATGCATACAATATAGATGTATTATAAGTGTTCTCTTTAAAATATATTATGCCTTTTTGGTAAAAAATTGACACAGTATATTATAAGTGTATTAAATGTGTGATAAATGTGTTATCCATCAATAAAACTTATATTATGTGCTATATAAATGATTCTCTGTAATATATATTAAAATTATATTATAAATATATAATAAGTGTCCAAGTAAAAAAATATGTTATTAATATAAATAGTAAATATTTTCTTAATATAACATATTTACGTAGGTTTTCATTTTCCCCCTCAAAATCAATGGTTTTTAACCGTTAAAGTTATGGTTCATGCATAACAAGGCATGACAACTTATGCCCAAAAGCATAAGTACTGCAGTGACACATATTATATCCGAAGGTTCAGTTTATGGCACAAGTTATTCCAAGAGGCTTGTTTAATAATAAAAAGTTATGCTCCAAAATAAAAATTATCTTAAACAAATATATAGTATTATAAAACTTATGCTGCTCAAAGGCAAATAGTATCTACAAAATTTTGCAGGTGCCTAGCAAATTTAGGTCAAAATTAAGGATACTTTGACTCACAAATAAACTTTTTTCCTTTATAAACAAAAAAAGGAAGTGATTACTTTAAGAGGAAATTTTAGATTTCGCAAATATAAAAATTATATTAGCGCTCTATAGCTATAGTTTTGCTATTTGTGCTCCACAACAAACTCTCAGTTGTATAAATCGCAAACAGTTGTATAAATCACAGGTAGGCATCTCGTTTGTATAAAATCGTATCGATTTTATATGTATATCGGTTAGATAATTGTATATATGTAACTACTATGTATATGTATCGATGATTGTGTTTGTATATCTGCATAAAATTTGAATTTTGTATACAATTGAATCGAATTAAAACATTTGTATATCAATCTCTTTCTCTCTCGCTCGCTTTATACAACACAAATTATACATTGTAATTTGTATGATTTGTGTTTGTACAAAGCGAGAAAGAGAGAAATGCAAAAGAGAATTGGGCAGGAGAAGATCTGTATTTGTATAATTATAAATGTATAGGACGAAAATATATGTATTTGTATTTGTATATACGGTTCTCTCTCGCTTTATACAAACACAAACACATTTTATACATTTGTGTTTGTACTTTGTATAAAGTGAGAGAGGCGAGCGAGATTCCAGAGTGTTGAGCGAGATTATTTTCTTTGCTACGAATTAGAATTAAATAAAATTATAGCTATAATATTTATTTTGAATTAATAATTTGTTATTCTATCCGATTTTCCCTTACTTTAAACTAGATTGTCAACCATATCAAGCTTCATATCCATATCCCGGCGCCCGGCGGAGAAAGATTAAAAAATATTATTTCAATCAACGACTTTTAAGTCATAGTTTTCGTCTAACAAGTCTCTGTAGACTTTGTGGCTTATCTGTTACAAACAAACCATTTTGTCACTTCTCAAAAAGAAGCAGCAAAATAGTTACTCCACATATATATAACCAAAAATTAAAACCAAATTAAAAACGTTGAGAGAGATGTTGGTTGCGGGCCAAAACGTGTCCCTCAAGTATCCGAGGTTAATGAAATATATTCTTTTAAGATAGAATGATCTTACTCGTCGGTATATTGGTACCTATATTCACGATATCAGCAAATTACTTAATGACAGTAAAATATACTTAGAATATTATATTTAGTAGTAGAAGAAGTCCAGAAAATTAGTTCCTTAAAAATAAGAGGAAATCCCTTTATTTATAGATAACAAAGGGTAGTGTGAATATGTGCTTATTGAACCTTATCGGAAATGTCACAATTCTTTGGAAAAAGTCACAATCTGTCGAAAAGATCATAATCATTCATAAAAGTTACAACTTTCCATAGAAGTCACAATTCTTCATAAAAGTCATAACTCTTCATAAAAATCGCAACTTTTCAAATAAGTCACTACTCTTCGTAAAAGTCACAACTTTCATATAAGTCACAACTTTCATATAAGTCACAACTCTTCATTTTCCATTCACACATTTTAAAACCCAACAAAAAAAAAGTTGTAACTCATAGTACTTGTCGTATAATTTTTGATTATATAAATTTTAGTTTTAGAATATTGAGTTAATATAATTTAATTTATCTTCAAAAATTAGTTTAATTGACTCTTAAAAAGAAAAAATTTCACATAAATTAACACAAGGGGAATATATGTTTTCATTCGGGATAGTTTTTTTTTAACCTTATTTAATAACAGTATTTGGTCATAAAGTTTTTAAATCTAATTACTTGGAATTGGATTCAAATTTGAAAAAGTGCTTCAAAACCTGTTTTCTAAACTTCATCTTTGTAAATTTCAAATAAAATGCTCTTTTTTCCTCCTTTGCAAAAATAAGAATCAAACACAACTTCATTTATCATTCCAACTTTAAAAATTACAAATAAAACAAAAGCCATTTGAAATTTATGGTCAAATACTTATTGTATACTCCATTTCACAATTATTTTTTATGGTTGATTAGTAATTGCAAACGAACGATTGAAAAGAGAAATTTTTGAGAGACATAGGTATCATATAGGGTTTTTCAAAATTGAACCGTAACCGATAAGCCAATTATGAAACTGACTTATTGGTATTGGATTATTGATTTATCAATTGGTGAACGGATTAAAATTTTATACTTAATGATTTATTAATGTGGAGGGCGGATTACTCAAATTCTTTATTGGATAATCGTTTAACCCATTAAGAATTATCTACTTACATGTTTACCTCTTGGTATATAAAATATATATTATTAACCCTAAAATTCTATTTGATATTTTGCTTCTCCTTATATGACTTGATACTACATATTTGTGAGTTGAATTTCTTATTGGTCTACTAATTAGCTAGTCTGGATCATAATGTATTAGTCTTCACTTCTTGTTTATAAAAATGTACAATGAAGTATATTTTAGTATTGAAATATTAAGTTGTTGTACAAGTGAATATTTGCAAAATAAATGTTTACGGTGATGCACCCCTCAAAATTTAGGTTTTCTTGTATTTTTTTATTGTGATTTATAACTACAAAAATTACAAACTTAAGTAAAGTTAGAAAAATTATTTTGTTTAATGAGAGATAATTATATTGGTTAGTGAAAATGAAAAAAAAAACATGAAATGATTCGGTCAATACATTGTCTGTTAACCTTTTGATAATTACTAATTCGATATCAAATCAGTTGATATCTTATTAGTTGGCTAGTGAATTAATATATTTAAAGACCAATATCCAACAAGCCAAGTCATTAAGTATTATTATCTGTCTGATCCGTTTGATAAGCAGTATCACAAGCCTCAAATAATTCATCTTATTCCTCCATTTTTTGGGTCAAGATAAAATCAGTAAATTTTTTAATTTATTTTTCCTTTTCACTCTTTTAATAAAAATTTTATCAGAAAGAAATATGAATTATAATTTTTAGCTAGTTTGTTTGGCTCATTTTAGTTATGAACTACTTATTTTAGTCCATTATAGTTGCTTATACAATTCTTCCCTTAGGTGGGTAATTCAAGGCAATGATTATAGAGTTAAAATTATTCAAAACAAGTCATCAATAAGTATAGGATGCACTATTATGTAGTTTAAATAAAGATTTAAAATCGTGTGTATATATATATATATATATATATATATTGTATAGAACCAACTGTCAAAAGAAGATGCAAAAAAAGTGAAATTGATAATTCTCTATATTGATAACAATTAAGCCCATTTGGCTAGTAAAGACATGAGTCCAGCACCAAGAAGAAGTGAAATATTAGCCCTTAATTGAAGCTTTCCATTGCCTTGCATTCTTGGATGCATAAAATCGGCAGCTAAAAAATCAACGAGTGCCATATAAATCAAGATGCCAGCTGAAGCCGAATTAAATACTCCTTCCACAATAAGAGCCGTTGGACTGTTTTCATCATAAACATTTGTTATTCCTAGTCCAATTGCTATTCCAATTGGGGTTGTGAGCGCGAAAAATAAAGCCATAATTGCAATTGTGCGAGTCTTCAATTTTGCCTGCAAAAGATTCAAACTAGAGTTTAAGTGTATAAATGAATTTATAAGAAAATGAATTTTTAATCTCTTATGTGTATAAATAAAGATCAGAAAACAAAAAAAATAATTATAAATGACCTATTAAATCAATTCTCGATCGAGATTTTTGATTAGTTAATGTACCGGACGCTAATGTCCAGACACCTAAACTTTTGCAATGCATAATTAGTAGTAACGTATTCATTAAATTGTTCTTCATTGACTTGATTTAGCATGCTTTTTCTGACTTTGAATGGCAATATTTTTGTAACTATGCATTTGGACAAAAATCCATAACACTTCACGTTCAAGAGTATGTCAAAATCTAGACAAGAAACTAGCTGTGAGTACAGACCCTTCAATTCACATAAATGCAATGGACCCAAAACAATCCAAAAAAGGGTATATATATTTGTTTTAAAATAATTTAATCCTCAAATAGCTAATACTCCCTCCGTCCACTTTTAATTTTCACAGTTTCCTTTTTTAGAGTCAAACGATAAGAACTTTGACTAAATTATACGATGTAATTTTTCATCATATTTATATGCAAAACATTGCAATTTATAGTACTTTTCGTATAATTTTTGTATATCTAAATTTTTTGTTTAAAATATCGAATTAATGTAATCTAATTTAACTTTAAAAATTAGTCAAATTGACTTTCAAAAAGCACAGCATGACAATTAAAAATGGACGGAGGGAGTATATATTATTATTAATTTTTTTTCTTATGCAGCCAACCAAATAATATATTATCTTATATAAGATTTTATGTTATGAATTATTTCAAACAAATCAATCAAATAAACCCCTAAAAGATTCTTGTGTCCACACATATATAGAACAATAAACATGTAAAAGTGTGATACCTCATCTCATATTTAGCTACGTTAAACGGAAGAATTGCATTATTAAAATTTGATCATGAAACTTAATGTGACTTATGGTTAGATCCTATTCCAATTATAATGACAATTACTAGTAAAGAAAATAAAAGTATAGTGTAATTACCTGAGCAATGCATCCACCAAGTCCCATGCCTTCAAAAAATTGATGAAAAGTCAAAGCAGCAACAAGAGGCTTTATAGTTTTGGGACTTTCAGAAGCACCCAAAGCTATTCCTATTATCACAGAGTGCACTATTATCCCAAGTTCCAAAACCTGCATGCCCCACCATAAATGTTATTATTCCACACATAAAATTTATACTCGGTCCATTTATTTTTACTTGTCTATTATTATAAAAATAAATTTAAAATTTTAATATATAAAAAAACACATTTATTTTTCTTATTTTATCTATAACATGAGTAACTTATTTTTCAAACTATTTTCTAAGATCTAAAATTATAATTAATATGAATATAGTGTGTCATATTAATCATTGTTTCCTCATAATCGTGCAAAATTCAAAATGAACCAATAAAAATGAATGGAATAGTGATTCTTTCTTTTCCTTAAAATAAGGACAAGTATGGGAACCGTGACTATGACTGAACGAGAAAACAAAATATCAGAATATAAATGTGTTCATGAATCAGTGATAACATTTGATTACAATTAATATAAAATATCTCAGATCTTTTAGTAAAAACAAAGATATAATTCTTTAGTAGTACTTTTTTCGTTAGGTAAAACTATAATATAAAATAACTTAGTTCTTTTATTTAAATAAAAATAAAATTAAATGAACATCGTTCATTATTAAAAAGAAAAAAGATATACTTTGATATTGAATCTCTCATATATTAAAAGTGCAGAATCAATTCTCATAGTATTACCTTTCTCCCTTTCCCTCCATTCCGCGATCTTTACAGTGTAATAAAATTAAACTCTTTAAAGAATAGCAATTTTTTTTTGAATTTTAAATAATCATAAAGAATATTTATACTATTAATTCATGATTTAATAGATAATAACATGTAATTATATAATAAGTACTCACGATATTATAAATAGTTTTGCCAAATTACTTATCAATTTACCTGAGAAATAACACGGTAACGAAGGAGTTCGGACTCCGAATCAGCCAAACCATGAACATGACCATGAGAGTGAGCATGAACAACTCCTCCTTCGTCTCCAGACTGTGCCACCACTCCATTTTTCAAATTTTTCTTACTGTAATACGAAGTTGCATAAGTATCCACCATCAGAGTAGCCATTGCAGAAACCATTGCAATAAATCCACTAAAAGGGAAATCTCTCCATGGATGCTCTTCCAAATGCGGCGATGTCAGGTTTTCAAATGCATCAGGGAGCACGTGTATAAACCCCGTTGCTAGGATCACACCAGCCGCGAAAGCTTTTATTATAAAGAAGAAACTCCTCTCTGGGCTTAAGGCGGGAATCGCCTTGCCCAGAACAGGAATACACACCCCAATAGCACTCGCTACCAAAATGGAAGCGAGTGCTGCCATTTTGTACTTGAGTGCTTCTTTTTTGTCTCTGTCTTCATCCTCGGGATCACAAGTACACTTGCCTAATACTATGGCCGGAAGAAGCAATAGAATGTACCAAAATATCATTTTTTCAAACTTTGCCATGACTAATATTAAATATATGTGTATAGAAAACTAAAAGGAGCTTTTTATGTGATCCCAATGATAGTTTTGGATGTTTTATGGAGTACTACTGCTACACATGAAGTATTAAAAAAAGAGAAAAATGATGAGATAAAACCAAGAAAGATTTGCACAACTTGCTAATATATATATATAGAATACAAAGTCATACAACTTGGAAAAGAAATAAAATATTACTTCCGATATTGTCCAAAAGTACGACTATTTGAAGTTTTTTTTTTCTTTGACTAAATTAATTAATTGGAATCATTAGCTATATATGTTGACTTGTACATACACAAGTTATATATATTTTTAAAAACTATACCCAAATTAATATCTAAAATTAATTAGTATTTTAACCCTCCTATTCTGGAAAAAGTTCATATAAATTAGGATAGAAAGAGTATCAAAGAATATCTGAGTCATTGATCATATAAATTATGACAAAAAAAGTTTTAAAAAATACAAGAACCATTCACATAAATTAGGATATATATAAAAAAAAGTATTAAAAAATATCAATCGTTCACATAAATTAGGATAGAAAGAGTACTAAAGCCGATGTTCATACTTAGTTATTGTGGATTTGTAGCAACCAAACATTAAAAAGGGGGGAAGAAATGAAGACATAATGTGTTCACTATGCTTCGTTGACATGGACGGATAGAGAAAGAATGAAAGAGAAATAGAGCAAAAGAGTCAAAATATGTCGACATATAACGAAGAGGAGACCACAAGTCAGTCAAGATGTTCCTCTTGTGGCAAGTTTTTATTAGCTTTCACCTTTATTACTTTGTGTGTCTATTTTTACCGGTTCAATATACTATTTTGAGATGTTTAACAATTTTTGTTCATTTTAGGAAACCAATGAATAATATATCATTTTTTATCTATTTTACCATTGCTATTAAATATTATTTATTTTTTAATGTTTAAATGATTTATATTTAATAACGGTGATTTGGTAAAATCATCCTACTGCCTTTTAATTTGTATGTCAAGTCAACCGTGGACAACTATTATTAGACAGAAGGAGTAATATATTCCTCTTTATTAGTATTATATTATATTTTTTTCACCAATTGACTCCTCTTAAATAACTCTTAATTAACTGGCAGATGACTCATTTTTCTACTACTTATATTAAGTTGGATTTTATGTAAAACTTATTTTTCTTTTGTTTCTTAACTACAATTTGATTGGTTGGATTGATTTTTTCTGATTAAATTAACTAATTCTATGTGGACTAAGGTATTCTCCTTCATTCTTCTTGAAATTGAGATTTTGAGATGCAGGTTATCACGCGTTTCAACAGTGCTAACTTGTACTACTTTATTTCGATTGATGTGATGCTTTTTTCATTAAACTTTCTAAAATATAGAATGTTATATTTTTTATAATGAACTAAGTTAATTTTATTTTTAAAAAGTTATCCTTGATGAAATAATTTTAATTACATAAATATTTTAGATCACAAATTTTAAAAATCTTTTTGACTTTTAAAGATTTGTATTAAATTAAGCGATCTCATACAAATTGTGACAAAGAAACTACTTTTAAAAAAGGTGATGTCACTCGATCTTGGTGTTAGAGTCTTACGATTCAAAAATGGACGTGATGACACTTGTCTACTCCCACCAAGACAAGTCAGTCTCAACCCAACGAAACGAAAGAAATGCGGAAAGATAAAGCAAGAACAAGACAAATGCAGAAAACTTATTCATTCTAAACAACACCCCAAAATCTGGTTGTCACTAAAGTAAATATAGAATTCGAAAGATAAATACAAGTTTCAAATGTTTTTACTTCTCAAATAGAACAAAGCATAAATAAAGGAAAAGAGGGTCCGCCGAGATGACAAACAGCTACCTCTCAAGTCCTTCAACGAGCATTGAAATCAGGAGAAGAAGAAGTTCACACGGGTCCGGGCTCGAAACCTACACAAGTGTAAAAGCAAAGAGTGAGTACCACCAACACCGTACCCAGCAAGCAACCTAATAAACTAGGCAACCTAGCTAAATCGAATACTCCTTTCCTTCTCAATCGAACCTCCACAAACTACAACCTGCACAGAAATCAGCCCAACCTAACAGTTCTACAGTAAACAAGTCTCAAGGCTCTAAGAACAAAGACCAACAGTCACATTTCAACAACCGACAAGTATCATATCAGTTACTCTCAAGTATAAAGCATTTCAATCACAAATATCAAAGTATTCAACTCACATATCAAATAACAAATCCAACACATCAATTAGCTCAATCACATGCATCAAATAAGTCAAATATATACATCAAATAGATTGATCACAAAGGTCAACATTTGCCGGAACCATTTTCCTTCGACACAATGTCCCTAGCTAGAACCATTTCCCTTCGATTTTCACATTAATCACTTGCCAAAATCATTTCCCTTCGACATTTACATCACTAGCCGGAACCATTTTCCTTCGACTTTTATCACAAAATATCACTTGCCGGAACCATCTCCCTTCGACATTCGTATCACTAGTTCGAACCATTTCCCTTCGACTTTTATCACAAAAATATAACTTGCCGGAACCATTTTCCTTCGACATTTATATCACTAGCCGAAACCATTTCCCTTCGGCTTTCACATCAAGTGTCTCATCATGGTGTTCAACAATCAATGCACACAAGCAGTATCACACCACACAGAGAGATAACAATTCATACAATGCACGTCCACCTTCATGGTTTCAAGCAATTCATCAATCAATCAAATAGGGACCACAATAAGGCAATTCACAATTTATCATTATCATCAAGAAGCCTTTTCATTTTCTCCCCTTTTGTTGGTCAACATTAATCAAGTGGAGCAAATAACCCTTCACCTCATTCCCGATTACTTTTCAACACTTAGACAATGAAGAGAAGTAAACAATTCAACCAAATTGCAAAGTTTAAGAGATCACTTGCCTTAAAGTCAACCCGAAGCTTGAGTTTCCCCTTTCCGACTCACTTCCAAAGCCACACAATCTATAACAATCAAGTATTCACAATCACTAATCGGAAAAAATAATAACCACATCAATTATCTAGAGAAATGGGTCAATCATCTCAAAATTCAATTTTAAAAAGAAGGTTTGAATCCGAAAATCAATATTTGAAAATGATGTTTAAGGCTTTAGGAACTCATTAGAGAAAACCAATTCGAAAAAAAATTCAAACCACTTCAAAATCACCATTTTAGATTAAACTCAAGTTCTTGCAAAACCTTGCCTTTTTTCAAATCAAATCCCAAATTTGGATGTTAGAATCCATAAAAATTTAAAGGGAAAAGGAGTTTTAGGGTCATAAAAGCTTACCCAAATGATTTAGCACAAGAAAATCCTTCACAAATCGCCACCAAAGCTTCCCAAGCTCAAAAAATGAAAAATGAGGCTAAAACCCCGAAAATGGCAGGTCAAAATCCCTCTTTGATGTCGCAAAAGCGATTGTGAACCCCGCTAAAAATTCGGCCTTCGCAAAAGCAAAGCCTCCTTCACTTATGCGAGGGTCGCTTAAGTGGCAGGCCCTTCGCTTAAGCGATAGGACCTTCGCAAAAGCGAGGCATGCAGCACCAAAAAACACAGCTAACACTCAAAGCATCAAAAGAACCCTCGGGATTCGTTCGGAACCCCGTACACACAATCTGAGGTCTCCTTGACTCGACATCCGTGAAAATCACTAGGAACTAACAAACTTTCAAAAAGGCCAAAACAAGTTCGGGACCTCTCAAAAATCAACCAAGACCACTCATAGGCCTAAAATCATCCCCCGAAATCAACGGAACTCTTGGAATTCCGATCCGAGCATTCGAAACCCGAATGACACCAAAAATCACTTTTAGGCAACTTAAGCCTTTCAAACTCACAACTTGTCAAAATCTCAACTTTTTACACAAGGCTTGGAATCAACTTTCAAAACTCAATCAAAACTAACTCGGATCAAAAGTTGAGAGGGACAAAATGATAAAATTCACAAAAATATCAAAAATGACTAATTATCGGCTTATTACATAGAGCAATCATATAGTTGCAAAGTTCAGTTCACACAGATTTATATAAGCTAATCACATTAATTAATTAAATTAAAAGAAAAAGAAGAAGAAGAAGAAAATTGTTTGTTTTGTGGTTTGACTTTACTTTCTTCTTTTTTTCTTTAAAGCTTCCACTTATTTTTTCTTTTGTGTGTGGCTAGAATTGCTTTTTAGGTTAGGGTTGTTTGGTAGAGTGTATAAGAATAATGCTAAATAGAATGTATTAGTAATGTTTATATTAATAATGCTTGTATTAGTAATGCTTTTATTAATTGTACATAGATTATTTCTTATGCACTGTTTGATATGATGTATTAAAAATAGCATGTATTGCATAAAAATATTTATTTACAAAGATATCCTTTACATTTGTGGTGGAAAAGATGTAAAAAGGATTTTTAGGGGCAATAAGGTCCTTAATCATGCATTAAAACCCACTGCATTACTAATACCTAGAAATCTATGGTATTAGTAATACACACCTTAATACACAATAGAGTGAATAACTAATGCAATCATTAGTTATAAATAACATGAAAAAGTGTACCAATAAAGTATTACTAATACATAAAATTAATACAGGCATTATTTTTACTAATACACTCTACCAACGAGCTAGAGACTTCGTTTTCATTTGTTTCTTGAGAAAATAACATTAAAATCATAACCATTTTTTGTGTGGTTAATTTCCAAAGCCACGGTCTTCCTATTCCATTTCATTTCAAATAAAAAATATTGATTCCTGAAAAACATTTTATTTGACCAAAATCCAAACACCTTGACAAATTGTGCCTAAAGTAATAAGTATCATAAGAACGTATAACTGAATATCATTATTAGTCCAACTTGGTTAACTCTTTTTCAATGAATTCGTACATAAGGAAACAGCTAAAAGAAAAAGGGAAAAAATAACGAATTTTAAAGAAAAACAAACAAATTTCAATAAGGGACCCAACATGTTATGTGCAGGTTCGAAAAAATGTATATTTGATTCTTTTCATATATGATTTTTTTTTAATTTAACGACTAATTTAATTTTTAAATATCTCCTTCATAAATCTATTTGATTACAATTATTTGAATTTTTTATGCTTATTTCATTTTAAGTGTGAAAATGAGGAATAAAAAGAAAGAAAGGTGAATTTTAAAAAAGTAAGAATATAGTTTAAAATATTTTTTCTACAGTTGTATTGCAATTTATTTTTCATATCTGCAAAAATAATTAGAGCATCTATGTTAAATTTTACTAGAAAATGAGAGAAAAAATATATTTGATCTTCAAGATAATAACTACATATTATTCATTGAATTAAAGAGGCAAAAAATAAATATTTTTTATTTGTATAAAAGATCAAATATATCCCTGAACTTTATTAGAACGATCTAATTAACGCCTACATGACTTCTTTTTTTTTAAATAAATTTAATTTTTTCCGCTTCGGTTAGATATAAAGGTTATATTTTAATCATTTGTGTAACGATAAGGGTATATGTGAGCCACTTTTATAACAAGTGGTATATTAACTCTAAATCATAAAGTTAGGGGTATACCAAATAATTTTGATATTTAGTAGTCATTGATTAATCTCATTGCATCGAGAGTCACTAAAATTTTTAACGACATTTATTTAGAGTGTTGGTTATAAATATTCATATTTTTTTAATAACTACCCATGTTGTTTTGATACGAAGGGACTAATACGCCTTTAATTTTGTATATCTTTAGAATATATAAATTTTAATATAAAATATGTTGGTGTATATAACACAAATTATAATAAATTAATGTTGAAAAACAAAATGACAAAAATAAATAAATAAGTACTTAGGTTGAGGCGCAATATCTCGCTCTTTTCAAAAAATTTAAGTCACTATGATATAATCTACACCGATCCAATTGTGTAACCCTTGATTTGCCCCCTCTAGAATACAACAACTCTATAACGTTGTGTAACTCTAACAATTCTGAATTAGTTGAAGAATATAAAGCTTCACTATTAGAACATTTTTCTTCAATTTAAAATTACTCTCTTTTGTATAGTAAATTAGTTAAAGAGTTAGAATATTTTTCTTTATTTTAAGGAAAAATTACTTGAATAGGTACCTTTTAATAAATATTTACTGATTTTAGCGATACTTTTTATTTATTACCATTTATAGCAATATATAGCAATACTATGATAAATCTGTAATATGTATTTAAAGTGAATTATGTATGCAATATATATGTATTATAACTGTTTTAAAATATATTATGCTTGTTTGGTAAGAAATTGATACATTGTATTATAAGTGAATTAAAATGTGTGTTAAATGTATTATTCATCAATAAAACTTGTATAATATGTGTTTTATAAATTGTTCTCTGTAATATGTATTAAAACTGTATTATAAATGTATTAAAAGTATTTAAGTGAAAAAAAAATATTATTGCTATAAATGGTAAATATTTTCTTAATAGAGTATATTTATACAATTCTCTCTTTCACTACATGCACTACTCAAAATACAAACACAATATAAAACTTATCATCCCCTTCTCATCTTCTTTCTCTATTTTTCTATTATATCAACAAAAGGAAGAGGAAAACATTATATATATGTATAGAATTTCTTCCAAAAAAAATATGGATAGTTATTTAAGAATTAATGAGGGCAATTAGTAGAAGATTATGAGGAGGATCACATGTTATTATTAGGGAATAGTCATACGGGTTATAAAGAATTATGTCATTATTTTCTTCGCTTTATGCTTACTAATTATCACATACATAATATTTTAATTTTTAATATTAAAATACATGATATACCAATAAAATATTATTATTACTCTTGTTGAACTCAATTGTCAACTCCACAATATGGGCAGAAGACTTGAGTTTCATAGACTTCCAAAAGATTCTTCTGAGTGTATCAAAACGCGTTCCTTAGTCGTCTCAATCAATTATGAGATTTTTACGCAAAAATCCTCTTTCACCAATAAAATAAATAAATCGATAACCAATAAGGAATTTAATAACTCAAACGAAAGTTTTCATAAAAATTAAAGCAAGGGACAGAGTGTGAAAAAACAAACACACTTAAAATGTAGTGACAATTTGGTGACACGAATACCGACTTCTATGATCCAAAGGTACAATACGAATACGATGCACATAATATCTAGTTGGTTTTAGCATAATTTTCGACTATAGTCCTTATAAAATAAGAATCAAACTACCCTTACAACACCTGGCACAAAACTCAAATTATAATAACGTCGTTTGATAAGGGTAAATAATGCACGCATTAACTTTTTTATGTTATGTGTAACTAATGCAATCATTAATTACACACTCTATTATGTATTAAAGTGTGTATTATAATTAATAATACCATGAATTTCTAGGTATTAGTAATGCAATGAGATTTAATGTGTGCATTAACATAGATAAAGACTCAATATCCGTTTTACACATCTTTTCCACCATAATTGTGGAGGATATCTTTGTAAATAAATATTTTTAATTTATGTAATACATGTTATTTTTAATACATCAAACCAAACAATGCATAAGAAATAATTTATGCATAACTAATACTCCCTCCATTTAATAAAAAAGAATGACCTAGTTTGACTTGACACGAAATTTAAGAAAACAAAGAAGCCTTTCAATCTTGTGCTTCTAAATTTGACTTGTGATACTTTGCTCCAATTTAGGTGATGTAGTTTGACTTGATATATATGGAGTTTAATTAAGAAAGAAAGAAAAGCTTTTGAAATTTATAGTGTAAAATAATTCATAGATGTGTGTGTAGCTACAAATCATTTTATTAACCGTAAAATGGACAATTATTACTAAATTTAAAATATGTTATTCTTTTAAAAACTAACTAAAAAGAAAAATGAGTCATATGAGTTGGACCTGAGCAATGGATACACCAAGTCCCATGCCTTGGAAAATCGATGAAAAGTGAGACCACCAAAAAGAGTCCTTACGGTTTTGAGATTTCCCAGAAGCACCCAATGCTATTCCAATTATGACGGAGTGCACTATTATTCCCAATCCCACAAATTTTAATGTTACACAAGCAAAATAAAGCGTATGTAATAGAAATTCCTTTTAAAAAAATATCATGAAAAATTGGACTTATTGAAATAATAATTACCGGGTTTAAGTTCTCTCTATATTGATAGTCTAAAATATATTTATACTATCAAATTATAATAATAATAATTAGAAAAAATTTATAACTCCAAGAATTGATACTAGAGTTTCAAGCTTTGACCATTGTAATCGCAATAGAATATGTTTAAGTTTCAAACCCCATAAATAATTTATGGATTTTAAATTTTTGCAAATTCAAACTCCAAAAATGATTCATGAAATTCAAAAGTGTGTTAATCATAATATACTATGAATAATTATTTTTAGTTACATTTCAAACGGTGATTAAACTCTAATAAGCGGTCTAAAAGGTAGTTAACCCACCTAATTATTGCATTTTTCTTTGGATAAATTACCTATATACACACCTTTATTTTCCATAATTTTCATTATTCCCTACCATTTCAAAATATTTCCAAAATCCCTCTTTTTCCACCCAAAACCCATTGTTCCGGATACATAAAGCTTCAACATTCAAGTACACATTTTTCTTCCTATTTTCACTCCCTTAATCTCTCCTATTTCACTCCCTCAATCTCTTCCTATTTTCACTCCCTCAATCTTTACTTCCTTCATTTTTTGATTTTCATATTTGTTCTCTCTCTGGACATTAAGAATCAGAAGCCCAACTAAATGTATCGGACCGCTCCACAACTTTTTCCAAAGAACCCAAGTAAGTCTTCGCTCCACAATTTTTTTCAAAGAACTACCAGATCTCTTCCCTTTCCACCTTCACAAAATGCATAAGGGAAAGGTGAAAGAGATGACGTATCCACATTTTTCCTTGCAACAAAATCGTTTCTAGGGGATCCTCCTTTTGCTGGTGAAACTCCATTATGAAATGGAAAGAGGTGTAGGAGGATTTCTTCGTCTTTTTTTTATGCTTTCAGCAGATCAAATTGTTGATTTTTTTTCGATTTTTTGTTGTTCATCCTTTCTAATATATATGGGTTCAGATTTTTAATGTATCTAGTTAATTTTGTTTCTTAAACTAATGTATAACGCCTTCGTCTCAACATTATGATACATTACTTTTTTTTATCATGCACAATGTATCGTGTTCAAATATTAGTTTTGATACATAAGATTTATTAGTATTGATACTTGATACAAAAGTTCTACCAAATGTATCATTTATCATGTATCAAGTGTTGCTATGTATCTTCTACGGTTATCAAAATTTAGAAGGATATGTATCCGTACACAGTACCAAATTATATTCGTGACATATTTTTGAGCGGAGAAGTTGAGGAAGGACACATGCTCGAGTTCTAAATCTACTGTTGAAAAAATGTCCAAAAATGAGGGGGAAAAGTTGGATCTACCATTACACGGCCATCACTATCAAAGATATAGATTTTCAATGTATCTCGTTTATTTTGATTCTTAAATTAGCGTTTGTTAGTGTCATCACTGATCCGATACATCACTTCTACAGTAGCCTTTGTTTTATGCAATGTATCATATTCATATTTAAGGTGTTGATACATAACCCTAATGTTGTTGAATCTTCGATTAGTTTTATCATGTTCAATATAAATGTTGTTGATACATAAACACTACCTAATGTATCATTTACAAGTGTCAAGTTCTTTAATGTATCATCAATCTTATTCAAATTTTAAAGGGTATATAGACAGTAACAAATAAGTTGTGTGTTATGTATCTGCACTTTTTAATATTTGTTCAGTCTTATCCAACTTAGAATGCGATGTATATGTATATATTACCCAATAATAATCTTGATACATAAATCATAATGTTATATAGCTAGAGTACTGTGTATAAGATCCAACAATAGGTATATGATACATATCCATTCTTTGGCAAACTAAAACAACATGTATCTGATACTTAATAACTACCACACAGTAATGTATCGATCTAAAATCAAATATTTTACGGACAATCTTTATTTCTCTAAATATTTTAGGAATAGTAATGTATCATGAGTAATATATCCCTCTTGTCCACAAGGTATCTCGTCTAGTTGAAATCTACCACAATTACATATTTTTCACTTAAGGCAAACAATGTATCTTCTTCCAACATCATAAACTGAAAAAATAAACTCAAACGACATGGAACAATCTACAAACATTAAAAAATACAGTGATACATTATATAAAATACATTTTTTTCAATTTTCAAAGCAATACATATCTAACAACAAACTAACATATAGCGACACAATTTTGTAACCATCTTATAACATGTACCCAATACATTACAATAACCAATGATACAACCATTCACAAAAATCCAAGATTGATATATATTAATGTATCATTCACATTTTTACTTGATCAAAACAAGTAATTTACATATCTTGATTGTTACACTATTTACATGTACAATATACACAATAATAGTCAGATACATTTATACAAATTTGTGATACACACACTCGATATTCAAAACGTTTTTGACCCATCTCAATTGTTAATCCATTTATTACATGTATCATATACAATATATTATGATGATACATTTTTATACAAATCATATCCAGATACAAAATAATGACCACATCATAATCTATAGATACAAAATTACAATACAGGCGCATCGCTTACCACTAATATATCTTGACTTACATATTCACATCAAAATGACAAAACAAAACTTCTTCAACCTTTTGCAACAAAGTCCTAACTTGTCCCCTCAATGAATCCTCGCCAGATCCAGGAGTAACCAAGTATTTGGCTTGACTGGTAATCATTTTTTGGACATTTCTGAAGATGGGGTCTCTAAATTCCCCATAGCAAGACCAACAATGGATCATTCGTTATATCAATCAATGTTGATTGTTTTCCAGTTTTGTTTCTTGATTTCGTCAATGTTATCTTCTCAAATTCTTTAATTTTCTCTGAACAAGAAATTAAATAACTTTTCTGAAATCAAATTAAATTTTGATAAATGAAAGATGAAAAGGGGAATAGAAACTTACTAGTTGATAGAGGGATCTTGTTAGCAATGTTAACAGCAGCCAAGCTTGTCCAATCAGTTGTGTGATACATTGAATTCAAATTACTTGACGATTTCGAATTGATGATTCGAAATCGTGAATCGTTTGTCCAATCATATACTATGGCGGATTTGAGATTCAAGATTTTGAGTTGATGGAGAAGACGATGTATCTGATTTCCATGCTTTTTCTAATCTCATCGATCTCCAGCTCATCTGCAATGGCAGATTTGAGATTCACAAAATAAATTGTTTGTCTAATAAGTTTTGCATGATACATTGAATTCAAATTACTCGACGATTTCGAATTGATGATTCGAAATCGTGAATCGTTTGTCCAATCATCTACAACGACAGATTTGAGATTCAAGATTTCGAATTGATGGAGAAGATGAAAATTTGATTTTTGAATTTTGTGAAGCTGTTACAGATTGGAATGGATTGATATCAATCAGCCTGCGTAATTTGTGGGAAAAGAAAATCAATTCTGCGTGATTTGTGGGAAAAAAATCAATTTTACGTTAATATTCCATATTAAGCGCAACAGACAAGTTTATAATGTATCATATATAATGTATCCGGATGACTGATATTTTCAGGAATTTTTCTAAAATAGAAAAGAGTAGGATAGAATGTAATTTAGGGTCTTACACTATGGGATTTAGATAAGTTATACTTTTTCTTTCTCTAGGTTTACTTGTTCAATTTTATGATGCAGTGTTAAAATATAGTAGGGAGTAACACAATTAAATAACTAATCATGTATAATTAGTACAAAAGTCTTCCTTCGTGTGTTTTGAAAATAAGGAGGAAATTATTGGCCAAATAATATAACCAAGTTTTGAAGGCTAACCAATTAATCTTACACAGCTAGCTCGAATACCTTTTGATCAATCTTTAAATGTTCTTTTGAAATTTTGAAAGGGGAAATAAACTTTCTTGGCAAAAACTATCAACAAATACAATTTTAAAACCTTATTTAGCCAAAAAAAAAAAAAACAGCCTCCTATTCTATCATATGGATTCTTGAGTTATTATCATATTTAGTTAGTTGACAGTTTTAACTTGTGTGGTGCATGATAACCAAATAAAATATTTAAATATTCCTATGCACTCTCCCCATGAAGACAACCTACTATGACGTGACTTACGTACTCTTTCTCATTATTTGGAAGATTTTACTCACATTTTCCATTAATTGTTGTCTTGTAACCCACCCAATATTTTGGCTATTAATAATGAAACATTAAAATTTTGACTTGATCAATGCATATTTTTCTATCTTAGTTAACTAGGCTCCATGCCTTTGTTCTTTCATTCCATGGATGAAAAAAGATAATGTGTTCATCTGAACTTAATATTTTTGGTGTGAAGTATAATTTTATAAATAAATATCATAAAATTATAATAAAGTACTTTCTCTGTTTTAATTTATGTGATGCATTTCAGATTTTGAGATTCAAACAAATTTGTTTTTGACCGTAATTTTTTTAAATATTTTTTAAGTATTTTGAATTGTCAATTATTGTGATTTATAATTTTTTTTACGTAGTTTACAAATGTATAAATTTCATTTTTTAAAATTTGAAGATTCTATGAATACATTCTCGATCAAACATAAACTGTTTGACTCTCAAAAAATGAAATGTATCACATAAATTGAAACAGAAGGAGTAATAAATATGAATTCATAACTTTAAAAATATAATGAATTCGAATCTATAAAGTTAATTAAAATTCTGATTCGACCGAAAATTGTAAACTGGGCCACTTGGAGGCAGTTTCTCAGAAACTGGGCCAATATTTTGCATTTAATAATTTGTTCTACTTTTCATGAAATATAATATCCACAAGAATGTAATCAAATAAAAATAATACAAGTGTAAAGTGAATGCTTCTTAAATTGACAATTAATGTTGATTGATGTGGTGAAAATTGAACTAAATTATTTCTCCGATATAGCAGGACCACCTCGTACGAATATTAATATAGTTGCCCACCTCGTAAGACGTGTCCGGCCAAATTACTTATTTGGTCATGAGAATTTTTATTTTTTTGGATTTTTTTTTTTAAAACAAATTGAAAATTAGTGTTTAGTCACGAAAATTTTAGATATAATTTGAAGTCCTATTTGAAATTTGTAAAACACATACAATTTTATTTCCACTTTTTTCACTTTCCCTATATTTTTCTTTTTAAAATTTACCTTAAACTTTTTATATATATGAAAACGACTATATTTAAATCATATCTCATGTTTTTTGGGAAAAACACAATCAAATATAATTTATAAAATTATAACCACCGATAACTCCAACTCAGACTATTTTAACAAAAGTGAAAAAATATTTATAATAATATATACTCATTCCGTTTCAAAAAGAATAACCTCATTTCCTTTTTAGTCTATTTAAAAAAAATGACTCCTTTCCTTTTTGACAACATTTTAATTTCAACTTTCCACATGGGATGTTTAAGGTCACAAGATTAAAGGGTATTTTGATATATTTGACATAACTTTAATTTAGGACCAAGAAATTGAATTTTTTTTTCTTAAACTCTGTGCTAAGTTAAACCAAACTATTCTTTTTGAAACGGAGGGAGTATTAATTTATATATGAAATCTAATCTATAATGTTATATAATTATTTAAAAAAAATATATTTTAAAGGAAAAAATAATTGTATGTTTCAAATATAGTCGACAAGAAAAAGTTACTTAGATGGTAAGAATCCTCACATTCAATTCTAAGACTATGAATTCGAGTCATTAAAGGAAAAAAAAGGCGAAGAAATTAAAATAGTTAGCCGTACAACTTAACTTGGGAACATGTGTCCCAAGAATGATGGAAGAAGACAAGTTAGAAAAGTAAGGGATCGTTTGGTACAAAGATTGATAACGCAGAGATTAACAATATAGGAATTAGCCAGTAATGCATGTATTAGTAATGCATGATTAGTAATGCAGGGTTTATTTTTTATCAAGTGTTTGGTTCATTGCTTTCATCTCATCTTGTGTTTGGATTAAAATTCTACAAAATGTTTCTTTCCAATTATATCCTTGATTTATTTATGAGAATTTTTATTTCAAGTAATTGGGTCAAAGTAGATAATTGATGAACAATATTATTATTTTAACGCCTTCTAACTAGTTAGGAGGAACAATTTTGTTGTCATATTTGTTATTTTCTCACTTGAATTATTAGAGGGGTAAAATAATTGTTATCTTAATAATTTGATTACTCACAAAACGTCAATTCAATTTAAACAAGATAGACCAACTACTTTTAAAGTCGAAAAGACGGTAAACAATAATATAGTCAAATAAACCATCTACATTTACACATAAAAATTGCAAGTTGTAGTTTTAATAATTATATGTATGCAATTTTATAAACTGTTCAAAATACAAATAATTAGAAAATCACATATATCAATAAATAATACATTCAATTAAGATGATAAACGTCACGTGGTGATATATAATTGCCTTTTCAATTAGTAAATGTTAAATAACCCACATTTCAAATATTGTATTGATTTGAATTGAATTTATTTAGCACAAACAACTCTCTCTAAATAATAAAATTTGTAAGCTAATTTATTTAAATAAATTTACTAGTACAAACATAAAACATAAAATCAAGAAAATAAATTAAATGATTAAAAGGATTTGAGGGATATTTTTGTCTTTACATGGATAATCCCATGGTATTAAATCCTATGTATTACTAATACCACCAAATGAGAGATATTAGTAATACATCATATAATGCCATGTAGGGTGTATAACTATTTCATGGATTAGTTATACATGGACCCAAAATTTCTACCAAACATGTATTAAATAATACCAAACATAATACATGGACTATTTATCCTAATACTTCCTACCAAACGACCCTTAGAGGTAAATGTGAGTCCTCTCACTGTCATTCCTGTTTTAAAATGTTGTTCATAAATAAGTATCAATTATTGTATATATATATATATATATATATATATATATATATATATATATATAGATTTAGAGACGAGAAAAAACTAACATAATTACATAAGTAAATAAGAAAAAAAAAGAATAAGTTTATTGAGACTTTATACGCATAATAAATTGTAGATAGCCATTTAATTGTTCTTACAATTAATTGTTCTATGCTTCTTAGTCTGGAGTAATTTATCAAAATAAATTCTTTATTTTAAATATTAATTTCAGTTTCTAGTATAAATAATAATTTTGAAAACATTATTTCCTTTGCTTTCTATTTTCATTAAAATTTATTTAATTAATTACCTTTTGAACATATAATGACTACTAATATAATACCTTATACATATAAATAAAATTACTTTTTAAAAAAATTAGATTTTTTTTTGCTCTTTCCTGAAAAAATATATTAGTACAAAATTTTAAACAATTTGGCATATTGTAATTGTTTATTGGAAAAGCGGTACAGTAAAATTTATGTGGAGTCAAGAACATACGTCTTAGCTTAACTCATTAGATTTAATAATAATTATTATTAGTTAGATATTGTGATGATAGTAAGCAAAAGACAATATAGCGATAACAAAGTAAGTAATAAAGAATGAAGCTTTGGGGCTTTGATGATTGTTAGAGTGGAAAACCTAACCCCTAATGTGGAGGTAGGGAATATTATATATTGACAAATATTACATAAGTGGTACACAAGAATAAGTAAATGACAATATGTGTACAGAATAAATTAAGTAACTCTAATACCCCCCTTCAAGCGAAACGGTGGCGGACTAAGACGAAGCATTGCGCGCAAATACTCAAACTGAGGCCTAGGAAGACTCTTAGTGAAGATGTCAGCCACCTGAAGCGTGGTCGGGATAAATTTAGTGTATACTTTACCAGACGACACAAGCTCCCGAATGAAGTGATAATCCAGGTCAATGTGTTTTGCCCTTTTATGAGACACAGGGTTCTGTGTGAGGAAGAGCGCACTACGATTGTCACATAACAACGTGGGACGATCAGGAGGCAAAGCATGAAGTTCTCGAAGTAAGTGAGTTATCCAAACAATTTCAGCCGCAGTATTTGCCATGGCTCGATACTCCGATTCACAACTTGAACGAGATACAGTTGGTTGTTTCTTGGCACTCCAGGATACTAAGTTTCCACCAAGAAAAATGGAGTATCCATAAGTAGAGCGGCGAGTTTCTAGACATCTAGCCCAATCAGCATCCGAGTAACCAAGGATGGAGACATCCTTCGGCTTGGTGAACAGCAGGCCATAGGCAAGTGTACCTTTAACATACCGAAGTATTCGCTTGACACACTGGAAATGAGAAACAATTGGTGTCTGTAAGAACTGACTAACCTGATTCACTACATATGAAAGATCCGGACGAGTAATTGTGAGATACTGCAATGCACCAACTAAAGAACGATACCGTGTTGGATCTTGAAAGGGATCACCAGTGGTGAGGAATGACTCATGAGGAGCTAAGGGAGTGTGCACAGGCTTAGAATCAAGTAAATCTGCTCGTTCAAGGATATCACGAGCATACTTGGACTGGCTGAGAAATAAACCATTATCAGTGTAGGTCACTTCAAGGCCAAGAAAATAATTGAGATCTCCAAGATCTTTAATTGCAAACTCCTGGTTTAAACGAGAGATAAATGCAGCCATGATGTCTGTTCGGTTGCCAGTTAGAATTAAATCATCAACATATACGAGCAGGTATAAAATGCAGGAGGCACGTTTGAAAACAAACAGAGAGGAATCAGATTGACTGCACGTAAAGCCATTGATGAGAAGAAAGGAACTTAATTGCTGAAACCAAGCACGTGGTGCTTGCTTGAGGCCATACAAGGCTTTGTTCAAACGACACACATGATCAGGAAATCGGGAGTCTGCAAAACCAGGTGGTTGTTCCATATGAACAGTTTCATTCAGATGACCATGCAAGAATGCATTCTTGACATCAAGCTGATGAAGCTTCCAATTGTTAATGACAGCAAGAGATAAAACAATTCTTACCGTAGAGACCTTAACCACCGGACTAAAAGTGTGGGAATAATCTAAGCCGGGAATTTGAGTGAATCCTTGAGCCACAAGTCTCGCTTTGAGACATTCAACAGACCCATCTGAGTTGTACTTAGTGCGAAAAACCCATTTAGAACCAACAACATTGCTAGTTTGTGGACGAGGCACCAAGGTCCACGTAGCATTTTGAGTAAGAGCCGTCATTTCCTCATTCATTGCGGCCATCCACTGTGGGTTCTTAGCAGCCGACTTGAACCCTCTTGGTTCAGAGGAAGTGAATAAAGCTGTAAAAAGGCGATGAGTTTCAAGATGAGCTAAGTTGGCTTGATGACGAGTGGAAGGTTTAAAAATGCCTGCTTTGGAACGGGTTACCATGGGGTGAACTATTGGAGAGGACATTGATTCAAGTAGCTGATTTGGAGCCAAAGAATCACCCAAACCGTCCGGCGGGAGCTGCTGAGACGAGACAGCAGATCGTTAGGATGGAACTTCGACCCGGCAAGGTGAGGAAGTAACACGGACTAGCTGCTCCTCAGTGATTGAAACAGCAGACGGATCAACATGTAAGGGTTGAGGTGGAGTTGGGATAGCACCATGAGAATCATCAAAACAAGGAGGACACAGAGAAGGTAAGTTCGGTGAGGCCGACAGAGGTGAAGGACCAGCGAGTGTTGATGATTCTTGAGGCATGGAAAAAGGCTCCAAAAAGGTTGTGAGTTGCAAGGAGTTTAGGTCCTTAGATGAAGTAGCTCCTGAAAAAGGCAAAGAATGCTCATCAAAACGAGCATGGCGAGTGACATAGATTCGAGATGTTGCCGGATCAAGACACCTATAACCTTTGTATTGAGAGCTATAACCGATAAAAATGCATGGAAGGCTTCTAGGAGATAACTTGTGATCCGCATAGTCACGAAGATATGGAAATACTTGGCAGCCATAGGCTTTGAAGTTATGATAATTTGGCCTATCAGAAAACAGGAGTTCAAAAGGAGACTTGTTGTCCAACACCTTTGTAGGTAGACGATTGATGATGTAAACGGCTGAACTGAATGCATCTACCCAATAAGAGGTAGGAACATTTGCATTGAAAAGCATAGCCAAACTAGTTTCCACTATGTGACGGTGTTTTCTTTCTACTCTGCCGTTTTGCTGTGGCGTATACGGGCAAGATAACCTATGGAAAGTGCCATTGTCTTCAAATAATCGGCGAACAGTGTGATTAACAAACTCTGTGCCTCCATCACTTTGAAAAACCTTAATTTTTCGAGAGAACTGAGTTTGCACAAACTTCATGAAAACAGACAAAACAGATGCAAACCCAGACTTGGTTTGGAGTGGATAAAACCAAGTGAAGCGAGAGTAGTCATCAACAAAAGCCACATAATACCTATAGGAATCAGTAGATGTAATAGGCGCAGGGCCCCACAAATCACAATGTATCAAGTCCAAAGGATGCAAAGATCGTTTAATATTTAAATCAAACGACAAACGGTGTCCTTTAGAGAGTTGACAAGAAGAGCAAATGACCGGTTTAGGTAAAATAGAAGTAACAGACAAATATCCCAACTTATGCAAAATTAAAACAGTATCAAAGGCAACATGCCCTAACCGACTATGCCAAAGTTCATAAGATGCCTTCAAACTTGAATTTGTAATAGCCGCCAAAGCTTGACGCTCATTATGCAAAACATATAGCCCATTCTCACATTTGCCTCGAGCCAGAACCTGATTCGTGTTTCTGTCCTGAATCTAGAAAAACGATTGAGAGAACAAAACATCCACCGGATTATCACTTGTTAATTTACTAATGGACAAAAGATTCTTGGCAAGGTGTGGAATAACCAAAACATCACGCAAATGTAAATTTTTAGCAACAGTAGAGGAACCCGTATGAGTGATAGGAAGAGTAGTACCATTTCCAAATGTCACGTTAGCAGTGCCCGAATATGGAGAAGCATGATGAACACTTGTTGAAGACGAAGTCATGTGATCAGTGGCTCCAGAATCAACATACCAATCAGGGGCAGAAGTAGTGACATGACATTGGGCATTAAACGCTCGAGCCAAGTTTGCGTCACGAGAGGCAGCTTGAGTGGCATAGGTAGCAAGCGTGGGACAAGCACTGGCATAATGACCATCTGTTCGACATAACTGGCAGTGGGGTGGCCTGCGACCACGACCACGACCACCCGATCTACTGCACCTATTAAATCGACCACGACCACTATTGGTAGAGGATGGCCGATCCGACTGAGCCGTGAAAGCAGCAGGCGGTGAAGGTGATGCACCATGAAGCGACTTGAGAAAGAGTTCATGACTCTCAGCCTGTGATAATAAGTCACGAAAGGTAGGCGCTGGTTTGGTGGCACGAATAGCAGTCGAAAAAATCTCAAAGGAGGCACCTAAGCCGCATAAAAACCAATGTAGTTTATCGATATCATCAACAGGCTGACCGATGGCAGCCAACTGATCACAGATGGATTTAAATTTACGGCCATAATCAGCAACGGAGAAGGTACCTTTGACAGTTTGACGAAGTTGATCCCGCAGATTATGAATGCGTTCAACGGAAGAATTGCTATAAGCAGATTCGAGAGCAACCCAGATTTGACGGGCTGTAGTGAGACCCAAAATTTCAGAGACCGCCTCTTCCGTAAGAGAAGAATGAAGGATGATGACAGCCCGCTGATCAGAGGCAAGCCAGGCAGCGTAAAGAGGATTCGAAACCTCTTTGTCAACCGCAAGAAGCAGCGCTGGAGGAGCCATGGAGGACCCATCAACATGATCCAATAAGCGTTGATAAGAAAGTAGTGGGAACATCTGATTTTTCCAATAGAGATAATTGGTGGAAGAGAGCTTAATCGTGAGCATGTGCAAAATAGTGGCAATTGGAAGAGTGTCGGCACTGGTGGAGGAGGCAGCCATGATCAGTGTGGAGAAAGTAGAGGCGAGAAACGAAAATCAGAATCGAGTGGGATGGGAGAGAGTATAATCGAAAGAAGAAGAAGAAGAAGAAGAGGAGAAGAGAAGGTAACCAGGAAGAGAGGAATCGATGGAATTAGGCTGATACCATGTTAGAGTGGAAAACCTAACCCCTAATGTGGAGGTAGAGAATATTATATATTGACAAATATTACATAAGTATAACATAAGTGGTACACAAGAATAAGTAAATGACAATATGTGTACAGAATAAATTAAGTAACTCTAATAATGATGCAGATGTGAACTGAATCTGGTGTTGCCAACTTCAGATTGGAGAACGATTCGATAAAACAAATGTTATAAGACATAGACTTAGTGAATAAAAAAAACTTGGAGCACAAGGATGTAAAAGTGTTGCTATTGAATTTTTGAAATTAAAATGAGTCATACAAGTGTATGAAACTTACTATTTATAGGTTACAAAAATGGCTTCACTCGGGCATTAAAGTATTAAGAGTCTTTATGACATTGCTGCTCATAACTACTTATTTTTAGAAGTACTTTTTAAAAATAGCTTTCTAGAAAGAAAAAAAAAACAATTTGTGTTTGGTTAATTCATTTGAAAAATATTTTTGATGAGCAAATTGTATTTGACTGATTTTTCTTCAAAAAGTGTTTTTGAGAGTCAAATTACGCAAAAGGACAAGTATCAATTTACTTTTAATATTAGGTATTTTATAGAGAGAAACTATTTTAAATATCGACTATAAAAATTTTAATTAAATTTTTATTTGTATTAAATTAAATTTATATATTCAAATTTTCAATCAATATTATATCCTTTGGGGGGACAGCAAAAATCTTTAATTATTTTTTTTCTTTTTCTAATCTTGTAAGAATATTGTTGTTAGTTTTTTTTCTAATTCTGCAAAATAATATATAAAAAATAAAAAATAAAAAATAAAATAATAATATTTAAACGTAAAATAAAATAAAAATTATTATATAAAAATAAAAAATAAAATTCTTAAATGAAACTTAAACAAACTTATGAGATATGCTAATTAATTAATAAGAGATATATTAATAAATATTTATATATGGAAGATATATTTTAGACTTGAAAAGAATAATTTCTACTTATGTGTTTTTTTTATGAACAAGGGAAAAAAAATCCTGATTTTTATTCTCAAGAATGAAGGAGATTATCTCGTTATAAAGTTACAAGAAAAGTATAAATGATAAAAATACTAAAATGGTAAGTACTATACATGGTAAAGACAATTAAAGAAGATCATATACTAATTATGTAATCAACTATATATATGGTAGGTAGAGATTTAATTGGTAGTGATTAACATCCCCTCAAACTGATGGTGATCAATCAGCAGTTTGTCAATAAAGAACTCATGTCGTTTCTCCGTTTGAGGCTTGGTGAAAAATTCTGTCAATTGATCTCTAGAAGAAACATGAGGAAGAGAAATATCACCGTCATCAAATTTTTCCTCAACAATCAATCTCAATGCGCTTGGTTCATTTATGAAAAACTAGATTTGATGCATACTGTCGATAAAATATAGAGTGATAAATTTCTGAATTACAACGGCAATTTGAAATGAAAAGTGCTCGAAATCTGATATAAAATATATGGATCATCTCGAAATCAAAGGATGAGTAGATCTAAACAAGAAAGTCACTGTAAAACTGACTGAAACATGCTCATGTGTCGGATTACTAGATTTCATGGCTGAAAATGGTCATAATATGATAAATAAAATTATATGGGTATGGTCGAATGAAGGAACGACCCAATTGGAAAATAGATTCGGATTGACGTCACAATCTTACTAAAAAGAGAAAATAGTCACCAAAACGAGAATACGGTGCTACACAAATCGGATATGAGAAAGTAGTCACCGAATAGATGGCACGGTGCTACACAAATAAAATATGAAAAAGTAGTCACCGAATAGATGACACGGTGCTAGACAAATCGGATATAAGAAAGAACGGTATTACGCAAATTAAATATGAAAAAGTAGTCACCAGAAAGATACACGATGACCCAACTTTTGCTTACAGAATTATTGGTCAGACAGGCGACATATATGGATAATAGTCTCCTGCCAGCAGCGGAAGCTCTTTGATTTTCTACCAAGATCGTAAAGGCTTTGATACCATATAAACAAAGGGAAAAACCATGATTTCTATTCTCTAGAATGAAGGAGATTATCTCCTTATAAAGTTACAAGAAAACATGGTAAGTACTATATATATATATATATATGACAAAAACAATTAAAGAAGATTCTATACTAATATTAGGGGTGGCAATTGGGCGGGTAGTGTTAAATTTGGGCGGATCAAAATGGGTCAAGACAATAAACGGGTCAAAATCTAACCCAACCCAAATTTGTTTGGGTCAAAATGGGTTGGGTCAAAACGGGTTTGGTAATGGGTTAGTAACGGGTCATAACCTAACCCGCCCAATTTTTACTAAGTTTTAATAGCTTTATTTGTTATTTTATAAGCTTTTAAAACCTAGTAAAATTATTATTTTTCTTTATTATAACTATGTATAACATATAAAATAAAATAAAATGTTTTTTAATAATATTTTCACAAAATTTCTCAAAATCCAATTCGGGTTACATATCAACCCAATTTTTAATGGGTTGAAATGGATTGGGTTGAGATGGGTTGAACTTACTAATGGGTGGGTCAATAACCAACCCAAACCTAAATGGGTTGCGTTGGGTTGGGTGAGATTTTGCCACCCCTAACTAATATTATGTAATCAACTATATATTGTAGGTAGAGATTTAATTGACGGTGATTAACATTTTTAAGAAGCAGAAATTTTTAGTTTTCTTTCCAATAGCTGAAAAACTATTTATGCTTCTATTTAAAGTAGTTTTACTCATTTGTCAAACGCTTAATTGTTCAATAAAAGTACTTATTTTTCAAAATAAGTGTTTTTGACCTCCCAACAGTAATGTCAAACAGACTCTAAGACCAATGAAGGCGGCCAAGTGAAATGTCGTTAATTAATAGTGTCAGCCTATATTCTTGTTCAAACGGCTTGTTTTAGCCAATACACTATCACTATTTTTCTTAATTGTAATTCTCTTTTGTATTATTTCAATTTTATAGAATATCTTGAAGGGATTAAAGTAGTGAATGAGGTAAAATATTAATTCTATATTTCCATTAAAGAAAAAATGCGCAATCAATTTGATGGTACAAATACTAATGTTTGGTGATAGATTAGTAAAAATGTGGTCAAATCCAAATTAAGATAAGAGAGATAATTAAGGTTGTTCAATGTAGCTCGTGCTATATAAATACTATAATAATGTTTACAATAATAATAATAATTTTGATTGATTGCAACGTTATGATATTCTTTCCTAAGAATATTAGCTGGACCTCACTTTACTTGTTTAATTTTTAAGTCTTTCTTTGTCAGTTTTTTTGACTTAATCTCCCCCCTTTATTTGATTATGTTGAAAGCATCAACCCAGCTACAATGGCTACTGTTACATTGATATTAGGGAAGGAAGAAGAGAAAGTGAATGGAGAATTTGTGGAACTGCATCATCTTTTTTTCATTCATTCAAGTGTAGCTATTTATACATGTCATTAACCGACTTTACACACTCCACTAACTAACTTCTTTATTTACAATGCCAGCTAACCGACTATCAGCTAACATAACAAATTATGTAACTAATTAGTATATACACTAAGCTAGTCAACAACTTAATACAACTGTCACTAATTTCCACAGGTTATATATAATATAGTATAATATTATAGTATATATTTTTCTAGCCATACGTCAGAAAACTGACATCAGCTCTTTGTCACTATAGTTCTTCAGCATAAATATTTAAGGCTTATTTTGAATGTGAATTTCAAACAATTTATTTTTCTTTTTAATTTCCTATTTTCAATGAAATAGTGTCATATAAATTGAGACGGTGAAATAATATTTTGTTTTATTTATTTGACCACCTTCCTACGGGCTGTTTTTACGTGCCAAGAGAATTTTAGAATTTCCAAGTCCTTCAAGCATTCATCATCCATAGCAAGTGGATTAATTAAAAAAACAGAAGCAAGTGGATTATTAGATGTATTACCTATAAGATTATTTTGTATAGTTTTTAACGAAAACGTGGTAGTGTCTAATTCTAGCCATATAAAAATAGATTAGCTAGTGTAACTGCACATTTTTGTTTGACCGGCCACCACTATAACAAAAACAACTTTTAGCGGCAATAAATATATATATACTGATATTAGTTAATTTCCATTATATCCAATATTATTATAGACTTTAGGGAATATTTACGAAGAATATTAATTATCGTTAATTAATTACTGCTAAAAATCATTTTTGATGTAATGCACGTACACACTGATTAATTTCAGATTGACACATAACTCATAAGCGTAGTAAAATGATCCAAAATTGTTCATCATCTCAGATAGACACATAAGCATAGTAAATTAAATGATATTTTTTCAAGATTTGTAAGCACTAAAGTATATATTTTGATAAAAACATACGGCAAAAGTTCTAAGTGTAGAATATTATTATTTTGACAAATTGATCAAGTGGGAAAGCAAGAATTCATTTTCCTTTTCATACTCCAACTGCCAATCGTTGGAAAAATTCAACTCCAGCTCCTTCAAAGAATTTTCATAAAATTAAGAGTTATGAGATTATCTTTACTTATTATATCAGGTATGTACATATCTTAAGAAGATTTACGTGTAAATATTTTTGAAATTATGAGAGATCACACATTTTTAAAAAGCTTATTTATAGATATTTGAGTGACCTCATAATATAAAAATAATTATTTATGCTAATTTACAAATATATATTATTTTTATTTCAATTTATATGACTTACTTTACTTTTTAGTCGATCTCAAAAAGAGTGACATGTTTCTATCCTTTTTAGTTTATCTCAAAAAGAATGACACGTTTCTATATTAAATAACAATTTAACTTTAAAATACTTATTTTACCTTTAATGAAATTATTTATAGCCACACTAATCTGATGCCAAAAATATATTTTCTTATCATTAATTGCCTCATATTTATTATTTATATTTATCCTTTTTGAGCATGAATTTTATGGATTGTGCTAAATAGTGTATTTTATTTGTAGAATTAAATTGGTGTGAAGATGAAGAAGTTTGGAGCTAAAACAAATTAAAAATGAAAGATTGAAGAAGAAAATCAAGCAGACAGCTTAATGGATTAAATTTAATATAATATTGTATAACATATGTGAAGTACAGAAGATTTCAAATTGCAAATTGGATTGAAGTATTACATGCTGCCACGTGTCAGTGACGAAGACACGCGCAGAATTGAAGTCGGTTGCACCTACTGTTCGTTCACGAGGAATTCCAATTCCGTTTGGTTTTGGATTCCTAATTTGTTTTGGACTCAATTATTTTATTTAGGATTTTCTATATCTATAAATAGTCCGTAGAAATAATTATTGGGGGAGGAGAAGATACTGGGAGAGATATATTGTGTAAGGAAAAATTGTGAATACTTTTTAGGGTTCTTTTCTTCTTCTTTTTCTTAGGTATTAGTAGCTAAAGACCCTTATTCTGGGGCTGCGTCTATGGGTAATTGTTGAATATCGATTGTTTTGAATTAATTATTGGTTATCGCTTAAATTACTTTTGTGTTTTTGTTTTAGTATTTCATGCTAGGCCACCATAGAAATAAATCTATTGTCTATTCTTGGACTCGAGAGATGAAGAGGTAGATAGACCAGAGAATGCAAAGAGCTTGTTCTAACTTTGTTTAGATTCGTGTTCAGGAGTGACGCCCAGATGAACACCTCGCTTGGCTACGAAACAGGACGAAATATAAATGCTCGCCAATTAGGACTGTCTATCCCCGCTCAACGATGTAGTTAGACAGCTAGTTGGAGTAGGCGATTAGAGGTCGAGAGATCATGATCATAAAATCAACCCTGTAAATCAGTAATTTGATAACCTTAGTTAATTTATTGCATGAGATGCGATACATGAAACCCTATGCATGCTGCAGCCCTGGAATTGTCCCAATCACTGTAAGTTAATCTTATTATTTAATCCTTGCATTCTTTTATTTCTTTTGACACTCTTAAATAAATAATTAGACTAGTATAATTTAGTAAATAGTTAATTGACAAGTTTCTGTGGGTTCGATATTCCGGTTCTTAAAGAGCCACTTATTACTTCTGCGACCACGTACACTTGCGTGTGCAATTGGAAGAAACAAGTTTTTGGCGCCGCTGCCGGGGACTTAGAAATTAACTATTCTTCTAAGTTATACTTTTTCTTTTTTATTTATTTATTTATTTTAAATTTATTTAGTTAATTTTTTTTCTTTCTACATAATTAAATTATTTTTTTACCTTTGAATAATTTGGTACTCTTATTGGTATGATTGATTGGGATAAATCGTGGTTGGGTGAGAAGTATCCTTGTAATTATTGTAATGGACCCCACTTGGATATCGAGTGTCCTATTTGTCATATATGTCGTGGTCAATTTGGTCATTGGAATGGTTGTCCTAACTCTTATTCCCCTCCCCATCCCCCCTATTATGATTCTTCTGTTATCTGTGATGTTGACAGGGGTGATGAAATGGGGAATGCCCAAAGAGGTGGAGGTACGCAGAATTATGGGAACACGTATAACTCAAGTTGGTGGAACACCCCAACTTCTCATGGGGTGGAAATCAGAATCAACACCAAAATCAGGCTCAAGGGCAGAACCAATACAGACCACAAGGTAATGGACAACAATTTCAACAGCCAAATAATCAAGGTGCGAAGCAAGGGGGCATGACTAATGAGGAGTTGTTCCAAAAGCTAAGTACAGAAATCAACAACAAAAATGAAGAACACTATAGGAAGTTGGGAGAAGAGTTGAGAAGCACCCAGTTAGCGCAGAAAAATCTGAAAAGGCGGTTCGCACAATTGGCTAATGCAGTCAATGTGCGTCCTTCTGGAGGTCTTCCGGGTGACACGGATCCTAACCCAAGGCAACTGAATGCGGTGAGCACAAGGAGTGGATTACAACTGAAAGAACTAGCTCCAAAGAAGAGAAATTTTGAGGCGGTGAGAGAAGAAAAGAAACCCGAAGAAGTGGTTCAAGATGCGAATGTTGAGAGGATTGTTCCTCAAAAAAACCACCCCCTCCGTTTCCTCAAAAGTTCAAAAAGCAGAACGAGGACGAATGCTTCGGTAAGTTTCTGTCTCTCCTTAAACAAGTTCACATTAATCTCCCTTTGGTTGATATTTTGCAGGGAATTCCTAAGTACGCCAAGTATGTGAAGGAGATAGTGGAGCAAAAAGAGGAATTCCAACCATTCAACTATACCTTATTCCTTAATGTCAATGTTGAGAAAGAGTACAAAAGTGAGAATGTTGTAAATAATGCTGCTTTGGAGTTGAGGCATCTTGGATCTCATTCAAAACACTTGACTATAGATGAGGAACAAGGCCCCGACATCCTAAAGTTTTCTAATCCACATAGACAAAACGACATTCCTCACATAAGGGCCAAGAAGTGAAAGATGCGACATTTATTACTTGGTTCTGTTATCTTTATACCACCGCCCCTAGAGAGGAGCAGAAAAATTGATGTGAAGTTAGGGGTACAATTCATAAGTTCAAAGTGGAAAGAAAAGTAGTGAATTTACTTGTGTCGTGCCACGACATTAAATTATGCGCTTATTGGGAGGCAACCCAATTGGTAGTGTAGCTTCTTATTTTATTTTTTTATGTAGTGTCATTTTTTTCTTTTGGTCTTGTTTTTTGCAGATTAGGGGAAGTCTGAGTACCTAAAAATTTGGAGTTAAGGAGCACGTTTGAGCTTAAGTGTGGGGTGAGTACGACCGTTGATGAAAATTAAGAGAACATGCTACTAGCTAGGCCTAGAGGCCTCAGGGAGTTTTCCTAACCCTTGTTTTAAATTTTATTTGATGCTTTGGGGACATAGCATATTTTTAAGTGTGGGGTGGAGGAATGAATTCCTAGTTTTTATTGCTTTATCGAGTCTTTTTGTATTTTTAGGTGGGTTCCTTGGCTTTTGTTTTCGGTACTTTTCCTGAGGATAGTCCCTTTGAACCGATAGGAAGTAAATTTTTATTTTATATTTTATTTTGTTTTAGAGAAAAGAAAAGATCATTTTGAGTTGTGTGATACTTGTTATTTAGGCCTAATTTTGAGTAGTATTTTCTTGTGAATGCTTGATTGCTCTTGAAATTGCAGACTCTTTGACACTAAGGTTCATGGTTGTGACTTTGTTTATAGCTTATTTTATTTTGTAGTTTGTTATGATTCTGTCTCTCTTAGAAGTGGAATTGATCCATCTTGATCGATACTTGTGCCATGTGTGGTGAGAATTTGTTTATTCCATGGTTTTCATCTTAGTTTAGAACTTGCCCTGCATGTTATTGAAGTGAAATAAAAAGTGTTGCTCAGTTTAGGAGATGATAATAGGCTTTCTTTGATTTGTCTTGTAAATTTTAGCCTTTTCGGATATTATATCACTAGTTCGCCCTTTTGAGCCTGTAGTCTTTTGTTGGTAGCCATATTTTGCCCTTAACTATTTTGTTGAATCCCTAGTTTTTGCACCTTGCTTCCTTGAGCACTGTAGCATAGACTGATTATAATTGTTATATCTGGAAAAAGAAAAGGGATGGTTGAATGAAAAAGAAATCAATGATGGCTACAAAGTGGTGAAAAAAGCCCTATTCGAAAGAATGTGACATGAAAAAGAAAAAAAAGGAGAAAAAGAAAAAAAAATCCTTTGAAAAAAATTTGATTGTGAAAGAAAAAAAATGATTGAAGCATTCTTGAGATGATGAGAATTACTTGTGAAATAATTATTGAAGAGAGGGCTGAAAGTAAAGAGAAGAAAATAATGGGTGATGGAAGTCTAAAATTGCAAAGTGCTTAGAGAAGTGTAAGTCACTATAATATAGTTTTCCTACCCGTCCCCTAGCCTACATTACAACCCCGTTAAAGTCCTATTTGATTCTATTCAAGCATGCTTAATTAGTGGAGATGTACATAATGGGCAAGCATATGGTTCTTTGAGCATACATGCGAATTTTATTTGTGAGTGTGAGATTTGATCTTTGATGTGAAGTCCTTAATTTATATTCAATCTTTTGAATTGAGTGTGTGGACTATTTCTTCTTGTGAGTGTACTTGTTTCATGATAGATATGTGATTTTATTAACTTTCTTTGATGAGAGTAGACGAGCAAACTTACATTTGATGAGTTCAGAGTCTTTCCTTGAGGTTAGGAGGTTAGAGGTTTGTTGTTTATTTGGATGTCTTGCATAATGAGCGGGAATTGTAGTTGATGTCTTCAAATTTCAATATGGCCTAATTGTTTGTATCAACCAAAGTGATGGCTTCCTAGTATGATTTTTGAGATGAGCTTTAATGTTTGCTCGAGGACGAACAAAAGTTTAAGTGTGGGGTGTTGATCTGAGGCCAAAAATATATTTTCTTATCATTAATTGCCTCATATTTATTATTTATATTTGTCCTTTTTGAGCATGGATTTTATGGATTGTGCTAAATAGTGTATTTTATTTGTAGAATTAAATTGGTGTGAAGATGAAGAAGTTTGGAGCTAAAACAAATTAAAGATGAAAGATTGAAGAAGAAAATCAAGCAGACAGCTTAATGGATTAAATTTAATATAATATTGTATAACATATGTGAAGTACAGAAGATTTCAAATTACAAATTGGATTGAAGTATTACATGTTGCACGTGTCAAGTGATGAAGACACGCGCATAATTGAAGTCGGTTGCACCTACTGTTCGTTCACGAGGAATTTCAATTCCGTTTGGTTTTGGATTCCTAATTTGTTTTGGACTCAATTATTTTATTTAGGATTTTCTATATCTATAAATAGTCCACATAAATAATTATTGGGGGAGGAGAAGATACTGGGAGAGATATATTGTGTAAGGAAAAATTGTGAATACTTTTTAGGGTTCTTTTCTTCTTCTTTTTCTTAGGTATTAGTAGCTAAAGACCCTTATTCTGGGGCTGCGGCTATGGGTAATTGTTGAATATCGATTGTTTTGAATTAATTATTGGTTATTGCTTAAATTACTTTTGTGTTCTTGTTTTAGTATTTCATGCTAGGCCACCATAGAAATAAATCTATTGTCTATTCTTGGACTCGAGAGATGTAGAGGTAGATAGACCAGAGAATGCAAAGAGCTTGTTCTAACTTTGTTTAGATTCGTGTTCAGGAGTGACGCCCGGATGAACACCTCGCTTGGCTACGAAACAGGCCGAAATATAAATGCTTGCCAATTAGGACTGCCTATCCCCGCTCAACGATGTAGTTAGACAGCTAGTTGGAGTAGGCGATTAGAGGTCGAGAGATCATGATCATAAAATCAACCCTGTAAATCAGTAATTTGATAACCTTAGTTAATTTATTGCATGAGATGCGATACATGAAACCCTATGCATGCTGCAGCCCTGGAATTGTCCCAATCACTGTAAGTTAATCTTAGTATTTAATTCTTGCATTCTTTTATTTCTTTTGACACTCTTAAATAAATAATTAGACTAGTATAATTTAGTAAATAGTTAATTGACAAGTTTCTGTGGGTTCGATATTCCGGTTCTTAAAGAGCCACTTATTACTTCTGCGACCACGTACACTTGCGTGTGCAATTGGAAGCAACACACACAAATATCTATCACTTATCTTATACGACAAGTACCAAAAGTCAAGTCAAAATAACTCATATAAAATGAAACGGACAGAGTAATTTAAACACTACCACTAAAGGACAAAAATGAAGTAGTGGCAGTGGGTGAGTCCTACAGCTTTCTTGGAAAGAAGGCTTTGATTAAAGAATTCCATAATGGCTATATAAATTCAGGTTTCCAAAACAAAGGCTAAAAACTGTAGAATTAGTGAACTTGAACTTGTTTACAATCATACCAAGAGTACAACAAAAGCAGCAACAAAGTACAAATATGGCAGAGATCATGAAGAAGGGGGCATGGTCTCCAGAGGAACATCAAAAATTGAAATCTTATATTATGAAATTTGGCATTTGGAATTGGAGCCATATTCCTAAATTTGCAGGTTTGTTTTCATTTCAAATATGTTCATGTAATATTATTACAATTGATTTATCAGATGGTCACTCAACTAATAGTTATATATCTCAGACAATCACGTTTAATTTCTTCTTAATTCTAATTTTCTTGAACAAATTAAAGAAAAGTGACTTTCTAAGATAGTATTGCAAGTCTGTAAATATTTTTATGAGAAATCTAACTCTCCAATATTAATAACCTTTCATTTTCTAAGTTCATCAAATAACTAGTGTTTGGTCGTGTTTAATTTGCAGGGCTTTCATGAACGGGGAAAAGTTATAGACTACGATGGATGAACTATCTCCGCCCTGATGTTAAGAGAGGACCCTTTACCATGGAAGAAGTCGAAATCGTCATCAAAACTTATCAGGAAATTGGAAATAGGTGAGACAAATTAAATTAAAAAGTTTCCAGCTTTTAATTACGTGTTTTAGTATTTTTTTTGGAATGATTCTAATCTTTATGTAGCTATCGCAGGAAGATTATACAGACAACGAAATAAAAAATTTCACTTACAGAAGCATTTAGGAGTGAAAAATGATGTCTACTAGTGAAGAAAGCAACAGATCAAAATGAGATGACAAATAATTACGCGAACGAATCATCACCTGATGTTTGTAATTCATCAGAGAAGAGTAATATGAATATTATTACCTGTGAAGAAAACGAAATGACAAATATTGTTTCTTCTATTAATACAACCTGTAGACCCCAGAAAATTGAAAAAATTGGCCTGCTATATTGGAGAGCAACCCAGAAATTGAAAAAATTAGTACTAATAATGTTGGTTGTCATCTTTGCCAGTTTGAGTATCCTCACCCTTGTACTATTTCTGGTTTAGACTTTTTCATCACTTTGATGTACTCTGGGATGCTCAACATCTTAGTATTTTTTGAGAAGAACCCATTAATTACTCATGTAGATTGTAGAGCATATTGTTTGGAAAAATTACACAACTATAAAACCTAACATATCATAATCTCTAAAATTTTCTACCATTTAAAAAATTACAAAATCCCTCAACCCTCTGTATCAGACAATCAGGAATGTATCCGATGAGAACAATGAAAAATTCAGTATTTTGTAATTGGGGAAACTTTTGGGATATAGTGTTCTTCTTCTCACCTTCTCTCACATAAAGTTATTATTCCTACTAAATATATAAAAAGATGATTGAACATTTCATACATAAATTAATATTATGGATAAAATCAATGTTGAAAAATAGGCAAAAGTTTGGGGGAGGACTAAAAGTGCACTGCTATTGCAAACATGATGGACTATTATTGCTCCATATAAAAACTCAAGGATGACTTTGAGTCTTAACTCAAAGATAAAGGACCAATTGGGTATTTTCTCCTAAGTCCTAAGTCAAAAACTTTATGTACCAAATGGTATAAATATAATTAATTAATTTATTATCGAATTAGCGACTAACCCGTTAAGAAAAAACCTCAAACCGTTAAGAATCGATAACCGATAAACTAATAACTTTTTTTTCGATTCAGATTATCAGTTTCGATTCGACTTTCAACAATCATGAGTTACCACCACAAAATAAACTGATCATGGAAGAAAATTCTAGTAAACGAATGGAAAGCGTTAATTAGTTTTCATTTATAGCAACTAATTACTACTCCATCTATTTCAAATTAATTGAATTGTTGAGGTGTTTCACACCCTTTAAGAAAAGAAGATTACGACATAAATTAGGCATAGCTTTCCATTTTTAACCTTATTAATTATTGTCAAATTTATGAGTAAAATAACTAAACATTAATTATATAACTAATTCCAATACTAATTAATGAAGGGTATAATTGGAAGAATATTTCAAAAATAATCTTGAAGTTTGAACAATTTAGTTAATTTGAAATGGAGGGAGTATTATAAACTTCCAAAGATAATCCCTAAACTTTAATTGAAATTCAGTAAATTTCTAACAAAAATATAATGGTAAGAATTACATTAAATATTCATTTTGGTATAAGGAGAAAGAGAGAAATGAGATTACATAGTAAGAAAGTAAAAAAAAAAAAAATCCCTGATTAGTGGGACTTTTCCTTTTCAAATATTGTTCTTAACCGTATGATTTTTTTTTAAAGATATGGCAAAAATGGAATAAAACCTGCTATTTTTGCAAAGCAATAATTATTGTGCTAATTATGCCTAAATCTAAAAGCGTGATAAATGGTGTAATTTTCTATGGTAGTCGATTTACACAAATGTCTCTTTCTAAAATCATTATTTAGACTTTATCTTGGTCTTTACTAGTGCAAATATAACCTTAATAATTATCCTTTCAGATAATTTTTGATATCGATCTAATTTTCTCAATTTTACAAACAAATATCAAACAAATCTTTCACATTTGATGTATAACTTATAAAATTTTAAACCACATCTAACATTTTTTTCATAGGATTTATAGTTTTCTCAAAAAGAATTTTTGGGCCATAATATAAATTATTAATAAATTGTACGAAAAAATAAAAAATGTCATTTTATAAACAATTCTCCAGCCTAAAACTTAAATCATAAATATTGAAAAATTTGTCGATTTCTATTTTGGTACTATGGGTTAGATGTTATGTATATAATATTATTGTTATTATATATTTATAATATTTATATGGTATAATATTATTGTTATTATATATTTATAATATTTATATGGTATAATATTATTGTTATTATATATTTATAATATTTATATGGTATAATATTATTATATAATTTTTCTCATATCCAAAATTTTAGGCCCTCGACAAATTTAATAATGAAAATTTTATGATTTTAATTTTACTTAAAATAATTTTAAAAACAGTAAAAAAAGCATATAAAATTTATATGAGAAAGAAAAAGACTATCTACTTTTTAGTTTTTAGCATAAATGCTTTAGTACTTTGAATTAAACTACTCAAACATCATATTAATAAATAAAGTTTTTACATCAAAATCCAAGATAGTGTATTATAAACAAATGACTAACATCTACTTAACTAGAATTAATTCTTACTTTTATAAATAATAATATCACTGAATGATATATGTGAAGCATTAACTGATAACAGAAATATAATGATAAAAATTAACATTAGTCGCTTAATTTATTTAACAGAAATATAATGATAAAAATTAATATTAACTACTCAATTTGGTATTAAGGAAAGTGAAAAATGAATGTAGTTACGAATCTCCTGCATGTCGCTCTCTAACTTCTCCTTTTCCCATGAAAATCTCCTTCTTCTTCAAACTCTTAATTTTTTCTCCTTAATTATCCCAAAATATGGATTTCCCAATCCCAATTTCCATTTTAGTATCACATTTCTCTCACCTAATTAACCAAAATTGATGATTAGCGATATCAATTATTTGATCACCATGCAATTATGAACAGGATCGTTAATTCTACAATCAACTACAATGTCGACGACTCCCGATGATCTCGAGCCTAAGAAAAAAAAAATAAATCCGATCACCACCGCTTCACATTCTCCGACGCCTTCAACGTCGCCGTGCGTTAATGTGAAGCTAAGGAAGATTCCCCCGATACCGGTAGCCCATCAAGTTGCTGATGATAGTCTTTTCGATGATGTAGACACTAATGAGGAGAAAGATCACGAAAGCAGAAGTGGAACATCGATTCTCGGCCTAAACCATATAAGGACTCGTTCCTCTCCGTCACCTCTTAGGGCTTGCAATTCTTTCGTTACTTCATTTGATGGAGTCGATAGCGTAGGCTCTAAATCATCCTCCGTTGTTCAACATCCTGCTGGAAATTCTTCCGAACAAGGTGGATTTTGCATTCCCTTTAATTCTACCCTTGTGAAAGAAATATTAAGATTCTCGGGCTTGTTTGGATGCAGTAATTTGGATTTGTGCATCTCAATTCAAAACTTGGAATTGTTTCACCTTTTGATCTAAAATCTCAAATAACTTTGTAACTTATAAATGTGAAATAGTGTCTTAAATCTAAATGTCTCCATCGATATAATTCACAATAGAATTCGGAAACAAGCTATGATCCCTTGTCTTTGTACTGAAAGAATACCAATTATTTTACAAATGTTGTGGCTGCGGAAGATTGTTTGAGAATTTTAGAATTTAACATGAGAAATCACTGAAGAAACATATAACTACCATTCTGAATAGTGCATAATTTTTCAGGTAAAAAAGTTCCATGGATTCAGTCAAGACCTTTGAAAGTGCCGGCACCGAGTATTTCAAATGCAGAGGTGAACTCATCTTTTACTTTATTTGCTTTTGTTTCATGATTTTATATGGAAAAATTACTAAATTACACAGCTTTAATAAACTATTTTTCATATTTCCCTATATCATTTAAAAATCTCTGAACTCCTTTATTTTAATAATGTATCAGTATTAATGTATCATTGAGTTAATTTTAAGGAATTATTGTAATTAGAAAAAAAGTAAGGATAAATAGTAATTTCATCTTTACATTTTGTGATTTATGTAACTTATACATTTTATATTCCTTTTGGAAAAAGGCTTATTCAATCATTTGGTGAAGTAAATTCGTTGTAATTTTTCTCAAAATAGGGAGGCCATGCAGCTTCTTCCAAGGAAATGCAATCTCCACGTTTTCAGGCTATACTGCGAGTTACCAGTGGTCGTAGAAAGAGAGTTCCAGATATCAAGAGCTTCTCTCATGAACTAAATTCAAAAGGAGTCCGCCCACTTCCATTTTGGAAGTCTCGTGCTCTTGGGCATATGGAAGTATGTTGGCTTTTCTTTGCTCCCGTTATGCCACATAAATTTGCTGCCTGAGGCCCTTTACATGCTTATCCTTTTTTACTGTCTAATATGCCATTTACAGGAAACTATGGTGATGGTTCGAGCAAAATTTGACAAGTTAAAGGAAGAGGTCAATTCTGACCTCGGCATATTTGCAGGAGATTTGGTTGGAATACTTGAGAAGACTTCAGAATCTCATCCTGAATGGAGAGAGAGTTTGGAAGATTTGCTGGTTACAGCAAGACGTTGCACTAAGATGCCACCAAGTGAATTCTGGTCAAAGTGTGAAGGCATTGTTCAGACTCTAGATGACCACCGTCAAGAGTTACCTGTGGGAACCGTAAAACAAGCGCACACCCGCCTTCTGTTTATTCTCACTCGTTGCACTAGACTTGTGCAGTTCCAGAAGGAGAGTGGTTATGATGAAGACCACATTTTGTCTTTTCACCAACTTAGTGACCTTGGATTTTATCCAGAACGAATTAGTGGGTCAAAAAGCCAGGACTTAAGTGCAAGAAGAGGTCAAAAGTTCCTAGGATACGAGCAAAGCAATCTGCCTGTTAAACATGACCGCATAAATGAAGTTGGAGATACCTTGGAGATTAGCGCTGCAAAAAGTGTTGCTTCTTCCGCTGCAAACAGCTACAGAATGTCATCTTGGAAGAAGCTTCCTTCTGCAACTGACAGAAGCCGTAGGGGCAATGACTCTGTTGAAACCACCCCATCCAAGGTCAAGATTGATAGTCTGCAACACAAAGAGGAGATGGATCATTTTGGAAACACTCCATTATGCCCTCTTGAGAATTCTGAGGAAACTTCAAAGATTAAGAAGGTAAATTGGGGAATGTGGGATCAACCTTGCTTGTCATATGAAGATTCATTTATTTGTCGAATATGCGAAGTTGAAATACCAACTGTGTATGTAGAACAACACTCGAGAATATGTACGATTGCTGATAGATGTGATTTAAAGGGATGGACAGTAAATGAACGATTAGAAAGAGTTGCGGATACTCTTGAAAGAATACTTGAATCATGGACACCAAAGAGCACAGACACAAGGGCAGGAAGTCCTGATGTATCAAGAGGGTCTACATTGAATATGCCTGAAGAGTTGAATGCCTTGCTAGTCAAGCAGAATGGCTTGTCTCAACGATGCTTTGAAGACATGCTAGATTGTCTTCCTGAGTCTGATAGTAGATGTCTTCTGGAAAATGTCAACAGCTTGACTGACATATCTAAGAAACAGTCATTAGCTGGGAGCTTAACACCCAGGTCACCTTTAGTGACTCCACGAACTGGTCAGATTGAGCTGATGCTTAGTGGACGCATAATGGTATCTGAACATGAAAGTTATCAGCAGGTATAGAAAATGATATGAAATTTATGGTACTGTCCTCTTAGTTCTGGATGTTTTCTTGAGGTTACTCATTTTAATCTTACCTTTACATTTGCAATCTACTACATACAGCTAAAAGCATTTTACTCTAACCTTTATATATTGCTGCTTGTTTTTCTTTTGGATAACTGTTAAGAAAGATATAATGTACGCTAAAGTATACAAACCATAAAAAGTCTGTTTTTGTTTAAACTATATTTTTAGCCCAAATTCAACTATATGTGCAATGGAGAGTAGGACATGCCAATCTGATATAAGAAACTTTTGTTGGGCAAAGGTTGTGGTCTTGTTCTTATGCCCGAGTACATGTCATTATTACAAAGTTGGTTTCTTCTTATTGACATTTACAGGATTTGGTGTTTTTGCTTCTCATGATCAGTTATAGATATTTTAGTCTTTTGTGGTATACATTGGTTTATCTGGTAAGGTACTTGAAATCATTCATTAAAGTTACCTTACCTATCATATATTTTCAACTGTTTTTGCCTCCTTGTCTTGCTCAAACATATTTAATATTCTTGATGGGGCATATGTTCAAGTAAGAAAGTTCTGTGATTGAGATTGTTGAGCCTTTATCTGGTTTTGTATAATTGACAGTTAATATAATTCTGCTATATATCATTCTAGATAGTGTTTCTAGTTCTCCATTTATAAGTTATTTTCTAGATTTGAGTAAACTTTAGTAGTTTCTTGGTATTATGAATTCGGAAGAAAATGTGTGAGAGGACTAAAACAGAATAATTATCCCAGTTGGTTTGAACGAAAAATCTAAAAATGGTAGAAGAGCTGATATCTAGCAATTATGAGATACCAATATCAAACTGAGTAAAGTGCTATGGTTTTATTGTATCTGGTAGCTGGAGTTTAATTAAAAATAAATCATCAATGAAGTGTGGCAGCAATACAAAGGAATTATTTTGGAACAAGAAGCAGTGGCTTATCAATGAAGTGTGGAAGTAATATCCTTGAACTTGGAACCTCAAGGATATTAATAAGCTCTCATCTTTTGCTTTTCAAAAAAAAAATAAAAAAATTGGAACCCCAAGATGAATTTTGAATTCCATAAACTACTTAGCCAACCCCTAGTCTTATGTTTAGGGAATTCAAAATCTTTATACATACATAAAAACAAAAAAATTACCTTATATATACCGTGTAATTTTTTGTCTAGGGGTACGGGCCAACACCCTCCCGCCACCCTAGATCCTGCCCTGACAAGAAGGCCAAGGCTTTCTATGCGCCAAGTCCTTTTGGTTCATGTACATAGTTGATGCCCCTTTCAGAAGAATTTCAACTACATGTTTGTGCTCTTTCGCTCTCCCCCCAAGTCTTTTTTTGGTCCATGGCATGGTTAGTGAGTCCTTCAAAAGAGTTCCCTCGTAAATTTGCCTCTTCCAAACTTCATCTTTTCTCTCTCTCTTCCTGCTACCTCCTATACTTCTATGTTTTATTTTTACTAGTAATTCCCTAAAACCCAATGAATCAAACAGGCAGCATTCCCATATTGTCATTATTATAAACTATGGCAAACTTGTGCTGCATGCTCATATTTTGAAATAATACTTTGCTTTTGTATTTTACATGAAATTGTTTGCAAAAACTTAACGTGAAATAATGTAATTAAGAGTGTTTTCAAGAAAATTTAAAAAAAGGTAGATGGTGGGCATAAAGACAACGGGATACAGTACCACAAATGGACCAAGTTAGCCCTAAAATGTTGAAGTTAGTAGCAGGAACTTGAGGATGAACCTCAGGTTTGCATATGTAGGAGTATTGAACCACCAACTAAGCTACTATAGGGGTTTGCATCTTTATAAACAGGATAAGTTGTTGATCATTATTTTCATATTCTGGTTGTTGTCATAGTTTTGACATTTATACTCCTAGTACCACCTAATTGGGGTTTAAATAGTATAGGCTCCTTGTTTGTCAATTGGATGTTGATTAAGTCTGTTAATTATATTGTGGAGAATCATGGCAGATAAATAAGCTATTGGATATTGCTCGATCAGTTTCCAATGCAAACAACAATAATTACAGTACATTGGAATACTTGCTTGACCGACTTGAAGACCTAAAATATGCAATCCAGGATAGGAAGGTGGATGCTCTTGTTGTTGAGACCTTTGGGAGACGTATTGAGAAATTATTGCAGTGAGTTTTATTATTCTTGTAAAAAAGATAACATTCACAGAAATTAAGAAGAGATTATGTTTCGATTTTAATTCATCTTGACTTCAGATGTCATTCTAGTTCTACTTTACATCTTTTCTCAAACTCTACAGGGAGAAATATGTATTACTTTGTGGGCACATTGAAGATGAAAGAGTGGAGCCATCTAATACCACAGGTGACGAGGACGGTTCAACAGAAGATGATTCAAGTCGCAGTATGCGTGCAAGCCCTATAAATACATTGTCCAAGGAACGAACATCTATTGAAGATTTTGAAATTATAAAACCAATCAGTAGGGGAGCTTTTGGTAGAGTTTTCCTCGCCAGGAAAAGGGCAACAGGTGACTTATTCGCAATCAAGGTAAAAATTTTATCCCATTGAAGGATAATAATTTCAAGTAATTTGCAGGAGATGTTCTTATCAGTCCGTATGTGTTGCAACTAGCTGAAACTAACATACACCATGGTTCCATCCACTTATTTATTCAGAATTAAAGTCTGGAAGCTTCCTTCCCTGAATCTTTCATGTCCTATCTATCAAAAAATAATTGCCTGTTAGTTGCTCAACGTTCTCATTGATTATACAAGTTCTGTTGTTTAGACTATGTTCTGTGTCTTTCTGTCAAACCTACCAGTAGTTTAAATTTTGCATTGTTTGCTAATTTTTTCCCACCGAGTTTAGGTTGTATTTCCATTCATCTCCTGAATTTAACGATCCTATTTTTCACAGGTTTTGAAAAAGGCTGACATGATACGCAAAAATTCAGTAGAAAGTATATTGGCTGAGAGAGACATTTTAATATCAGTCCGCAATCCTTTTGTGGTTAGTCGATGCCAGATATACTCTTCCTTCGTGAACCAAGTTTAGTTGGTTGGAAATTAACATATATCAAACTGTTAAAATAAGAAACAAAGCACTTCTAAGACACCATACTAATGGTTATCTGGTGGGTGAACAGGTCCGCTTTTTTTACTCCTTCACATGCAGGGAGAACCTTTATCTGGTCATGGAGTACCTAAATGGTGGGGACCTTTTTTCATTGCTGAGAAATCTGGGCTGCTTAGAAGAAGATATGGCACGTATATACATTGCAGAACTAGTAAGGACTAATTTAATAGGCGTGCTAAACTTCAACATCCTACCAACTTCTCTACCGTTCTCAGAAGTTGTATATAGATCTTATTTTTCCTTTTCAGGTTCTTGCATTGGAGTATCTCCATTCTTTAAATATCATTCATAGAGATCTGAAGCCAGATAACTTGTTGATTAGTCCAAGCGGTCACATCAAGGTAAAAAATACTTTTATGAGACTAGTACTGTTTTTAGTTGTTTAAAGGTCCAAAAGCTTGTGTGTTGGAATTATTGTCCTTAAGTTGAGCTGAATTTCAGGCAATTGTTTAAAGAGCTTGACAACATCTTCTGTAACTTGTATTTTCTTTTAGTTCCTAGTTCTCACAATCTAATCCTCATAATTACAGTTAACAGATTTTGGGCTCTCAAAGGTTGGTCTCATCAATAGCACTGATGACTTAGCAGGACCATCAGTTCCAAGTTCTGCCTATCTAGGAGAAAGATCCAAGATGGATGAAAATTCACTCAAAAGAGAACAGAGGCAGAAAAATGCAGTTGTTGGCACCCCTGATTATCTAGCACCTGAGATACTTCTCGGCATGGGACATGGTATGGACCCATCTGGCAATTGATCTTTCATAGTCACAAACTACTCCCTCTTCCCAGTTTATGCAGCATATTTCCCTCTGGAACATCTGAAAGAGTTTGACAAACTTCTACGACTCTTATATCTCCCTTACTAGTGTCAAGAATTCACATTTAGACACGTCATGTTTCGTATCAAACCAACTTTAGTTTCTACTTTCACCTAAAATATTTGTTAAGTAAAATCAACACCGTAATCTCCATTCTTAATCCAAGCTGTGTCTCATTAGTAGGAGAGAGAGTGCATACATTTTTATACAAGTTGTTTCATTATGAGTTCTACTATGATAAATCTATTTTTCTTTTCTAGGTGCCACAGCTGATTGGTGGTCAGTGGGTGTCATTTTGTTTGAGCTGCTTGTCGGTATTCCTCCTTTTAATGCAGAACATCCTCAGGTATGCTTTCTATGTCTGATAATTTGCAGACTACTAGACAAGGAGAGCTGGCCTCGGCATACCTTGTGACAACTCAACAGTTTTTTCTTTTGTAGAGTTAACTATTCTTTTAATTGATACTTGATTTTAACGTTGATTAGTATATTAAAGGCTATTTTATATGCAAGATTATATCAATGTTGAATGCTTTTCAAATCTCAGAACAACAAATGGAAAACAATTTCATTAAATCGGGATTTTCCTCTCTTTTGCAACTTTTTTCCCCACTAAGATGGATATCACAGATTTGTAGTTTTGCAGGATGACCAGTCCTCATTGTAGACCGTGACAAATAGGTTGACTTGAAGCATGAACTTGGATGATTGCGTATATCTTTTTTCAGTCTTTATGTTGAACCTCCTATATAATTTCACCAAAAAGTATAGTTGAATATATGGAGAAACATGTTAGAGATACAGAGGCGGAATCAGGATTTAAAGTTTATGGGTTCCTACAACAATCTCAAGTAAATACTGCAATAATAATTGGGTTCCCACTCAAATATGTATAGATATTAGTGAATTTCTTAATCAAAATGCAGTACAACGCAAACGCTACTAGGTTTGCGTGAACCCATAACAAAAACATTAGATCCCGCCCCTTAGAGATGGATGAGAGTGTGTTCCATGATTGTAACACACTAGTGATGAGCTTTATGGTTCTGGAAGGACACAACAACTTACTTAGTGTTCCCACAAGTGGAGTAAGGGGAGGGTAAGATATACGCAGACCTTATTACTACCTTTGTGGAGAAGAGAGACGGTTTCCAATAGACCCTGGTCTCAAAAGAGAAGTAAGGGGGTGTTTGGATTGACTTTTTTTAAGTAGCTTATAACACTTTTTGTCTTACCCAAACACCTCTTATTATAAAAAAAGATCTTAGAAGCCAAAAACTACTTAAATTAAGCTAATCCAAATATGCGAAGCAGGGTTGCAAGAAAATATAACGACAAAATATCGAGTTACAAATCAAATGAATCAACCTATAGTAAAACACATTGAAGAATAAGAAACTATGTGATTCCTAAATACTACTACTAATAAGAAGGAGAGGAGATGGGGTTAGCTCTTGTCTCTCCCACCTAAAGTGCGACAACATTCGACTACTTGGTAACCTTCTACCCTAATCCTCGACCTTCATACCTTCCTATCTAGGATCATGTCCTCAATAAGCTGAAGTTGTGTTATGTCATGTCTAATGACCTCCTCCCGGTTCCTTTTCAGCCTACCTCTCCTTCTCCTAACTCGTGCTACAACCAACTGCTCACACCTCCGGTTAAAATATCCACATTGAGTGTTTTTCTTTATAGTTGGGTATCCTGTTTTCTTATTTTTGTTAAGTTGACAGTTCTGGGATGCTGTAACGTGTAATATAATTGGTTGCACCAACTACATTGTGCTAATTTTGTCATACATTCTTGAGTGCAATACAATTAATTCTGAATGCGTCAGAAGGTATGTTTTGGTTGTTAAAATTTGGAACAGATTGCTTTTCCGGTGCTTTTAATTCTTGGATCTATGACCAATTGTTTCGAAACAGATTACTTCATGTGTTCTGTTTGGTGCGGCTATATTAATTGTATGAACCTATTTAAGACCCAAATGCTTTTAACTTTTATTTTATTCGTTCTGCTTGTTATTTGAGTTTTTGAATAAGGGCATTTCTGTGTATGGTAGTCTTTCTTGGCTCCAATTGGCCAAATTCTCTATATTCATTTCATCTGACTTTTGAGGAAGTTTTCTAATGAGTTGTTAGTTCATAGTGTTTTTATTTTGCTTGACATGTATAAACATGTGATAGAGAATCTATTTTGTTGCAGCAAATTTTTGACAATATCATTAACAGGGACATAACTTGGCCTAAGATACCAGAGGAAATGAGCTTAGAAGCATATGACTTGATTAACAAGTAAGTCTTGCAACAAAGGTCTTGGTTTTAGTTAATTACCAGAAATGCTTGTGGTTCTAAATTGGCAAGGTCAACGAAACCCCTATCATCTACCCTCGGAGTTATTATATGCTTTCTAGGAAAATATGAAAAAAGGTTGATATTTACCAGTTTCTTTAACATGTGATCTATACTACTCATAGTAGCTTTTATCAAGAAGATACTTGATACGTGATTGGGAAGCTGCCTGCTTCTGTGCTTAACTTTATTTTTGCTTTCGTAAGGTTGTTGAACGAAAACCCAATTCAAAGGTTAGGTGCAACAGGGGCAGGAGAGGTAAAAATCTCCCATTAACAGTTACACTGTAATCCAGCTAATGTAAAAGAAAATTCAAGTTTATTCCTTTTTACCTTGTTTATTTTAACAGGTAAAGCGACTTCCTTTCTTTAGGGATATCAACTGGGACACACTTGCAAGGCAAAAGGTTTTCTTTCTCTTTCTCTCCACTCTCCACTCTCCAACAAGGAGGAATAATAATGCTGTAGTTAAATTTCTACAGGCTACGTTTGTCCCATCTGCTGATGCACATGACACTAGCTATTTTATGAGCCGTTACATTTGGAATCCAGAAGATGAGAATGTCAATGGAGGTAGTGATTTTGAGTTGAGTGAGAGTGGCAGTGCTTCATTTGGCAGCAGTTCATACAGCAATCCACAAGATGAAGAGGTATACCTTTCTCAGATTTGCAGAGCATATCAAAGTCTAAAATTTGATTACGACCTGACTTCCTAACAGAGAAGGTTTATACCTGCCTACAGTTTGACATTCAAATAGATAAATTAATATAAAGTTTTTTTCTCTATACCCACTAACTGCTGGTAAATGTTGTTGTCATCACTGTTCTAACCTAGAATTTGTCATAACAGGGAGATGAATGCGGTAATCTAGCAGACTTTAGTGCCCCTTCCCTGAATGTGAACTACTCCTTCAGTAACTTTTCGTTTAAGGTGAGAAATGCTGCCTTACTAGTACCCCATTGTTTGAATAACATTCATGAATATGAAGCCATCTCTTGTTTTTGCTTTACATATCTTTTCTGAGGAATTCTTGAGTATTGATTGACAAGCACATTTGACCTGATGTTCTTGCTGCTGTTTGAGAGGACATGATAGATTTAGTTACTATATTTCTCTAATCAATGTACTAACTGACCTCTTTTCTCTATCTCATTTGCCTTCCATCTTTGGATGTTTCCAGAACTTGTCGCAGCTGGCTTCTATTAATTACGATTTAATTGGAAAGAACCCTAAAGAATCAATAGAAGCTGCAAACCCATCGGTTCCTTGAGAAAAAAAGATTTGCTGCTTTTGCAGTTACAAAAAAGTGATGGCATCAACCGGAATAGGATCTATCCTCTACCTCAGCTAAGGCCCCAGGTGAAGAGATATTGATCATTTGGTTTAAAAGGTCCGCGTCCTGCCAAATTGAGGGTTGTGCTACAAATGGACATTCAATGATGTATTTCAAGGACTGAAGAGATCTCAAATGCTGTGGAAAATATGTAGATACCATTTAATTGCACCCTCCCCTCCCCCTCTTTTGTTAGGGATTTGTACATAAGTAGTAAAATTTTGCAGTTTATCAGTGTTCAGGATGAAATGGCCGTTGAACCACTGACAATGCTTGTGGCAATCCAAATAGTAGACATCTCTGGTATTCTTGAGTTTGGGAATCCCAAGCCTAGATTCTCAAATTTTCAATATCCAACCCAAATTCTGGGGAAAACAAAGGCATAACCAAATCAATCTTGGGAGACCATCAAAGTTGCTCCTCCCTTACCAAGAATATAGTATCTTGATGGAAGATGGAAGTTTTACGAGCTATCAGCCAATCACGGTAGACATTTGCTGAAATTTACAGTTTAGTCCTCGGATCAATACTCATCTTGATATTACTTTTCCTCCTAGAATTGGATGTTCCAATAGTCATTTTATCATTCTTCCTGGATGTTTTCTTCTTTATCATTCATATTTCATATCTATTATGCAACGAAGACAAGTTGATAGAGAATCTCTATGATGATTTGGATTTGATCTCTATGATAATTTGGATTTAACCTCCATAATTCGAGGGCCATTAGAGGCATATTTCTCGAATTAGGATGATTTGATCTCTTTATGAATATTCTTTGAATTTGCAGAATATCCGAGATCTTGATCTTTATGAATACTCCATGAATTTGTGGAATATTTTCGATATGTCTTTTTAAGGGAATATAGTGCCCTTTATATAGGCGTGAACTAGGTTTAGGGTTGAGTAGCCTCCAAGAATCCTAATTGGGATTGAACACACCTTGTAGAGTCCCAACTTGAGTCTTGTAGAGTCCAACAAAATTTCAATGTCTACACATGTGTCTAAGTGTATCTCCCTCAATAAATGGTATTAAACTCTTAATTAATGGTAAGATGTTTAATATTTTAAAAATATAAATAATAATAATATATATGATAGTGAAATATATCTAACCATGTAGTTTCTCCTTTTCATTATAGTATCACTAATATAACTATGCAGAAATTTTAGTAAATTGCCGAAGAACATATGATGATAAAATGTTCGAAGTTTATAAGCTTTATTTTGAATTTAGTAGCCTAATTTAGAGTCGACATTCAACTTATAACACTTTGTAAAAAAATTACAAGCTTATCCATTTTAAAAACAATTCAAATGTACGTGATTGAAGTTGAAAATTCACGTCTAATTTGCAAATAAAATTTGCTTAACTCTCAGTTATTTGTATCTGAATTTGTTTTGCCCTTTTTTGTTGTTATTGTTGTTTTTCGAATTTCAACAATTTAACATTCAAATAAGCTCAAATTTTAAAAAACATAAATTTCATGAATTATTAAGAACAAATCTCAATCATTGATTTGTCAAAACAACAACAAATCTAACAAATTTAGTCAGGATCTTTTTAGTTTTTTCATGTATGTTTGCGCTCAGTCATATATGATTGAAACTCATATTAAAATTGGCTAAAATTTCAATCATGTACGTTTGTAAATTTACTGCCCAGAAAAACACTTTTTCTTCTTCAAATTTCAAAATCTAAATGTACTCCAAATAAGTTCAAATTTGAAACACATGTTTCATGTATTGTGAAAAAAAAATACCTCAATCAATCAATTTGTCAAAACAACAATAAATCTACCAAACTCATTTTTTAACTGAAATTTCAGGCGCGTGTCTAATGCAAAAGCTGAAGAAGAGAAAAAGAAGCATGCATTTTTTACCTGAAAGTCACCCAATATTGTTGTATTCATGCAAAATAAAACCAAAATGGATACTAATTAAATGAGGTGACCAAAATACAACACCAAATATAATTTTTGAAAAATAACTAATCGAATTTATATATAGGGTAATTTCATTTTTGAGTTAGAATTACAAAGAGAAAAAATATCTAATGAAACTAATTATGCTATATAATTATATTCTATAGAAACATTTTTACATAATTACGAAATGTAGCTATATTTTACATTTTATAACATATATAAATGTATCCCTAAATTATAGGCGCAGTTTTCTTTGGTGCATGCATATTACTTTACTTTACTACTTATATGTAAGGCAATAAGTGAGGAGCTTCCGGTAATATCAGGGGTGTTTTTGGAATTAAAAGTTACTTTATCAAGTACTCCTAATTTTGAGCAGCTTTCGGTAGTAGCCAGTAGGGACCTTTTTGGAATTATCAGAAGTTACTTTATCAAGCAACTTTTTATTAGATTTATTTTTTTTAAAATCACACATGATTTATTATCACACAAATAATATATAATTTATTTTAGATAAAAATTTAAAATTATTTTAATCAACACTATTTAAAATTTATAGTGTTAATAATATTTGTATGTATTTATTTTACACTTAATGAGATGATTTACTATTATACAAATACATCTATATAACTTATTTAGAAATATGATTTATTACTACACAAATATATATAATTTATTTTAGATTAAAAAACTAAATTATTTTAATCAACACCACTTAAAATTTTGTAATATTTATAATATTTGTAGGTATTCATTTCACACTTTATGAGATGATACTACCATATATATATATATATATAACTCATTTTAGATTAAATATTTAAAATTAATTTAATCAGTACCATTTAAAATCTATAATGTTAAATATATTTATAAATATTCATTTTAAAATATATGAGATAATTTACCATCAAACAAATACATATATATTTATTTTGGATAAAAATTTAAAATTATATAATCGACATTGTTTAAAAAAATAACTCCATTAATAAATATTGGGCATGTACAAAGCACGAAGGAGCTTCTGGTCGTCCTCTTGTGTGCTTCCACACTACTAAAATAAAGTTTTTCACTAGCACCAATTTTGCAGTTAAAAAAAGAGCACTCTTGAATAACCTTTTTTTTTACGTATCTCTTCTGTGTTTTAATTATTTATCTTACTCTTTTTTTTAGTATATTTTGTATTTAAAAATTATATTTAAAAAATACTATAAATTATAGAAATTAACAATATATATATATATATATATATATACATATACATATATATTTATTTATTTTTTTACTTCAAGCCAACTCAAATCTCCTCTAATTTGAATTTTATCAACAAATACAAAATATATCAGTGCCACATAAATTGGAACAAAGAAACTATATATATTATTGGAAGTTACTTTAAAAAAATTATAAACTATAATAATTAACAATTTTAAATATCTAAAAATCATATTAAAAATTGATTGACTCTTCAAATTATGTTTGTACCACATAAAAAACTATAAATTACAATAATTAACAACTTTTATCTAAGAATCATATTTAAAAATTGATTAACTCTTTAAATTTGGTGTATATTACATAAATTGAGACAAAAAATAATATATGTGCGCGGGCCCTTATAACTAGTTGTATATATACATTATACATACACTATTGTTGTATGTACCCACATACAACGTATCTACCTTCTCCTTTCTACTCTTCCTCCTCCCCCTCCTTTCAATAAATTATGAGCACAAAACTAAAATTGACAAACAATAAGATGTGTTATAGAAAAATAAAAAGACATTGCTTATTAGTGATCACAATTCAGTGGTAATGTTCTATCCTTAATTATGTGGATTGATTTCATTAGAAAAGTTGAAGAATACTGTTACTAGATTTTGTTGAGTTTGAAAAAGAACTTCTTGAAAGATGTATTGATTTTTGATAATTGAAAATTATTAGAATATCGTATATCAAATTTGAAATTGATCTTGATCAATGTTGAAGCAAATCTTTTCACAATAAATTATGGTGCCAATCCACCAAAATTTAGGAGTCAACATTTCGGTGATCTTTCAACATTTTGCCTAAAATTCTGACAGATCATTAGAATTTGGCTAGAAATCCTCCCAATGTTTGCCCATTGATTTAAAATCTGGACTATTCATCAGGATTTTGTTACCTAGTCTTTTGCTTGACAAATTGATATAATTCGAAAAACAAATATAGATTTTTGGTTTAATTATAATGATTTTTTGGACTGTACAAAATAATCTTCTTTTCACTTTCTCTCTCATGAAATACAAAGGAAGACGACTGAATTATGGATTAAACCAAACCAACGTAAAATTTTGGGGAAAATAAAAAATGCATTAATATTAATGCTTTATATGAAAAAACAAGAATAACTATGAATTTTAGCCCAAAGATAAAAGGGACTATTTTGGACATTGTGTTTATAGTGCACACTTTAAAGGTAACTAAAGATAGTAATCTAATAATTTTTTTTACCTGTTTCCATGAGTTCTCACCTTTAGTGACTCACTTACAACCTTAAGATTGAAAGTGAATGATGCTTACCATTCGAGCAACTCCCTCTTGTCATAATTTGAAAATTAAGACAAATGATTTCTCAACAGAAAATTACACTAATAACTAAGTAAAAGTTCATCTATAATATGGTCAATGAATATACAAGACAAATCCGGAATAATATTACAACAATGTTATTCAATTTTGGAATATTATGCAATCGAGTGCATCGCGCATGAAGTTATAATTGCTAAGAGGAGAAAGATTGAAGCCACAAATCAGCATCAATAAAGAGGAGTTGAGAAATGGAAGAGCTTGTGTATCGTTAAGTCTTTGAACGTATGGCGCCCTATTGGATCTTGCTCCCGAACAATTGTACTCCCCATAGAAAATTGTCCTAAGTTAAAAATTAATTAAAGAAATCTAATTTTTATTGAAATATATAATTTAAATTTTTAGATGAAATAATTAGACTGTTACTCAACTGGTCTCTCAAAGGGTCATTCAAGTCGTCAAGAGCCACGATATCCGTCATAACTGTATTAGCAAAGATGACGGTGGAGTAAGGCCTCCACGCACGCTCCAACCAAATTCTACCAGTTCCTCCTAAAGTGCAATTCACGAAAGCAAAGCCACTATTGAGTAATCGCTATAAATTAAGAAAAATTATCTAATGTAACTAGTAATGTATAATGACTATTTTCGTCTTTGGTAGCTCTGCCGTGTGCTGTTACATCTCCGGCTATCCTAATTGCTACTGCTTGTGCTCCTACAGCCCCGGGTAGTAATAATGTATAATTATTTATTGTAAACTTAAAATAATTAATGTGGAAACAAATTGTTGAATTTCGTGTACATATAAGGGAAGTTTCTAATGTAGTGACAAAGGTTGTTCAAAAACAAATTTAGTTCACAAGATCGGTGTGTAATTTAGAATTCTCTTCTTTCTTTTTTTTAATCTCTATGTTAATTAAAATCTCTGATTTGCAAGTATTGTGGACGAAGGAATTACAAGTAGCAAAACATTTATTTGTTCGTGCTTGATTTAGCATGCCCAAGCAGTCAATTTAAAAAAATACTTGTTCGCTCTGTCCAACAATACTTGAGAAATAATAAATAAAAGGGTGATTTTACTATATTACCCTTTGAATATAATAAATACAATGTATTGAAAAATGTAATAGGAAGATGACTATAATTAATGATAAGGATAAATTAGTAACTAATTAATGACTCTTGAGCGCATCACTAACCAATCTATTTATTAATTTGTCTATTTCAATATGTCTATTCATCCCTCTATAGTGAGATTCTTGTCCTGTTAGCATCGTCCAATAGTGACACTTCCAAGTTACGTAGTAAAAACTTCGTTATAAAGTCCTTGTGATATAGAAATGGAATATTAACTACAACCACTTGTCTAACTTGGACCATTTCTACAGTCTTTTCAACTTTAATAAGAGAATGAATGATGACAAAAATTAGGGGTGTGAAAATAATTCTCAAAATCAATTGAATTGACTGAAGCAAATTTAATTGAATTGATTGTTAGATTTCTTAAATAAAATATTATAGGTTTCACTACATATAATTATACCGATAATTAGAGTAGATTTCTATATTTTATGATTTTTTTAAAGTGTCGAATTGTACCAAATAAATTTATATTTGATGTCATTCGGGATAGCTCAGTTGGTTTGCACAGTGGTTATCCATACGGATGACCCCAGATCGATCCCCCCTCAATGCCTTCCGAGTCGAGCCTGTCGCATAGGGCTTACCTAATGCGGTTTACATCCTCTGTGTGGTTTGCAAGCTATTACACAGTGGGGGTTTACCCAGTGCGTACAAAGTGCTCACTACAGAATACTCACCCAAAAGGCAGAGGCTGTGACAGACATCGTAGACTTATAGTGATTGCGGGCTATCTTGAGGTTCAAAAAAAATTATATTCGATACAATTGTCATATAAACAATTGCAAAATATCCAAATATAACTGCAAAATTTTTAGTGAATTGCCAAGTAACATATAATATTACAATTACAAATATCATTTTTAGATTTGCCTCGTCGATAAGACATGGCTAAGTGAAATTATCCAAGAATTTTCAATAAAAGCCCAGGTCTTAATGGGCCATCACTTCAATACCATGCATAAGCTTGCTACAGTGAAGAATTTGGACTTTAATCATGTATAATTTAAGAAAAATTATCTAATGTAACTAGTTATACAATATGATTATATTTTATAGCGATATTTTTATCTAATTACAAAATATAGCTATATTTTATATTTTATAACATATATACAGTGATACATGTATCCCTAAATTATAGGCACAATTCTCTTAGGCGAAAACATATTGTATATATGCTATACATTATATATACATTACCTATACAATGCCTAAAATTCTGATAATTCTGATGGCTCATTGAAATTTGGCCAGAAATCCTAACAAATTTTGCACCAAAAATTTAAATATTGAGGCCAATTTTGGGAGAAAATATTTCTTGAACTTTTTGCTCTTTATATATAGTATGGTTGTTTTAGTTATCTTACAAAGTTCCCCTTTTCACACTTAAAAAGAATAGAAGCAACGTTACCAAAGACTATGAATTATGATATACATGAATAAGAAAACTCCTTTCTTCTACTGATTAAGGAATTATATAAAATAAAATTCGTCGACAATTTACCCTCATCTTGCTTTATAAGGGATGTTCTTTGGCAGAGTCGTTTCCACAAGATTGGGGGTTAAAGCTAAACTTTATAGAGATGTCTTAATTTTTGTTTTTGTTGGCATTTATAAATTGAAAAATAATAACATACTTAGTGTAATCATATATGTGAGGTCCAGAGAGGGTGGGATATACACAGACAACAGACCTTACGAAGTAAGAATGTAAACAATACAAATTTTCAATAAAAAAATATAGTATAATAAAACCTTTAACAAAAAAAAGAAATAATAAAACCGATATTGAGATATTGAAATAATGACGTCGAAATAGTGTTGTGTTGAATATGATAAGTTGATATATATAATGATATTGAAATAGTGTTGACTTACTTAAAATTTTAAAGAAGACACCAAAAAGCTAATTTGATCTAATTGTAAACGGACAACAATAGATTTTGCATAATGGAGAAGATTTGACCATTTGAGAGACTTTAGAATATTCAATAACAAGAAAATAAAAAAAGTGAAAAGGGAATAAAAGTAAGGCAACAAAATAGATAATCACGTAAAAAAAGGATGCTACAATTACCTAATAACTATTCCATTTATAAATTATTACAACGACCCCCACACATTATATAAAGTAAAAAGTTATTATATTTTTTTATCTATACATTTTTTTCAAATTCAATCGTGCATGAGATTTTTTTTAACTATATATATAAAGAGTACATTTTTTGAAAAAAGTGGGGGCCCAAAAAAAATTGAGGCTCCAAACTATTGTTTTAGTGGCCTTATGATCGAGTCATTCTTGTTTGTTGGTAATGTATATAATATTGGAGAAAAAACTTAAAATAGTTCTTTAACATGGAGCATTAATAGGTCATTCATGATCGAGAGGTTCATCACGTCAGATTTCACATGCAATAATATTGAAAACAATCCTTATAAAGTTATTTGTCTACAACAAATTGATATAGCTCGAAAAACGAATATAGATTTTTGGTTTAGCTGGAATGATTTTTCAATTGTACAAAATAAAAATCACTCTTCTTCTTACTTTCTCTCTCATGGAATTATTGTTTCTATTAAACAAAAAGGAAGACGACTGAACAATTCATACACTAAATTGTGATAAAAACCAATGTTAAGATATAGACGAAGTTAGGTTTAGGAGAGAACAAAAAATGCACTAATTTTACAAACATGAGGAACTATATACCCCTACTGTTATATGTGAGAAGAAAAGGGTATATGTGAGCCATTTGTAAAATAGTAGGGGTATATATGAGCCACTTTCATAACGAGGGGTATATCAACTCTAAATGACAAAGTTAAGAGGTATATCAGACCCTTTTACCAAATAAAAATGACTTTGAGTCTTTTAACTCAAAAGATAAACGAATTATTTTGAGCCTTTTTTTTCTTTCTACAATAGTGTGTGTAACTTCTTCACATTTGATAGAGTACACTTTAAAGATAACTATCTAATTTAATAGAATTAATAATTTGTAAAATAAGACAAATAATCTTTTACATCATATTAAATTACTATAATAATTAAGTAAACGTTCATCTATAATAGTGTCAAATATATATATATATATATATATATATATATATATATATATATATATATATATAAAAGGTAAATTCGGAATAATATTACAACAATGTCGTTCAATTCTAAAATATTTTGCGATCGAGTGCATCCCACATAAAGTTATAATTAAAGAGAAAAAATACAAAGAAGGAGAAGTTGCTAAGAGGAGAAAGATTGAAGCCACAAATCAGCATCAATAAAAGAGGAGTTAAGGAATGGAAGAGCTTGTGTATCGTTAAGTCTTTGAACGTATTTCGCCCTCAGCGTCATATTGGATCCTGTTCCGGAACAATTGTACTCCCCATAAAAAATTGTCCTACAATATTTAAGTTAAAAATTATAATTAAAAAAATAAAATTTAAATTTTTAGATGAAATGATTATATTGTTACTTAACTGGTCTCTCAAAGGGTCATTCAAGTCGTTCCAACCCTCAGGAGCCACGATATCCGTCATGAAAGTGTTAGCAAAGACGACGGTGGAGTAAGGCCTCCACGCACGCCCCAACCAAATTCTACCAGTTCCTCCTAAAGTGCAATTCACGAAAGCAAAGCCACTATTTTCGTCTTTGGTAGCTCTGCCGTGTGCTGTTACTGCCCCATTTATCGACTTCACTCCTGGGCTTGCTATTGATATTAATTGGCAATTCTGCATTGAAACTATTAGAATTTCTAATTTACTTATATATATATATATATATTTTTCGATTAATTAATACTATAAGTTGTGTACCTCGTAGATTGATTTACCATTGCCAAAAATGAAGTCGATGGAACCTTGAATATAACAATCCTTAAAGTAATGACGACCGCGATCGTCATGAAGAGTATCCTGAGCTCCGAAAAATCCACAACCCCAAAAGGCAGCTTCATCTCCGCCTATCCTAATTGCCACTGCTTGTGCTCCTATCGCGCCAGGTACCGGCATTGGAGCTACATTCTGTACTTAATGAGATAGCGCTTAATTGAATTCCATTCGTCTAAAAATTATAATGTAGAAACAAATTGTTGAATTTCGTGTACATATAAATTATTGAGACATATGGGAAGTTTCTAGTGTAGCGACAAAGGTTAGTCAAAAACAAATTTTATTCACAAGATCGGTGAGTTATTTAGAATTTGGTTTTTTTGAATCTCCTTGTTAATTGTAATTTCTGACTTGCCACTGAATGCAAGTATTGTGGACAATGGAATTACAAGTAGCAAAACATGATAAATTATCTTTTGATTTATCAAACTGGACAACTAAAAGTGGATATATATATTTTTAGTATATTGGACGGACGAAGAGAGTAATAGTTATACTTTTAAGGTACGGAGTTGTCTTTGTTAGGGAGTGTTTTACGACTTTACCCTCAATGTGGGACTCTTCAACGCGAATATAATCCACATTTAATTGGACTTTAATGCTGATACCGACCATGAAAAAAAAAGAGAAGGGTCGATGATGATATATTTATATACCATGAAACTTATATTTTTGGCAATGAAGTTGGTAGAGAAAACTTGAACAGAGCCACTGTAAAATGTTCCATTTGCAGAATTGGCTGTGTCATTCCATACGATAGCTGTTGTCATATACCCTTGCCCTTGAAATGTGATATTAGGTTTTGTTTTTGGAATAATCACCTTTTCACTGCATTTTCAATCAAACAAAACAAAAATACGTTAAGTACTTTTTACGTACGTAGTTTTTAAATAATACGTAAATTTTATTTCAAAAAATTGAAAGATTCCATGTCTGAATTGACGATAAAAAATTCAAAAGTTTGACTATGAAAAATCGAATTATGCCACATAAACTGAAACAGAGAGAGTGAGTAATAACTACTCGTACTTACAAATAAATGCCATTGTTTATCCATATTAAGCTTCTTTTGGCACTAAAATTCCCAACAGAATCAACTGCAGCTTGCACTGTGGTGAAATTGCAACATCCATTACGATCAACGCAGATAATGGACGTGTTACTAGGGTCTATAGTTGGGAAATTTGGAGTAAATTTGTCACACGGTGATTGTCTTGCCTTATCATCGTCAGTGTCATGACGATGATGATCATGATGGTGATGGTGATGACGATTAACTGTACATAACGATAAAGCTGTAGAGCATCGATCAAGAATGCAGTTGAAGTACGTTCGAGGCGGTTGAGTTGATGCTAAAACAGCAAAGATTGCTATGCAAACTGGGAAATATATGGTCTTAGGATTCATTTTTCTGGATGGAACGATAAATAAAAAAGGTGACAATAATACGTATAAATATAAGAGAAGGGTGACATTTAAAAATTGGAGTTAGTGGATTATTATACCTTTAAGAAAACCTTATGATAAAAAAAAAATTAAAGAAGTAGGAGTAGTACTTTAATTGAATGAAGTATAAGAATGGTTGGCATGTCTTGCAAATTACCTTTTCCTTTTTTGGGATAATTCTATACGCAATACCTACCAACACATCAAATGGATGATGGATTTTATGCCTCTGGTCCATATTATCTGGTGTTTTTTATCGTTTTATCTTGATTTAAAATAAGTGTTATTTTACCTAATTAAAATAGTATTAGTTTTACTTTTAAAATTTACCCGTATTTATATATTTCGAAGTCAATTAGTACAATTTTCCATGAATAAATTACATAGATATTTTTACTATTTCTTCAAATATGTTCGATATGCATATATTATACTACGTCATATTATTTTCACGCTAGATATTCACATTAACTCTTTATATTTGTCAACTTGAAAATGTGAATTTAACTAAGGTTGATTTAGTCAAAATTCTTCTTAGTTCGTAGGAGTATGTAGTCTCTTAAGGGATGTAAAAAAATTAAAAATACCAAATAATATGAACCGAATGAAGTTATTATTAACAAAATCAAGAATCTATGCTAATAGAAAGCAACTTAAGAGAACTTAACCATTTTTTTTAAGATTCAGATGTTTGAATCTGCACACACGTTTGATTAGTAGAATATTATTTCAATATGTGTGTTAAATAATTAAGATCGGTTATTTTTTCAATATCTGAATATGATTAATTTATTTTTATTTAAAAATCAAATTAATATTACATTTAAATAAAATAATAATTAAATTACACGTCAAAATATTACGAAAAATCTTAATTTTACATGATATTGTAAGAAAACTATCTATTTAATGAAGCATAGTAAAACTAGTGGTGATGGCAATTAGAGTTCTTTTATTGCTGATTAATTATATCCAAAATGACATAATAATGCCCACTTAAATATACGTATCTCTTATCAACGTGGGTTGTAGTGTAGGGGTGGGACTGTTTCACCCTTAATTAGTGGTTTCAGATTCGAGTTTTGGGCATGGAGAAAATTCTGTTAGGAGCGTTACCTCCAAATGGACCCCGCAGTGCACGATTCAGATGTATTAGTCGGAGCTCCAATGTAGGCTCCGAACACCGGATAGAAAACGAAAAAAGAAAGTATACTTATATCTTGAAACATAGCTGAAATAAATGAAAAGGCAATTAGTTGTTATTAATTAGCAGAAAGGTCGGAAGGTTAATTTACTGTGAACCCCGTTAATTAGTTCCTTGCTAATTTTCTTTCATGACGTGAAGTTTTCTTGAATCCATCTATCAAAGAGGGGGGATATTTTTACTATATATTATTATTGCTAGAAATGCAATTTTGAGTTTAGATTTCTACACTTGGAAGCAACTCAAAGATAGTTTGATGAATTTTACGAGTATAATTTTGTTGTTCTTTTAATTCTTCTCTCGTAATATTTCTTCGTAATTCGAGGGCAATTGGTAGCGTGTTTCTCGAATGTATGATGACTCAAACCTTCTTGAGATGTATTTGATTTCTGAAAATATCGGACAACACTTCATTGTTTCGGGCTGATCTCTGAAAAGAACTTCGTTGACCACTGCTTAGAAGAACCTTCTAGTCAATATCGATGTTTTTTTGTATCACGACCCAATCCACTGGGCCGTGCGGACACCTACTTTAACACCTAGATAGAAGAACCCTCAACTCCCAAACCGATCATGACATGCGGAAAAAATAAATAAAACATAATCTAACACCCTATAAAGTTATGAAATCACCATCAATTAATTTAAAAGCTCAAGATATTTACAAGAGACCAACTAACATTCTCCAAGAAACTAGTCTAAAGACGTACAAAAGCGACTAAAGAGATACAATGACTAAAAGGAATTATGACACAGCTCCCACCATAAGAAAAGAAGAGTAGAAGTTGTCAGAGATCACCATCGTCTTCACCTATGAAACATTATTGATCCCTGCAATCAGACTATGGCGAGTGGCATAGCAAGAGTAGTATCAATACAAACAACACGTACTGGAGGCATCATCGATCGATCCAAACCTACCACATAATATAATACAAATAATCAGGAAAACATGAAACTTAAATATAACTACAACTCCAAGCTGTTAGGGTTTTGCCTTGATTTTCTTACCATATTTGAAATTTATTTTTCCTAGAAGGAAAGACAAAGTATTACCATAAATGCTTTAACTTTTCCAGAAAGGAAAAAATATTATTTTCTTTGATATTTGGTTTATTTTTTCCTTAGAGGAAAAGTTTGGAACTCTATAAATTGAAGACCCCTCTTCTCCTATCAAAAACACACAATAATATCCACAATGTAGTCGTTTAGAGAGTTTTGTTTATGGGGAGATTTTCTCCAAATATGTTTATATGCTTTTTCAACATTAGTTTTATAATATGTAGGTCGTTGGGCCAAACCATATCAATATTATATTTTTAGTATACTTTTATTTGTCATCTGATTTATCAACTCTATGATTTGCAATTGTAAGCTTCCGCATGACGCTCAAATCACTTTCGAACCCAACAAATGGTATCATAGCACATGGTCCAACGATCCTATGAGTCAATGATTCAATGAGGTTGAAGACAGATTCAAGCGGTTCAAATCAACTTGCAACAAATTTGATGATAATGAAGATTTTTGTGCTACTACATCTAGAGAAAATTTTCAAATATATTTTCAACAATCATGCTGCTTCATCCTTAAAAACAAAATCAATTTTCAATTCAAGCTTACTTTAACGCATGAGCTCCAACTTTCAACCCCTGCAAACTTTTAATGCTTGGGCTCTACTTTTAACTCATGCAACTTACTTTTAATGCATGAGCTCCACTTTCAACTCATGCATTTTACTTTTAACGCATGATCTTCACTTTCAATTCATGCATATTATTTTTAACGCATGAGCTCCACTTTCAACCATGCTTATAACTTTCAACACAGAGCTCCAACTTTTAACCCATATCAATTTTTAACCATGGCAAGCAACAGTAATGAAGATTTTGTGAAGAACAAGATTATCATGCACACGAAGAAGGTGGATCAAGTTTTGTCAAGAAAATCTAGCCAAAAGGGGAGATTTGTTAGGGTTTTGTCCTGATTTTCTTACCATATTTGAAATTTATTTTTCCTAAAAGGAAAGACAAAATATTACCATAAATGCTTTAACTTTTCGACAAAGGAAAATATTATTTTCTTCCATATTTGGTTTATTTTTTCCTTAGAGAAAAAGTTTGGAACTCTATAAATTGAAGACCCCTCTTCTCCTATCAAAAACACACAATAATATCCACAATGTAGTCGTTTAGAGAGTTTTGTTTATGGGGAGATTTTCTCCAAATATGTTTATATGCTTTTTCAACATTAGTTTTATAATATGTAGGTCGTTGGGCCAAACCATATCAATATTATATTTTTAGTATACTTTTATTTGTCATCTGATTTATCAACTCTATGATTTGCAATTGTAAGCTTCCGCATGACGCTCAAATCACTTTCAAACCCAACACGAGACACCCATTAAACATTCTTAATATGTCAACACTCCTTGGAACTCATACATTCCATCTCAAGTCATCTCACCTCCTTCCGTTACTAACTTCACCATCCAGGCCGCTCTAAGGCTTCCCAAGCCTGCCTTTTTTATCACTTTCATATCAGCCACCCATTAAATAATTTATTTTTTTACGATTTTTCATTGTTTTCTTCTTCCTTTACTTGAGTTTGATGCATCTGAGTCGAGGGTCTTTCGGAGACAGCTTGTCTACCTCTGCGATGTAGTGATAAGGTCTTTGTACAATCTACCATCCCTAGACCTCACTTAGTGAAATTTCACTGGGTATGTGGTTATTGTTATACGGTTATACCCAAGATATTTACATAAAATGACAAGGATTACAAATTGAAGACGTCATACAACCAAATCTTTATTTGAAGTCAAACTTATTAATTATTATTAAAATTATTTTATTCATGGATCTGAGAATTGGTTAACAAATAGCAATAACATATAACATTGTTTTGTCTATATTCATGTTAACATTTAATAGATTTAAATTTGAATTATAAAAAATATATTATCTTTAAAAAAGTAGACTAGCCTGGCGCGGCATGTAGCCCACATAGTTGTGGGTTGGTCTAACTATTTTTTGGCCCGCCAAACAATGGGTCAGCTTGATCTGACCCGTAAATTTTCAAAGCTTGTATGGGCTAATCCGGATGAAATCGGCCGGCCCATATTGACAACTCTATGGCAAACAGGTCAAAGAGCATGAAAGTCCTTAGGAATATTTATTGAACATTTTGTCCTTCATATGTCATTTACTATTTTTCTCAAAAATTAATTAAATGTATAGAAATATTTACTTATTTGTAATAAGTAATACTCCATCTGTCTCATATTTACCGATCACCTTTCTAAAAATATTTGTCCCAAATTACTTGATCACTTACTAAATCAAGATAAAATAAATTAAAATTTTCCCATTTTACCCCTATAATTAATATCATAAATGTGCATAAGTTCCAATGAAACATTTTGTATGCCCTATGTCATCATAAATTATCTTGATATCCATCAATATGGATAAAGGGTAAATTTGTCAAATTGTTCATCTTATTTATGATTTTTTAAGTACTGTATAAAATAGAAAGTGATAAGTTATTATGGGACGGAGGGAGTAACTCCTAATATTTAGTACTTTAAAATTGAATAATTTTTTGCCTCTTAAGTCTTTCTTATTTGAACTAGATTAAAAGTCCTAACATTTAAATTTTATAATCAATATTTTTATCTTATATAAGTTTTACTCAAATAATAATAAACAAAATAAATGAATAAATAAATCAAAAATATTCAAGAAAGATGTTCACGTTTTCTAAAATAACTTTTTGACATTTTTATAGGAAATTCTTATCATTTAGTAATATATAACATTTATTTTAACGTAAAATTTTTAATTTTTAAATAATTTCATTCTTCTTGTATATAGTTTTATTGATTGACGCAAGATACACATCCAAACCAAGTACACTGAACCAGTTAGTATAAATATACAGATTCTGTTTTAAAAACGTGAAATGTCTTAAATTATTAAGAGACCTTAGGTTATGAAGTAATACCATTAATATTTGTTTCATTAACAAAGTTTTTTTTATTTCCTAAATCAAGACATAGTATTATACAATAATATCATAAATTTGTTTCCATAATTAAATTTGCTCATAAAAACTCATTTTTTTTATATTTTTATTTCTGGGGTTCATATTTACATGACACAAAAGTCAATTCATTATGTCATGTCAGATTCTTTTAATGATAAACTTTAGTAGTGGAGATTTTACTAATAAAAAACACTTAAAATGAATGAATTTATTGATTATATAAAAAGAAATCGAGTTTGCTAGATAAGTTTATAATATTAAGTGACATTTTGAGATATTAACTCTTATTATGTATGATTCATATAAGCAACAAAATTCATGAACACTTTCGCTTTCATTGCATGATATTTTCCAGCAACTACATGTTACCAACTTTACTAAAGACCAAATAAAAATCCTTATGGACTCTTCTTGGTGTTAAAATGAATCTAATGAAATAGATTATAGCCGTAAATAAATAGGAGCATTAATGTGAATTAGTGGGATTACATGAATAAAACAAAGATTAGGGAGTGTGGAAAATTGACTTTGTCAAAATAGTTGTATCTCATTTTTTCCACTTTACACGCTGAGTGGGGTCCTACTAAGCTCACATACAACCCCTCTAGCCTCTTTCTCACGCATGCCAATCTTTTTCCAAGTTGAATATTCGATAAATAAGAGAAAGTGTGCGCTTCACTTTATTGAAGATTCCTTTTCTTTTTTGGTTTTATCGTTCGGTATTTAGTATTCGTATTGAAATTTGATTAGTTTGAATTCACATTGGATAAGATTTATTCAAAAATAGCACTCCTTGTTAAGATTTTTTCCATATTTCAAACTCTAATTCAAAATATTTGATTAAAAAAAAAATAGTTTCATCTAGTGTACGATATCCTGTGGTGGTTGAACATTTCTATTCTCTCTCTTTCTTTTTGTATTTTTCTTGTAGAACAAGGGAAAGGGGAAAAAAATATATATCATGAGTCGACATTCATGCCTTTTTTTTTAATTTCTTCTTTTTGTGTGTGTATATTCCTTACCTTAATTTATCTGTCATGCTAAAAACATTTCTCTTTGTTGGGTTTTTTTAATAAAAAATAAAAATAAAGCTTGTGGGAATTCAAGGAAACTTGATTTTATTTCGTCTTTGTCATCTAATTTAGGTACTTTATTTTCTACCCTAGGTAAGGTACTTTTATAGGGTCTTTTTTAATTGAAAATGAACCAACTAATCGGAATGATGATGCATCCTAGGGTGGTCTCTATCTATATATACTTAATATTTGTTCGTTTTTCTCGATTCTTTTACATTTTATTCCATGTAAGAAAATGTAAAAAAATCAAGAACAAACGAATAAATATTAAGTATATATATATATATTCTTCATTTTAATTTTTGTAGCATATTTTACTTTTTTTAAAGGACTTTTGATGTTGATAAACATGCCATACTATTTAGTGAGATTATGAAATTTTTTTAAAAGAAAATTGTAATATTAAATATGACATAATATTTGTGCGATGATTAAATTTTTTCATTAAAAATAAAATATAAAATTAATTATATTAAATTTAGAAATATATCATTTCATACCATCACATAAATTGAAATAAAGTCTAGTAGGCTTAATTGATTATAATTTGGCAGATTTAATACATACGCACAAGAAAAAAAAGAGAAGAAAACCCCTTTGAATTGTCTATATATAAAAAACCTCTATTACTCCAAATAACAGTATTTTGTCAAAAGGAAAGAAATAAAGAAAATTACATACGATTTGATACAACAAAATTTAAACTAGACTAATATAAAATATGAAATTAACCAACGAGGAAGGATGTTGTTGTTGAGGGGCTATGTACACACGTACAAGTTACTGAGAAAAATTAGAAGTAAAAAATCTCAGCTTTCATCGAAATATTAATGTAGTGAAAGCGACGGAATCACAAAGTCGCGTAAAATAGAACGACTATTTATGTCAATTTCTCTTTAACAATCAGAACGTGAAGTTATTTTCCGACTTGTTCTCATTAGAAGGAGAAGAACTATTGTCGTTGAGTCTATGGAGAAAATTACCAGCACGACCCTGAACAGCATGAGGTGGTCGAGTAGTAGAATTGCCCAATGTACTGAACATGTAAGGCAATTGATTTTGTGGCACTGGTTGTGCTTGAAATTGGATATTGTGAGTATTCGGGTTCATAATTTGCTGATTATTGGGCCCAAAACCCAAGTAGGCCCCTTGTGATGGTGCAATAGATCCACCCGTGAACTGTTGCACCATGGCACGGAAATTAGTTGTATCCGTGTTTAACACGGTAGTTGGTGTTCGCCTAGAAGCCCTTGATCGTCGTCTGATGGGCTTGGAAACACGCCCATCAGACGGACCGGTGCCACGTTGGTGGTGATCTGGAGCACTGACTACGGAAGAGGCCGTGGTGGTGACAATTGTGGCATCGGAGAACGTAGTGGTTTGTGGAGATCTTTGAGGTTGATAAAATTGCATCCAATTTGTGGGGTTATTTGGCATGGTTTCACTCATGCCTATGAAAAATAAAAAGTAGAAAATAAATGAGAGTTTCTTTTTTTTTTTTTTTTGAAAAGCTTGTGTAAAGAAGAAGAAATATAAACATAAGCTGATCCTTTGAATTTATAGTAGTAGGTACAAAATTTTGTTGGTCAAAGTTAATGGCTAGTACATAATACTATAGTAGTTAGTGGTAGTATGATCATGACAAAAGGCGGAGCTAGAAATTCAGATATGTGTTCCATCAAACTCAGGAACTTATACTAAAATAATATATTTATGTTAAGAAATTTATTAAATATATACAAACGTTAAATTTAAAACTCAGTTATTAACACTTGAAGTAGCCATTTAGAAATGTTAAAAATCATAAAATTGAAATTTTAGCTCTGCTCAGTACCGATCATGACCCAACTGCCGCCCCCTTAGCCAGGGTCCTTATTGGCACGTGAGTGTCACGTGGGTCTGCTGCAAGAGAAAATATGTTTTATTTTTGTTGAATAATCCTCTTTTTCCTTTTTAAATTTCTCAAATTTTTTTCATCATGTGAACTAGATATACATTGACAATTCAACGGGAAAAAACAAACTTATTGTAATACTTTTCTATTATTCTAATGTTAAGCTGTGTGACACGTTCTTTAAAATTACTTCATATATTACTTTAGTTATTAAACACTAATAGTGGCCCTTTGTTTTAGATTTGGATGGAAATATGGTTTTGGCTTTGACAGGTTTTGAATACTGAATCGTAATTAGTGGTTAATCCACAAAAATTAATTAAAGTTGTAAAAGTCAAAATTATTTTTTGGAAGCTAAATTATTCCTTAAGAATTCATGTCTAGTCACAACGGACCAAGATAATAACATTAAAATAAATTCTTATGGAAAGATAAATAATCTCTTCAACTAATATAAAAGTAAATTCTGTTTGTATACTGTACAGTACTATTTATCTTATGGAAAGATAAATAGTCTCTTCAACTAATATAAAAGTAAATTCTGTTGTATACTGTACAGTATTATTATTAATTAATAAGAGAAAAAGATAGAAGATAATTTGTAGGATCACAAAAACCTCACTATTACTCAAAAGGGATTAGATTTTATGAGTGGCTGCAGTTGTTGGGAGTTAAATCTTCTAGATGCAATAGTCATTCAAAGTGATGCATGTAGAAAATCAAATTAAATAAAAAAAGGGTTGAGGCAAGTTCCAAGAAACAACGTGCTATGGTGAAAATCAAATAACCACAAGGGTGGCTTACCATCACAACCCTTTGTCAATAATTACTGTCAGTCGTCATTATATTTATCGTTTTCATCTTTATAATTATATTCATTAGCATCATCATCATCATCATCAGCACCTCTATTATTTAAATTAGTTACCACCATTGTAATCAATCTCTACTAATAACTATTTTCACCATCACAACTAGCATCAACACCAACTACCATCACATATTATTTCTTCAGCCACCACCATCAACTACTAACATCAACTAACTTCATCACCACTAACAACTGTCATCATATTGTTAATTACTACAACACAAATCATCTCAACCATCACAATTATCACCACCATCATTTCTAGAAATTAACACCAACTATTATCTTTACCATCATCATCAGCATTACAAACTATCTCCACCATTACTTGCGACTATAAATATTTCATTTTTTTAATCAAATAATAATTTTACTTTATTAAATCTATATTTTTTTTCTAATTAATATGTGAGTAGTTACTTTTTTATTTGAATCGTATATTTTTTATATTTATAAATTAGTAAACTATGCACATCCACTATTTGAAAAATAAATCATTTTAATGATTCACTTTTCTAATCTAGAGATAATATCTTAATTATTCATATGTATATTCAAATTTATACATCTTAATCTTGATGAAAACAAATGTTGACTAATGATTAATACTCCCTCCGTCCAACAATAGTTGTCCACTATACTATTTTATACTATTTTGGGATGTCCAACAATACTTGTCCACTTTATGAAATCAATGGATAATTTTACATTTAGTTCCTAATTTACCCTAATCATTAATTATAATTATTTCTCTATTACATTTTTCAAAACATTATATTTATTATATTCAAAGGGTGATATGGTAAAATTATCCTTCTATTTATAGTTTCTTAAAAAATGTGCAAAGTCAATAGTTGACAAGTATTGTTGGACAGAGAGTAATATCCCACACCAATATTTTTAATCATTTACTTATATAGATAATGTTAAAAAAATTTATATCATTCGTCGACATAATATGACGATTTTATTTTTTAATTTACTCATTTCTCTTACAATATAAGAAATTTATTATCGTTATTAATTTTTGAGTGACAATAATAACATTAGTAAAAGGAGAATTACAAATCATACTACTCATAATTCATTGTAGGAGTGGATTTGAAGACTTCAGGTGCAACAAATATAATTTCTAAGCTAAATTTAAAATAAAAATAATGAAATAGAGTTCTAGCTAGATTCAAATATTGGTCTCACGGGTGATTCATTTACCTTGTACCAGCGGCACAAGAACACTCCTATGCTCCTCATAAGTGCACTGTTAATTATATCCTAGTTTCTGTCAGTTTCTCAATATAAATATACATATATACACATAATTTTTTTCGAAATTAACGGATGCACATACACCCACTGATAAAAGTGGGTCCGCCTCTGTGTGTGGTGCAAGGAGTGGGTCGTAGGCAAGGAGTGGGTCGTAGGTATCCACCGACAAGGACCTTCAATTAAGTTAGTCGTTTCCCCACTTTTGGAAATTGGCTTAATTTGCTCTTCAACTTTTTTCCGTCTTCTGCGAAACCTACACCAACTTAGTTTTCCACACAAGCTATATATCATTTTCATGTTTTAAAAGACCTTTGACTAATACTTTTTTTATTTATTTTTATTGGTCACTTTTAACATATAAAAAATAGATAATTTTTTTAATATTTTATATTTATTATTATTTATTTATTTATTAAATTTTAATATTAAACACCAATCGATAATAGCGTAAAATAATCATATCAAGTATTATTTTTTAATAAATGTGTCAAATTCAAATTTGAAAAAGTAAAATGAAAGGAGGGAGTACATTCATTAATTCGTCGGACTTTTATTCATTTGTACCGCTAGATATGTCAACATAAGATTAAAAAAAAAGAAAAAAAGAAGAGAGAATAAAGTTAACTATTTGTATGAATTAGATACATGTGTGCGTATTTTGACAAATATCAGATTAATTAGTTATGCAAAATTAATTAAATTGAAAAATATGTACTCGTTGGTTGTCGCTAGGGGCGAAGCTACAAATCTATTTGCGAATTTGTCAGAATTCAATAATTTTAACACAAATTAAAATTCACTTATATAAAATATTTTCTTCAATAAACTATTTTTTTTTAAAATTTGAAACCCATAAACTTGAAATATTAGCTCCGCCGCTAATTGTGCCTAATGATACTCTATAGTTGGTCGTCATAGATGTCACAAGACGGTAACAAGCATTTCTCCTATTTTCTTTATGTCTCTATTCGAATGACAAAAGTATGAAAAACGCATAATAGTCAATGTTATATAGTACGTCCTACACATCGTCATGGATTACTATCCTAGGTTGAATATAGAGCCACCTAAAACGTGATTATTCAACGAAAACAACCTTTATTCTTTAACTTGTTTGACCTAAATTTTGGAGTGGATGGAGTTACTTCTCCAAAGTAATTAGAAGTGATGATGATTTAATTACTTATAATTGATGGACTAATTATTAAATGCCATGGGGCCCTTCACAAATCACAAAAATTGTGAACATGCTACTACTTTACTTAGTTAATCTCCATGATTATTTTAGTCGAAAATATAGTTTTTAATACCTATTTAAAATTGTGACAAGTATCCAAGGGTATGGCCTAATGGTTAATGAAGTGATTGAAAACTCTAAGGTCTCAAATGCAAAATTTAGTGAAGATATAAAACATTAGGTGATTCTTCACATTTGTCCTAGCCGAGGTAACTTGAGGACTAGACTTTCTTTTTAGGTGAATTGACATTTTTACCCTACACTCCATTTCAATAAACTTGGGACTCATTTGGTAATTTGAATGGGATAGACAAAGATATCTCATGAATTGAGATATATTTCATAAGATTAGCTATCTCATCTTCGATATGAGATAGTTAGTCTCGCTATTTAGTATAAAATAAATTTTAAAATTAATTAATACTCATAATTAAGAGCAATATAAAATAATTTCACATTTTATTACAAAATTAATTACCATTTCTTATTCCACTAACCAAATAATCCACTAGTACTTAAACTATGAATGTGAAATACTCCCAAACAATGTTCAAACTTTATCATGGAGTGGAGCCGTTTTTTAGAATTAGAAAATTTAATAAATACACTTTACTGCAAACTCTTTATTAGCCAACTTTATAAATTGTTGTCTTTTAAAAAATTGGAAGGTTTGTAAGTTGTAATAAGTAGTGAAGCAATAAAAAAGTTTTCCCCCAAAGATCACATTTACACCCACGTGGGTTTGAATTTTGAAACACTTGAAAAAGATTTTTATCCCTTTCCCTTCCTTATGTATTCATTTATTTATACTTTAATTTAATGTAAAGTAACTCCAAAAGTCATGAAATCCATAGACTTTTTCATTGGGTTCTCATTTATAGAAACCATGAATTTCATGACTATGGTAGAACCACCAACTCCATCACTCTAAAAATTTACTAACACAAACATATAAGCTCCGTGATATTTTTCATTGACCATATTGCATACAAGGTCGGAGTTAGATAGGGACAAGGGATTTTTTAAATTTCCTTCGAGTATAATTAAAATTATTTTTATGTATGCATAATAAATATTGGATCCCCTTAATTTCATCATATATTTATTTTTTTCATATTTCTTAATCTCCTTAATGAAAATCCTGACTCCGCTTATATAAGTGACGTTGCAAGTCCAATAGACACAAAAACACATGTTATGGAAATGATCTGGAAGGCTCGTGGAAGTAGTACGTATAATCTTTCGTAGATTGTTTTGTCATTGGCTATGAAACTTGAAACATTATTCTAATTCAGAATTTATAAAATTTAAATCTTAAATTTGATTTCAATATTAGTTGTCTCATTAAAAGGCGTTCAATCACTACAACAAAATAGACACTGAGTGGTAATATATTTTTCTTTTAATGGAGTTAATGTCATTGCATCCACACTTGTTAAAGTCTTTAGCGACATTTACATAGAATGTTGATTACAAATATTCATATTATATTATTGCCGTAGAATATAATATAATAACAATTATATTATTATTGCTAAACAATTATCATAAAATTCTTTATTTGTTGTAGTAAATTCTCTTCTTTCTTTCTTTTTTTTAATTTTTAATTTTTTAGTAAATTCTCTTATTAATTACTAACTAGTATACGTGCCCCGCGTTGCGCGGATATTTGAAAAGTAATAATATTGTAAACTAAAAATAACTAATAAGATTTATTATACTCTAAATGATATATTTAAAAAATAATGATATAAAGCATTAACTTATTTATTTGAACATATTAGATTAATATTATTAGGAAAAATGAACCAAAATAGTGTGAGTAATAAATAATTTATATGTGACATATTGCAGATTTTATATTCGAATTTTTGTAAATAGATTTTGTTACATGCAAACATTCTATGGGTATATGTAGTTGCTACTATTCAACTACATTTTGCTTATGCTATTAAGAGGATTAAACTATAGACAAATGTGTGCGTTAATGTTGATGTTGGCTCATAAACTAGTGCATCGATATTTTCGTGTCACCTTCAAAAATAAATAAATGTCAATGTGTTAATTGAGAGTTGTAATGTCTATCTAATTATTAGAATTAGAGTTTTTAAAAAATGAGTTCAATTGAAATGGACAGTCTTGTTCAATTATGGAGAGGAGATTGCTTGTCTTTAATTTAATCATCCAGATGCTTGAATTTCCAGTTAAACCTATGAGCAGAAGAATGAAATATCTATTGCTTCTTTTGGCATGAAAATAGAACTAATTTCTCCCTTGGATGATATAAGTTAGTCTTTATCTTTTGAATATCTTTAAAAATTAGCCACTTACAACCTTAAAAACCTTTGCCAAGATAATATAATGTTCAAAACTTAGTTATTTTAGAGTTTTCAAAAGATGAAATAAAAAGTACACCTTGAACTTGTCTTGTAATAACTCGGTAAATGTAAGTACTAATTCTTCATAATTCCATCTTCATCCACACCTCCCGTATGAATATACGCCACCAAAAGAGTCTTTAATATGGTCTCATATATACAATCAGATGTTCGTAACCTTCAACACAATAACCATGTAAACTTAGTAGATTTTTGTGTTGTCCTCTAGTCAAAGTTCAAACTTTCAACTTCAGTAATAAATTTCAATGCATAAAAGTTGAGATGAACATGCAAAGTCGTAAAAAAGAATAGAATGGTCCAATGCCATGAATTTCTTCACCTTCCGCATCAATTTCTTCTTCTTCCTGCATATCAAAAATGTTAAATTTTGTGTTAGTAAAGAGATAAAATATTGTGATTTTGTTAATTTTGATGCATGTGGATTATACAACAAATCCCAGGTCACGTGAATGTAATTTTTTTTATTTTTTTTGTAATAATGAATGGAAGTTTCATTCTACACCTGTTTGAATATGTATTTTAAATAATTAGTTTTAAGACGATGCGGAGTAGTAGTTTTCTTTTTTAGTTTTTATTTAAAGACGTGGGTTTTGAGATTAGGTGTTTTCTATGGATAAGGTTAGTTATTTTTTGAATTCAAATTTTAAATTAATTATTTTATTATTTAGTCACTTGACTGATTTCGAGTATTTTTCCAAAAACATTTCATTTTTTGAAGTAATTTCCTATAAGTGGCGAATGATTGCACAAAAACATGTTTAAAGAAAATTCTCGAATTTTTTGATATAATCTTTTTCTCTTTTTTTCTTTTGATTTTTTTTTAGTGTAAGAGTTATTCCCAAATTTTCGGAGCAAAAAGAAACTGATAAAATTAAAGTACTACACCTGATTAGAATAAAAATATGAGTCCAAAAAAATTTAAAATTCAAATTGAAAATTACAAACTAATACAGATTTAAATTATTTTAAAATTTAAAACTAAAAATGGAAAAATTTGTGGTGCTGACATGTGACACTTTTCACTTCTCCTATTATATATAGATAGATAATTAATTAATTAATTGATATTAGAGATTAATTGTAGCCTTGACATGTGACGCTTTCACCTCTCCTATTATATAGATATATATAGAATACATAGATTTTTATTTTCAGATTTTAAATTAATTTCAATAATTCATAATTCTCCTTTTTTGTGTGGGTATATATATATATATATATGCATATGTTAAAAAATAGTTTTTCTAAAAGAAGTAACCAAATATTGAGGAAAAACTGACATATTGTTGAGATTGTTAGTTTTTACAAAAATAAATTAAAAAGAAACAATATTTGAGGTATATACGTGATTTAGAAGTTATTTTTTCTTTTGTTTTTTTTATTTCTTTTGTTTTATTTATTTATTTGTAAATATGGAAAATGGCTGATTATTATTTTTTATGTTTTAAATAGTTTATTTAATTCTTTTTTATTTTTGTCATTGTTTTTACTATTTTTTAATGTTTTAAATAATTAATTTTCTGTAAAAAAATTAAGAAAAACTGCTATAAAATCATTTTAAAAATAAAATAGTAATTTATTATTTAGTCCTTTTACATGTAATTAATTTTAATTATTTAAAAAGTTTATTTTTTTGTGATGTTGACACATGGCACTTTATACTTCTCCTATTATATATAGATAGATTTTGTTAAAGAATATAATAATTAAATATTCATTAATATTTCTAGAATAATAAAAAATGTAAAATTTTAAATGCTAGATCAAAATAAAATATAAAAAGAATAATACTGAAACATAGGCGGAATGCTTACTTTTTGGTTTGTTAATGCAAACACCATATGTTTCTTTCTTATGACTGATATTTTTTAATAATATAATGTAAAAATATATTTAAAATTAAATTAAATAAATAATCATTATTGATAAAAAAAATTATGATTGAATTTTTAAAAAACTGAAAAAAACATAAATTACTGAAAAAAAATAAAAACCTATCAGAATTTTTTTTTTAAAAAAAACTATAAAATTTAAAGGCAAACAATAACTAATTACAACCTAACCTAACTAATTTGTCCTAAAACTAATACATGTCTTGATCCTACGCTGTCACTTGGCTGAATCCTATGCTAGACGACTTTCTTCCATTTAATTATATATAGATATCTTTATCCTTTTCCCTAATAAAGTGTAGTACTAACTTTCCCTTCTTGTATAAAACCTATTGAATTAATATTAGTCAGGCAGGAATCAGGATAGATTTGAAATTTATAAACCACCCACGTTTGGCATCGCCCCTAATATTGCACGAGAAAGAGACATTATATGGTGAGGCCGTCATTAAAGGAAAAGTCGAACAAATACTACTTGGCAGTGGCCGACTTTAGTTTTTCAGATCCAAAAAAATTAAATTTAATAGGTGGAAGTGGAACTTTTCAAAAAAATATTATTAAATTTGTTATATCATTAAATCATGAACTTAAATTTGATTTTTCAATTTTTTTATATACATCTATATTCCGAGAAGACAGAAGAGTAATTTTTTCCTACAAAGAAAGTCAGGACTCGTGACGACACAAATTGACCAAGGACTAGATACACTCCCCCACACACATGTTACTCACACAACTCACACAGAGACGCGAGAAAATTGGACTTGGATCAACGAAAATTGCGGGATAGTTGAGATCTCTTTATTTTTATTTTTTTATTAGAAATTTTAAATTTGAGACCTAAAGAGTGTAAATTGTAGAAGCTAACACCATAGATAAAGTTCTCAATCAGATTTGTAAACAGCTTTTATGCTGCTTAGTACAGATGATAACATGAGGAAAACCTCAATAATAGATGCTGCAGGGATCGGCGAAAAAGGATGAAGGTGGGTGAAAGAACAGAGGAAAATTTGAGAAACTGTGACTTTAGTGAAGATATAGAAACCAATGACTCGAAGCAATCAACCCACATACGATTCCAGAATCGAACCCATACGTACTCTCAGAGACTAGGGCAGAAGATAGGATTCTCTTCATACACAATCGAACATTTCTTCTCATATAACAGGATTACATGTGGCTTCCAGAAATATTGAAGTCCTTATTGATATTTATCTAGTGATCTTCAGCAATGTACATTAATTTCCTTCTATGTTAAACATGCTTAAGCATAGAAAAAGTAATCTTAATTACCTCCTATTCAGCTAACTTCCTAAGGCGATATATTAAGCACTGTTTCCAATCCAGCAGAGAGAAACACTAATCCTGCAAATGTTTTCCTGTGACACTGGTCGAATTGTCCTACAGTAGGGAGCGAGAGTGAAATTTGAACTCACACTAAGCACGAAATAACATAATATTGACTAAATAAAGCGTACCATATCAGATGAATTTCCCTGAATGTCGAAAGAAGGATGCACTAGTGGTGCTCTGAAGCTAAGCTGTCCCTGCAACTGCAATTCACTATGTGATTTAATTCAACAAAAATACGAGATTTAGGTCTTTGTGTTCATACCAGTCCTTGAATACTTTGAGGAGAGTAATGAACACCGTGGGCTGATATATAATTCAAGCTTCCCTGTGAGAGCAGGTAAAATGGAACATAATTGGATGAAGCCGTTCGTACTTGTAAAAGGTCAAACCAAATATTTAGTCCGGCGTCTCATCATCAAGTTACTAATAAAATAGCTGCCTTACCAGAACACTGTGTGAGGCTTGATGATTGCTGCAATAGCTATCTTGTAACATAGAAAATGAACTCAACTGTCCCTGAAAAAATACCAAATCATTGAATGAGCTCCATTAAGCAAAACAAAAACTATGGGCAATTGTATCAAAGCTTGAACACAGAAAGATGATGCAGCACCAATCCATGAACGCTCTGATGAGGAGGAGCATAGTATCCCTCAATAGTTGCCATTCTGGAGCTTAGATCCTGTAGTCATACAAAGAAGGGTCAAAAGAGCTTAACCGCAAGTAAATTATGGTCTAGCAAGGGATATCTCATACCATCCCTTGTACATGCCTCTGAGCAAGGAAACCATCTTCATGAGTTGGTAGTTTTGAGTTTGATTGATCCTACAAAAGAACGAAACAGAATGAACAAATGTAACCGAGCTTACAACATACGTGCAAAAGACTATAAGCCAAAACATATACCATCTGCAGGCTACTATCTTGGATCCTGGTAGATAGTACTTCAACGTTAGATTGAACCTACAGTACTTCCACTATTAAAAAGTCTCTTTTGGAACTATTGTTGAATCTGCTGAAATCATAAGAGCTTATACTACCTTGAGCTTCTTCTGTACTTTCTTTCTCTTCGATGATTTTGCCATGCTACCACCTTGAATCTCTTCGTTAAAGTTAGGATCGCATTGAGAAAATGAAATGTTAGAGACTAATGTACTCTTCACAGAGTTGTTTGCATTGACACAGTCATGCAATGCAGCTTGGAGTGTGTTTACAGCTGATTCATAGGTTTCCCGGGATAACGATCCAACTTCTCCAAATTTGGCAGCAAGTTTGCAAAGATCATTGAGACGTTGGATCCTGTAACGAGGGTTGCTTGGAATCCCACATGCTCTCCCTTTAGTTTTTGCCTCTCGTGTCCACCGCTCTAATTTATACACCGCGGGGATATTGGGGACACCAGATACTTGAAGAACCGTAATTGCATGTCTACAAAGAATACCTGCATACTCAAAGAAATGGCATGAACAGACGATGCAAGATTCTCTTGCACACCAGGATACCATAAAACTCTGGTGTTTTTCACGGTCATTAACTCTATACAATTTTCCTGTTCCATCTTCACCTTCATTCAGAATTGTGCAAGCAGCAACGCCAAAAACCTCAGCTTGAAATTTCAAGAATACTGAGTTTGTATAGACAGTAGACATTTGTTTCTCATAAGGGGAGAGAGTTTTTATGGTAGGTTGTCTGTGACGTGTTTCAATATCAGCTTTTGCTTCCTCTTCATACATCTCATGCACGAATAGTTTGTATTGATCAATGAACTTTTTGAACGTAGTCTCGGAGGAAATATACCTTTCAAAGAAGGACGATACACTTTCAGACCGCTCAACTGTAGAGAGCCCAGCCAAGAAAGTATTCCTCATGTACACGGGAACCCATTTTGTTCTATTCTCAAACAATGACCAAATCAAGTCATCATCCCTCAGTTTGAATGAATCGACCATTGTCCACCATCTTTTTTCAAATTCTCCTTCTTTAAGTGGAAACCACATGCATTTCTTCAACTTCTTTACAAAATATTCAGGCTTAGTTATCTTATCAACAAGATTCTGAGAAACTTTTCCCATTACATTCCACAAACAAAAGCAATGTTGTGCCTTAGGGAAGACCTCCTCTACTGCATCTTTCAGGGAAATGTCATCATCAGTAATAACCACTTTAGGACTCTGGCCACCTACAGCTCTAAGCCAAGTGCGCATTAACCAAGCAAATGTTGATGATGATTCGTCCCCAACCAAGGCACATCCAAGCAACAAAAATTGGAAATGATGATTGACCCCTACGATGGGTAAAAATGGGACCTTATATTTGTTTCTGATGTAGTAGGTGTCAAAATATATTACGTCACCAAAATGGCCATAATCATTTCTACCTTTTGCATCAATCCAGAATACATTTCTCATACGTCTTTCTTTGTCGAAGTCTATAGTATAGTAAGAATTAGGTCTCTCAGCCTGCATAAGAGCCAAAGTATCAAGCAGCAGTTCCACATCCCCCTCATCCAATGCAAGCTGCAGTCCTTTTTTCTGGTAAACAACATCAGCTGACTGCTTGCTCCTACCCTTGACAGAGTAATTAAAGTCATCCGAGCAAATATCATGATTATGCTCCTTCACAAAACTATGTACATACCATTTTCCATCTTGCTTTCTCTTCACATGAATACTGGCCTTACAATCAGTCTTGGGACATGATCGAGAACTACCAGACTCACGCTTGGTCCCAAATCTAGAGCAAGCAATCTTCACATCAATAAATTTCCCCGACTTCTTTGACCTACGACTAGCCTTTATCGTGATGCCAAATCCCACTGACCTCGCATATTCCCTGTAGAAAGAATACGCAGCCTCCTTCGTTTCAAATTCCATACCCTTTTGTGGCTCACTACTTGCTATTCCCTTATCTACAATATCCATACCTATCCCATTTCCAATTCTATCAACATTCTCTTCGCATGACCTTCCAATTGAATCATCAACAACATTTGTATCTACATATACATCTAACTTTTTATCCCGCCCCGAAGGCAATTGAAGATCAATTTCCATAACTTAAACCCTACAGATGCACATTTTATGAATTACTTTAACAAACAACTTACAGGATTTTGCCCTCAGTAGTAATCTTCTAATCTAGTTCAGTTCCATAACTTAAATGTCTGAAAAAAGAAAAAGAAAGATCAATAACAAGAAAATTAGTACAAAAATCAACAGAGCTAAATAAACTACAGCAAATCCAATTAAATCCCAATAAGAAATTGTAAAAAATAATCAGTCACTCTATATTATGTGTTGTTGGATAGAAATAGTACCTGGGTATTTGCCAAATTAGGGATACTTCAAAGCAAACTGAAACTAAGTTCATATGAACCCTAATGCCAACAATGGAGGGAGAAGACACAGTAGAGCACTTTTTTATTTTTTTTATTTCAACTTCCAGAGAAATAATGTTATAGCCGCCGTGTGAATTTATTTGTCTTATTTTGTTTTAGTTTATTTAAAATAAAAATGTTAAGAATACTTCCGTATATTTTACATATTTTATTCAAAATTATAAGATTCAAAAGTTTTATTTGTTTTGTTGAATTTTCTGTATCAACTTTAAATTAGACAAATAAATTAAAATAGACATACCACGTAGTTAAGAATTTCATTAAATGCAAGGTAAATATAAAAAAAATCTCAACAGTTTTCTTGAATTTTGAATACTTTATTTATTTTAAACTATATAAAACAATATCAACAATTCACTCGTATGGATTAGAGAAAGTACTACTCCTTCCGTCCAACAATACTTGTCCATTTATGAATTCAATGGATAATTTTACATTTAGTTCCTAATTTATCTTTATCATTAATTATAATTATATCCATATTACATTTTTCAAGACATTATATTTATTATATTCAAAGGGTAATATAATAAAATTACCCTTTTATTTATAGTTTCTCAAGAAGTTGTGTAAAGTCGAGTGGACAAGTATTGTTGGACTGAGGGATTAATAAAGGGCAAAAAAAACATAGATATAAAAAATAAGCACTTTAATAACCACTATATATCAATAGTTTTGTTTTTCATTAACATAACAATAGTTTTCTTTCAAAAACAGAAAATAATATTTTTTTTAAAAAATTTTTTTAAAAAATAGTAGAAAAAAAAAGGAAAAGAATATGAGAGACGTGGAGTCCACGTTTTCCTCCCATTTTTTTTTTCCAATTTCGTTTTATTTACTTTCCACATTTAACTAAAATTGTTACACCTTCTCTCCTATTAAAAGAAGTATTTTAACCAAAACAAACTCTTTGTTACCTCTATTCTGAAAATTTATTCAACTATGAATATGAAGAGGGTTTCGATTCTAATTTAACACAACGGACGATGGGATGCAACAAGTATGTGTAAATAAAGCTCGTTGTGTTGGTGTAGTTGATATATTTTTAGATACATAGTTCTTTAGTTTGTGGTGTATGTGTTGGTGTAGTTAATATATTTTAGATATTTTATATACATCAATTTTGCTTAGTGTATGTGTTGGTGTTGTTAAATAACTGGTTAGTTTATGGTGTATATGCTTTTTCGTTGGATTATGATATATACATTGATAATTAAAAGTAGAAACATTAAATTGGTTAAATTACTAATTAGTTTGTGTTGGTGTATTTCATACCAAAATAACAATCAAACTTTTAGACTAATTTAAAAGGTAAAACCATTATGTATACCAACATGTTTAACATTTGATAGAAACAAATCATACATATATCAATATACAAACCAAATCTTTTATACTAAATTAATCTGAAACACCATTCTGTGCACATTATATAATTGAATTTCTTACACAAATTAATTGGTCATTCTTGATTAGTTAGTGGAGTTAATGATGGTGCATGTCTTGCATTATATATTAGATAGAATTGTACACTATGGTGTCACCACAACATACACCATTTTAATCAAATTCAAATTTTCAAAAAAAAAATAGTAATAATTGATTATATTATGGTGTTATGCAATGTTGTAGGTTTGTTTGTGTCTAACTATTTATGGAACTGTGTCGCAGAAATTTATGTGGATTTCAAGACTGAAGGAGTAATATATTCAAGAAATCAAAAGTAACTTGTATAGTAAATATGATACAAGTGGGTCACAACAAGAAGACTTGTTCCAAATATCAACAACAGAATTAACATTGTTGTTGAATATTATTTTTAAATATTTTTAATAAACATTTTTTCAGAATATTATTTAATGTTATAAACAATATGAAGTATTATTCGAGAATGGTGTCATTTTTACCATTATTAAAAATTCTTTATTGCGTTGGTATAATATATAATTTTTGTTATGGCTTGAATAAGACAATATATGGCAAAAAGAATGTAAATAAATTAACACAATATTTGAATATTAGAAAGTATTTATAAAATAAATATTGATGTATTATATGAATTAATGTTGAGATGATACGTGGTATAATATAGAATATTATATGATAGTTCTAATTAATTGGCTCTATTAATTAAAATAATAGTTAATATATTACATACCAACTTACTATGATATACAGAGGCGTATCCAGGATTTCGGGATAATGGATGCACTATTACGTAAAGGTAGATCTAATCAGTTTGACATTTAGGTTCTTATCATTGAAAACAGTTAAAATTTATAGGTTCAAAATTGAAATGCTTAATTAATTCATTAAAACGCCTACCAATAACCACTTAGAGAGGGGTGTTACCCACTTTTAGAAAGAAAAATAAAATAAGATAGATATAAAATTCAAATTTCTAATTCTCAAAAAAAAAAAATTCAAATTTCTAACTTCACTAAGAGGTGCACTCAATCATCATCACATTATATGATACTTCGAGTGTGGGTTCACACATCTATATTGAACAAAATATTAAAAAATATAACACTACTATATATGACTTCGGGAGGGAAGCATGGGTTCACGTGAACCCGGTGACCCCCTCTTGCATACGCCTCTGATGATATATGGTGTAAGTTGCTACACTATATGGTGGTAAGTTGATTTTATTTATCAAAACAAAAATTGCTATATTAAATAATACAAAATTGATATGATATATGGTATAAATTAGTATATTATATGGTGCCAGTTTGCTTCTATTATCAAAATAAAAATTGGTATCTAAATTGTTGATATAATGAATAATTGAATTTGGTATACTAACATATGTTTGATGTCCAATAGAGATCTATTTATTGCATGAAACATTGAAACTAGGAGGATTAAAGAGTAGTTTTTTTTTTGGACAATATTTCAAGTCTTTTTCCTTTTTATTGACGAGAAGAATTTAAACAAAAAAATAATAAGTTGGAAATTGAATGGGTCAGGTCTATCATGGAGAGAAATGACTAGTTTAAATTTAGAGAAATCGTGTAGGAACAAAAACGATTATTAGGGAATTAAGAGAGAGAAAAGGGGATGTAGGAAACTAAGAGAGAGAAAAGGAGATATTTAATAAAGAAATACATCCAAAAATAATTGTGATTGAAATTCAAAAAAGTAAATAAAATAAATTATGACTCCCATAAAATCAGCACATTAAGCCAAAAAAAAGAGGTATAGAACGTGTATAACTGTGTATTTTTTTAAATTGTCATATTTGTAATTAAAAATTTTAAGTTGTAAATAAAAAAGAGTAGATTGATATTATGTAAATTAATGTCTTAAACTGAATATTCTAGTAATTTTTCCTTAATAAATAACGTGCATATTTTATCATAATATCTATGTATAGTTTCAATGATCTTAAAAATAATTGGGGAATGAATAGTTCAGGATATAATAGAGAAATAAGTTATTTTACTCTTTATATGTTAAATGAGCAAATAAATGTGTATTTTATTTTTAATATAGCAAAAATGTATAAGTGAACCGAGGGAGTAATAATCAAACTTAAATTTTCATAGCATAATTAATATGAATAATTTAATAAAATAATTTTTTAAGGAGAGTGTACCAACCAGGATCAAATAAAATAGAATAAAGAAGTACATTTGTTTACAATAGTTGACTAAATTACTCTAATATTCATTCTATTTATTTTTAACTGTCTAATATTTTTAAGTATATATATTTCTTATTAATTTACTTTAACAAATTAAGAAAAAATGGGTGTCTTATATGAACATGATTATTTAGCGTGCACTCAATTGTTTAAAAATATTTTTTGAACATTTATCTATTTTTATTAGTATTAAAGTTCGTAAAAATTTCATAGAATATCTTTTCCCTTTTTCACTTATTTATTCTAAGGATAGTATACGTGTGTAAATAGAGGGAGTATTATTTTATATATCTATTTAATAAAAATAATATTTAAAAATATTAATCTCTCTTAATTTATTAAAATAGATAAGTAAAAAAGAAAGTTGTATTTTAGTATAGCATTTTTCTTTTACTACCCATTATTGGGCAAAGATTAAAATAAGAGATAAATAACTTTATATATTTTTCGTATTAGGGTGTGTTTGGTACGAAAGGAAAATATTTTCTTGAAAAATAAGTGATTTTTTTCTTACTTATTCTGATATTTGGTTAGTAAACAAAAAATATATCCCAAGAACATTTAGATATAATCTAGGCAAATACTATAACATCAAACCAGATCTGAATCCTGAACACGAAACTCAACTATGTACCCCGACTCCCGACCCAAGACCCAATTTCCAATCCAGACTCAATACCCACCTCTCAACCTCGACCGAACCTATGATTCGAAATCCAACAACAAGCAGACTCCCAACCCTGACCCGAAACCCAACTCCAATCCTAACTTTCTATCCCAACTCAGTACTCAACTCACGACGTCGACACTCCTAACCCAAATCTGAATCAAGAGTCAAATAGGCGACTTGGGGAGTCAAGTGGTGAGATTGAAAGAGAGTTTTGAAAAATATTTTTCTACTTTATGAAAGTAATTTTCTTTAAATTTGAGGAGAATAATAAGTCTACGTAAAAAACACTTTCCTTCGTACCAAACACACTCTAAGGAGCTGTCTATGCTTATCCTCTCTAAATACCAAAATGAAAATAAAGAAATTAAAACACTGATTAATCAACCAAGGGGAAGAAGACACAAAAGGCACTGCCAAAATTTACAACTCATTTGCTTTAACTTGAAGAAAGGTATACATACATCTTCACATCAATCATCTTTACTTGCTGTAACTAATACATCCCACAACAGCCTTTACAGGGTGAAATTAACATAGAGCTGTATTTACTCTTCCAGCTCTAATATCAAAATGAAGGGAAAGATTAAAGAGTTCGTTTATCAATGAACAAAGGTAAAAATAATGATAAACACTGCCTACATTGAAGATCCTTTTTATTTTACAAACAAATACTACAAGATTCTTCCTGTTGGTTGTACTTCCATGAACAGACGGTAATGGAAGTTGAAATGTACCCACTCTTTCCTGGTAACAGAAGAACCCCATCATTCAATAGATTCAACTTGAATGCATCTGTAATATCAACTAGCAATGGAAAAAACATATACCTAATTAATGACAAAGGTGATCCTCAGGGATGTCTAGATGCTTCGTCGTGCAATTGAGCAGATCTTACATTGGGTTCGTCCTGTCAACATTTAAGGAAAGCCATATGAGTCCAGCAGAATTTAGTGGTACTGGACTTAGCTAGACTAATTTTCCCATGTGGAACTGGAGTTCCTGCTTCCAACATTGCTAAACTATTTTTTAGTAATATGAACTACCATTGCTTATTTTGCATGTTTACTACATAATATGCTGCTACACAAGTGCTGTACAGCGAACGCAGTTGGCCGTTTTTATTACTTTGACATTCACCTAGGCTTACCCCCAATTGAGCAAGGAAAGAAAGCAAGTCAGTGTATGAAAAATTCAGTAATGTTTTGGCTTGTCAAATATCCCAGTTTCTGCATAACACAGGATTAACATAAACACTTCAAGAGCAGCACATGCATGTGTTCCAAGGCAAAGAACTGAATTCCATAACCTGACTAAAGGCTCATACATACAAGTTCCTAGTCAGATTAACACAGAATACAAAAGGCTTTTCCTTATCCTTTTAGATGGTTAGATGTAACTTTGTTGTTCTCCTGTAACACAAACTAAGAAAGCACCTCAATCTATAAACTCTGCATCGTGTCTCTGGGCCTAAAGTTTATGAAGCTCCATGGTTTAACCTATATATCAAGCAATTGTTGTCAAAACTACTGGCATCATTTACAACAAATATTTGGGAACACTTCTTATTTATCAAAAATGGCTCATACAAATTTAACAAAAGAATTGCAACAGAAACCACTTTGTATGACCTCTTAATCATATATTCAGGAATCTTAGTCGTGGTCTCCAACTCTCCATATAAATCTCTACCCTCCATCATAGACAACAACTGAGATTATTAAATATGTGAAAATCCATGTCTCCTACAGATCCTGGTTCCTTTCTGTTCACAGTTCTTAACACTTGTGTTGCAGTGAAGGATTATAGTCTCCTTTTTTTTTTTGAGAAAGGGATTATAGTCTCCTTTATGTTCCCTGTTCTTTCTTGATGTTAATACGATGATGTTGAATCGTTTGTTCATCAATTTTGTTATAGCATGGACTGTCACAGACCGTCTTTATTCCTTTATGTTCCCTGGCTTTCCTTTATGTTAGTATACTGACATTGTATGTCCATAAATTTTGTTTTAGCAATCTGCATGGTCTTATGGCTAAATTCCACTTTGATGATATAGAACGAATTAGAGTCTTAATAAAGAATAACCTAAATACTTGGTCAACATCCTGCAAAGTATTCAAACTTAGATGACCAGAGAACTTAGTAGACGTCTCTCAAAAAGAGGTTCAATATCATAATACCAGATTAACTTCAAGAATATTTTCCATCATTATAACCTAGTTGATAACCTAAAATAAAGCTCATACACAAACTTCATGAACCTATTCTAATAAGACCAAGACTAAGCCCATGTACCCATATTAACTTGGAAAATGCAACAAACTGGCAAGCTACCATCTCTGAACTTGTACAAGGATTTGTCACCAACCTAGTGTCTTACTGGCATCCATGTGGCACTATAGCTAAACTCCCCTCCTCATTAGAGGCTAAGCTCAACTCACAAAAGGTAGCTTGACTCAAGCAAGCTCAATGCTTAGGCAAAGTATAGGCCAAGTGAGGTGGGATTGTGGGAAGTGTAAGTTCAGTGGTGGTATTTGACTAGGCCAAACAACACTTAGGACGCAAAGGCAAGACAAGTGAGAACCTTGAGAACTGAGGAAGATATCCCTTTTATTGATTACGCAATTATAAACGCACTTACAAGGTTTACAAGAAAGACTACACACAAGAACGGAAGACCAGAACACTAGAAGGGAGGTTTTGGTGTGTAGTTGCTTTGGTTTGTGTCGCTGGCTGCTCGTGGCTATTACGGAGGGGTCCCCTCCTATCTTTAGGCTTCCTGGGAGAATTCAAGAAGTCTCAAAGCCGGTGGTTGTTTTGGCAGCTACTCTCTAATAGTTATGTGTCTTGGTTTCCGAGTTATAGTTCAAGTTATATCTTGATTCTGTGAAACTCCATCCCTCACTAGAATTCTCTTGCATGTGCTAGAACTTTTCAAGAACTCCATGTGAGCTCCTATTGTCTCTAGCATTCTCGGAACTTCTTTAGCCATACTTCCACTTGCATCCATGTGATCTCATTATACTCCTAGACCTTTTAACATACCAAGATCCTCGTGCTTAAGTGCTACACAAAAAAGGGAATGTCCTCATGCTCAAATGTGCCACCTTGATATGGGTTTTGCCATCCTTGCAATCATGCCCTCTCCTTTGGCCATTGCATTACCGGTGGACATCTTGCCTCACGTATATTCCTTGCCCCTGTCTAACACTATGCCATGATGTTGTGAGCTTGCTTGTGCACCATGCCTCCCCATGTGCTTCATCATACTGTCTTCATGTGACATACTTCCTGTGGCTCCCTTACTTTGTGCATGATATTCCTTGGTGATGTTATGTCACTTAGCCATATTATTTGTGATTTCATGGCATTCGTGATATTTGACAGTTAACGCAAGCATGAAACTCCCCCCAACTACTATTTTTTTTTAGAATTAGTATTGTTGTATTCTTCAGCATTAAGAAATGCTGGCCACCTCCAAAAAGTTACAAGGTAGTAAGGTTAAACTTTCAAGCTTTACAAAGCACCTAGGAAATCTATCATCTCATCTACTTCCTCTATACAATTTCCTTTACACCAAGAAAAAAAAGACACTAAGCAGTTCCATTTCACATCATGAATGGACTTGATCTTGTCTTCAAAACATCTTCCATTCCTTTCCTTCCATACTGTCCACCATATGCATGAGGGTATTATCCTCCTCCATTTTTTCTGATTCTTGCTACCCCCTCTTCTCATCCAGCAGCTCATCAAATCTGCAATATGATCAGGCATTGTCCATTCCGTCTTTGTAAGACTGGGGAACAGGTCCCACAGTTGTGTAAGTGAACAATGCAAACAAAGATGGTTGTTTGTCTCTCTAGTTTCATTGCACAAAAAACATCTTGTCACTACTACTCTCCCCTTCTTTTGTAGAACCTCAAGTGTAAGGCATGCTCTCTTCACCACTAACCAGGTGAAACATTTAATCTTGGTGGGATCCATGCTTTTCCAGATGTTCTTCCAGATATTTGAGGATTCTCCTTGCATCACACTGTTATCTTTCTTGTACATTTTATTCACAAAGAAAATGCCATCTCAGGAACAAGTACCTCCATGGACAAGGGTCCTCATTGTACTCATCTTACTTGTTTGGCTCCAAAAGCCTCATTTCTCCAAGTCATTATATCCCTCTTAGACGCGATATATCATCTTTACATGACACTTGTTGTACTTGCTTTGCGTGCTTCTCCCTAAGCATACCCATCGCTACAAGCTGTCCCAAGTGCATTGCTCCACCCTCGCTTGCCACATACATTGTTGCTTTGCATGCTTCACCATTGGCATCGCCTCAAACTGCCCCAAGTTCGAACAATATTTGAACAAATGTGCCCTCTTGTGCAGGTAAAACCTTTCTCTCATTGTAAAGCTCTCTGATTGGTTGACCTTGTACCATCACCCTTGGCCTTGCAATCATCATGGGTCAGTTACCATCAACCCCAAGTTGGACTCCTGCCATCGCACTTGTCAATTAGGACTATGGACTTGCCTGTATCCTAAGTGTTGTTTGGCCTAATTAAACTCCACAACCGTTCTACTAACGCTTCCCATCACACTTATATTTTTCCTAGGTGTTGATCTTGGTTGAGTCAAGCTAACCTTTGTGAGGCCAAACTTAACATCTACCAAGAAGGGCAGTCGGGCTAACTGTTGTATCAATGTTAATAATGACTAGGTCAATGATAAATTGCTAGTTTGATACCACAATGGATATTTTTTAAGTAACTCATTTCTTTTTTGGATAACCGAAAAATCTCCGAGGGCCATCTGGTGCACGGTTTGAAACTCGATTGATAATAGGCCCGACCATTAAACCTTCTCCACTTAAATATTAGGCTTTTATCTGCAACCTTCAAACTCATGAAATATGCCTAATTCACAAATCTTATTGCGCTCTTATCACCAAACCAACTTTTTTAGTAGATCTCAACTATAGAAAATAGTAACCACAAAATAGAAGGAACAAACAAAGTTTGTGTTCTTTATATATGTTCACAATCAATGTCCCCCCCACCCCAAAAAAAAGAATTTTTTCCAGCTTTTTTCCATTTTTATTTTTTTTGTAAATACTGCCGCACTTGTTTTTATCCTTCCCAAAATTTTGACTTAATTTGGTAAGATGGAATCATTTTCATGCCTTCACCTAGTAGGCTAGTATTGCATTTGAGGACTATATTATTTCCAGAAATAACAGATAGTCCACTTCTTTTTTATCTTTGTAAAATCCCAAACTCATAAAAACATTTCATCTTCACTGACGGATCAATCTCTCTTTCTAAAAGACTAGATTATCTAATATTTACCCTTAAGCCCCCGTGCCAGATTAAATAGTATAACAAGATGGGGATGGAACGAATTATCAACATAAACTACATAATGAAATGTAGAAAATAATTTGAATGCAGCAATAATTTTCACAATGTCCACATTCCCAGTAATGAGTTGACCCCAAAAAAATAATAATTCCATTGATGTAGTATCTAGCATACTAACCCGAATGCCATATGAGAAACTTGGAGTGCGGAAAAAGTCCATTTGCCCCTGCAACAATGAAATTGTAACAAAATTTTTGGTTGATTTGCCTCAAAAAGTTCCAACACTTAGAGACCACATACCAGCCCATGCATTGTCGGCTGAGCACCATAATAGCCATCATGAGTAGGAGCTATGGAGTTCAACTGTCCCTACATTCCCAAGGCAAGAGAAAACACAACTGTTATTTTAATAGTCCATATCAATTTTTTCAGCCTTTAAACTGTGAACTGCTATTACATACAAGGCCCTGAATAGTCTGTTGGTTTCCATAGTAGTTATCACGAGTTGGTGCCATCAAGTTTAACTGTACCTGCAAAGAGCAGCAACTTAAAACACCATTATAGATCAAGTATTGGAAAAAAGTCAAGATACTTGCAGATCATACCATTCCTTGAACACTTTGTTGTGGTCCAAAATAACCATCAAGAGTCACAGGCCTGGAGTTCAATTTGTCCTACAGAAAATGATGGAAATGAACTAAATAAGAAACCGGAGGTGACCAAAAATCTAAAAAGTTAAGCTTCAAGAACAGCTATACACATATAGCATTCAAAACAGCCTCCTCCCACTTTCACCAATAAGAAAAACCTCTTCATTTTCATTTTACCAGTAAGAACACAGTAATGTAAATCAAGCGGCAATAAATAAAAGTAACTAAGGTATCAGAGCTAACCATTTGTTGCAAGCTGTCTGCAGCTCCAACAGCCATAACATCTGGCTCCGAGTTCACCTGCAACCAGGAGATCTTCATGAGATAATAACATAGAAAACAAAAGAAGCAGTCCCATGATTGCTCTTCAAAACATACCTTCCGTTTCTTAGTAAAGTTGTTTTTCTTCTTGTTTGTCTTGCTCATACTCCTACTTTGGTTATCATCTTCAATACAGAGAAGACCAGAGGCTGATGATGTGCCAGCTTCTAACATGTTCTTATTTGAGTTATTAAAAGTTACACAACTCCCATATGCGTCATCAAGTGCACGAAGAGCAAAACTATAGCTCTCTTGAGATAACGACCCTTCTTCACTCAGTTTCATAGCCCGATGACATAGCTCATTATATCTCTGGAACCTTGACTGCACATCTTCAGATCCATCTGTCATAGAGTACTTGCTCTTCGCATCTTTTGTCCATCGCTTCAAAATATATTGTGGTGGGATAGATGAAACAGCACATATTTGGAGAACTATCAATGCATGTCTACAAAGGTAGCCTTTAAATTCAAACAAATGACACATACAAGATATTTCTGACTTCATTTCATCCAATGTAACAATGAACTCTTGAGTCTTCTCAAAATCTTGAACTCTATATGTTAAGGCTGACTCATCTAGCTTCTCTCTTTTAGGAATACAAGCAACTGCACCCAAAACCTCAGCCTGGAATTTCTTAAATACAGCATGTGTATAAAGCCCTGCCAAGTTCTTCTCAAATGGTGATGGGGATCTCAAAGCAGGTTGTTTGTTCCATGTATCAGAATCTGCCTTTGCCTCCTCCTCGTACCTATCTTGTAATATTGATTCATATTGCTTTACAAACTCCTGGACGGTGGTTTTCTTATGTACATATTTGTCAAAGAAAGAGTTCACACTCTCTGATCGTTGAACCGTTGACATTCCCGCTAAAAATACATCCCTTATAAATGTAGGGGCCCATTTCATCCGATCTTCATACAGAGAATGAATCAATTCAACTTCTCTGAGATCAAATTTATCAACTAGTTTTCTCCACCGCTTTTCAAACTCCTCATCTGTCCATGACCTGTTAATACATTTCTCGAACTTTGGCATAAACTTTTCATTCTGTTTAATGACATGATTCAGTGTTTCAGACACCTTTCCAAGGATATGCCACAAACAGAAATAATGGAGGGATAATGGCAAAGCCTCTGAAATGACTGACTTCAATACCAGGTCATGATCGGTGATCACTGTCTTGGGAGATTGACCTCCCATTGCCTTCAACCATGTCCGCATTAACCAAGAAAATGTTGATGCACTCTCATCAGAGACCAAAGCACTTCCAAGTAGCATGAACTGAAAATGTTGATTGACCCCAACAAAAAGAGCCAGGGGCATTTTATATTTGTTTCTGACATAGGTAGTATCAAAAGAGACAACATCGCTGAAATTTGCATAGTCATGCCTGGCTTTGGCATCAACCCAGAACAAGTTCTTTACACGTTGATCTTCACCCACATCAACAGCATAAAAGAAGTTGGAATTAAGATTCTGCATCTGAATGAAGAACTCTAACAGAACACTTATGTCTCCCCCTTCCATTGCTGAATTTCGACCTTTGTCAAATAGACCTTTTGTGTCACTTTTCAGGCCAACAACATTTTTGTATTCAGCAAATTGTCTTGCCATTGTGGCATACATCCTTCTTGTTTGTTCACTGACAGCTTGGGCAGGTAGAAGTTCATGATTATGTTCTTTCTCGAATCTATGAATTATCCATTTCCCATCGGGCCTTCTTTTCACATGCATACTTGCTTTGCAATCTGTCTTTGCACATGCTCGCCGACCAGTAGCATTTTCTGGATCCTGCTTGTTTCCTTGCCTACTACGTGGCCGATTTGCAGATTTCTCATATTCCCGTTTAGTTCCATATCTAGAACATGCAAATTTTGCATCAATGAATTCCCTTGATGTCTTTGAGCGACGGCTGTTTTGTATGGCTGTATTGAATCCCATCGACCGAGCATACTCTTGATAAAAGGCATAAGCCTCACCATGTGACTCAAATTCCATGCCAGCCAGCGGTTCAAGGTTCACATCCTCCTTAAACTCTATCATAGTTCCAATGGGAGTGTTCATATCCCCTCCATCTTCTGCATGCATCTTCTCTTCAATAACCAACATCCCATGCATTCCGTCATCACTGTGTATTTTTTCTTCAGTGTCGAGCATATTTATAATTCCATTTTGTTCTTCTTCTTCTTCATCCTTATCATGGTCTTGAGAAGGCAGACGAAGATCTATATCCATGCTGCTAAACAATTGAAAGCCTATTTGATTTCTCTTTTACTGATACCTGAACGTCAAAAAAAAAAAATTAGAGGAGAACTTGTCCAGCAAGGGGGTTATGGAAACAAAGAATTAATTCTTGTTCAATAAGCACAGAAAAATACAATAAGCAGCCCAAAATATCTCTTCCCGCATTCCACCACTCTTCTAAGTCTAACCACAGTCCAAATATTGTCAATGGCTAACTCGTGATTCCATTAAAGTTTTGGGTTTTACTAAGTGGCCTAAATATGAGAAAACTTTGAGTACAAGATCAACATATAAATCTAATCAAGTCAATCCATTTATCACACAGACAAGTGACAACAGCTCATACATTACGATGACCTTCAACTAGCTTTCCATATATCAGGTTTCATCATGTCCTTCAGGTACTTCACGAGTAGACATAACTGCTCAGAATTATCAGACAGCAGACATAGAAAGTGATCCTATCGCATTTTTAGAGGAAAATGAAGATCCATAACAAAAAGGATCTGCATCAAGCTCTGTCTACCTGAAGATGAAGAACCCTGACCACCTCCAATCCATCAGGGATTTGAATCAGTTGATAAGAGGCCTCCTCCAAATTTAGACAGAAATACAAGGGTATATAATGGTATACTCCAGCTGCGGGTGAGAGCGACTGAAATTGGAACATCCAGTCTATATATCAGAAGTGCTTACTTGAAATCTAACCACGTTCAACCTGCAGATTTTATAAAATAAGTTCTTCCCCATCTCTGTGATGGGGGAATTAGCCCTCCCCCCTCCCCTCTCAGGCAGAACTCTATACGGCACTAGACTGACGATACATACTCCCCCTCCCACCGTTTCATTTTATGTGGCGGTGTTTGACTCAATACAGAATTTAAGAATGAAAGGAAAACTTTTGAAATTTTTGTGGTCTTAAAAATGTCGTGAAATTATAAAAACATGTCATTAACGATAAATGGAAAGATCAAAGTTCAATTATCTCCAAACATTCTTTTTCAAATAGATTAATAAGGAAAGGGTGTCACGTAAAATGAAATGTAGAGTTCGTTCAAAGGTGAGTCCAAAGTAACAAAGCACTTGAGCGCCAGTCTCCCATGGCCCATTCCAGCTTCATTAACCACTTGACCATATACTTGGAGCTTGTCTTATGACCATTACTTTGAATGAACAAAGGCAAAGCACAACCTTGAATTGATCTCAATCCAAAATTCACAACTTTTTGCCACCAAAAACAAAAGAAAATGGATAAATAGATGTATAAACAAGTTAGTATAGCAGTAATGCGACACTAACACCATGGTCTAAGTTGCTCGGACTCGGGTGCGGATGTCCGATACGGGTGTGGATCTAGAGGTTGGATCCTTCATGATCTAGTTTTTAAGATTCGGGGATATGGATCCATGTATGGATACGGGTGCGAGGATTCGACAAAAAATAATTAAAATATCTAAAAATAGAGGTATAAAACCTAAATTATGAGATATTATGTGGAGAACTTGAGGAGAATCCTAGAAGAGATTAAAGGAAAAGGAGTGACACAGAAATTTCTATATAAAAGGTATTCCATTTTCTTCAATTTCACCTTAGTTTTTGTATTGATTACAGAAATCATTAAAATGATCCAGACTTTCCCCATCAATTTTGGTCAAAGTACCCAAAATCAGTTGACCAAATCGGACACGGATCCCAAGTGAAGAGTCCGAGCAACTTAGCCATAGTACACATTGAACAAACTTCTTGTCACATCGCTTCTTGCAGAAATTTTCTAAACCAACTAAACAAAAAGGTCAAAGTATAATACCATAGCTCAATTAAAATTCAAGACTTTTTTGTTCCAATAAGTCTATGGGTATTGAAAGGCTGAATTTGCACATATGAATCTACCAAAGTGATATGGTGCTAAAGCTAATAAGGGAACTTCTATGCATCAGAGGAAGAGAAAGGTTTCCCAAATGAATAGAGCTAAATGTTCACGCGTTTATCCTATAGTGGTAATTCTCATCTGAGTACTTACATGTGAACAGAATCTGAAGCATTAATTGGGTGTTCAACGCAAGAACTGTTTTAATTTGCCAACTACTTCATCAAGTTCCAACGGGGAACTACAACAACCCAGTATATTCCCAAAAGCGGGGTCTAGGGAGGATAGAGTGTACGCAAACCTTACCACTACCTCGAGGAGGTCGTGAGGTTGTTTCCGAGAGACTCTCAGCTTGAGTAGCGAACATATGAGCAGCTCACAAAACACTACAAAAGTAAAGAGGATATAGAAAATAAAAAGGAAAACATAACAAAACATACCAAAGAGGAGCAACAACCATAACCAACTAATGTGATAACGGAAGCACAATAATAGCGAGGAATAACAGAAGTTGTAGGATAGGCCAACGACAAGACAAATGCTACCTACTACTTCCGGTAAAAAAATAAAAATCAGGAAACAGATACAATGCACCAATCTATCCTACTAGGAAATAAGACAACGCTCAACTAACTACTAATCCTCTACCCTAATTCGTGACCTCCATAACTTCCTACCTAAAGTCATATCCTCGGAAAGTTGGAGCTACATCATGTCTTATCTAATCACCTCTCCTCAATACTTCTTTCGTCCTACCTCTACCTCTCCTAAAAACCCACAACCTTTCACACCTCCTCACTGGAGCCTCTGCGCACCTCCTCTTCTAGGTTACTCAAATAATGGCTCTAGCTGCATAATTTGTTTTTTGTTTTTTCCTGTTCCTTATTCTAGTTGAGTAGAACAAACTTATTTTAAGACTCTAATTAGTAGAATAATCCAAAACGTACAAGCTTACAACTAAATCAATTTTGACATATGGTGATAACTAAAATTGCCTTGTTTGAACTCTTGTATATAATAAACAATAAATTACATCTGTCACAGCTCCAAAATCAAACAAAAAACTCAGATTTGAAATTGTTACATTATCATAATTCAAATGAATCAAACAGAAAATCCATGATCATACAATTAGTAACAGTTCATGATTATATGAAGGATGAGGGGGGTGGGGGTGAAGATTTTGGGGGGGTTGGGGAAGAAGGATGAAGAAAAGAATTTGGAAGAAGAGAGAGTGAAGGTTAGAGATTATACCTGTATGTATCTTAGTTTCACGCACGCACACACACACACTCGATCTGCGATTCTGCAACTGAGAATTCACGCGATGCCTAATGGCGAGTGGAGTCTATTTGTTTCTCCTGATTTAGGGTTTCCCCTTCTTCTTACCAACGCCACTGCAGCGCGTGATTTTTATTTTCTTTTCTTACATTTTTAGTCACCCTCAATACATAAGGAAAATGTCTAAATAAATTGTAACACTTTCTACCTTATTTTTATTTATTTGTTCTATTTTGATTTGACACAAAAATTATGAGAATTAAGAAAGTATTTTGATTTTTGTTTATCAAAATGTAGTTTAATCTTGCCATTTTTTAACATATTATGTGGATTGTTGAAATTACAGACGGAAAAGGAGAAAGATAGTTTTCTAAAATAGAGAAAGCACTATTGTATTATGATATTCGAGCGCATAAATTTTATACTCAGTGAAGTTTCACTAAGTGGGGTCTAGAAAGGATAGAGTATACACAAATCTTACCACTATCTTGTGAAAATACGGAGGCTATTTTCAAAAGACCATCAGCTCAAGTGTATCAAACCCAGAGGAAGAATAAAACAATGAAGAAAGCATAGTCATCATTAAGAAAAGTAGTGCAAAGTATACAAGAAAGGAATACTAACAAACATTAAGAAAATAGTGTGATAATCGAAAACACAATAAATGGCAAAATATACAAGGGTACGACTATTATTCCTCTACCTTAATACGCTACCTCCGCTCCTTCCTGTCTGGAGTGATGTCCTCAGTAATATGAAGTTGTGTCATGTCCTGTCTAATAACCTCTCCCAGTACAAGTGTCATTTTTTAATTGGACATTACTTAATTAATTAAGTCTAATTAAATATTCATTCATTTTACAAATAAAATGGATGTATTAGAATTAATGTTGATTGCTTTCTAACCATTGGCATCTTCTTCGGTCGTCTTCTCCGGCATCTTCTTCGGCCGTCTTCTCTGGTGTAGCATTCATACATGTTGGTGTAATATACCACAAATATAATAAATTACAGTTGAAAATAAAATAACAAAAAATGAATAAACAAATCTTTAGGCTGAGGCGCGGATATCTCGCTCTCTTTAAGAAAATTCAAGCCCACTACGGCATAATCTACACCGATCCAGCAGTATGTCTCTTGACTTGTCCCTCCAAGATACAACAGCCCAACAACGTCGTACAACTCAAGCAACTCCGGATTAGTTAAAGAGTCCAAAGGTCCACAACAATTTAGTTGAAGATAGACTATTGTGCATAATAAAGGTGTGCTCTGCATTGAACCTTCACTTAGTAAAACAATAATCTTTACTCCAGAGTCAGTAGTGGTCTCAGACTTAAACTATGACTGCTTAAGGTAAATAAAGTATCATTGTTTACACACAACAATCAAGGTGTTGACATAAGCTTTTTTAGCCAGCACATTACGGCCTTGTGCTATCCCGATTTTCATAAGTGTTTTTGAGAACAAGCCCATTCTCATAGAAAGCGGCCTACTTTCATACTCACATAGGTGAAATCTGTCAAGATTTGACACCCCACTCATACGAGAGACAGACTTTCATTAAGAGTTTAAAGACTCAACCTCCACTAATCATTATAGGATAAATGCACTCACATCATAGGGGGATTGAGTAAATTTAATATTAGTGCATTTCACAACAAGTCATCGTATGATTTGTTCCTCCTATTGAACCTGGTTATAGGATCTCTAGTCCCCAAGTTGGGTTTCCTCATATATGACTTAGAATATTTTTTTTAGCTTCAATTTCATCCCCCTCGATGTACTTCAGACTCTTTATCTTGCTAAGGTCTTTTTTATGAATCTGCAAGATTATCACAAGTTTTAACACAATTAATATTGATGGTATACTAGTGATCAATATGATCTCACAATATTGTGTTTTTTCTCATGAGTCTGAATTTACCATTTTGATAACGATTTTGTACTCTACCATTATATTGGTGCTATCACAATTGATCAAAATTGGAATAATTAATTTCTCAAAATAAAGTGCTTGATATAGTAAAATCAATTCACTTTTTCACTAGTTGAAGTTTAATTTTTTTACTTCAACCTCCAAAATAGAGTTAGCAAGCAATTCAATTTGCCTTTTCTCATTTTCAAAAAATAGCACCAAAAAATTTTCTCATCTTGTTTGCTTGTACCTGCCAAGTACTATTACGGCAAACATAACATCAAGTCAAGTTGTTAGTCACAAAACTCATACTTTTATTAGGCTAGCAAACTCCTTTTTTATTTGTCACATCATTTTCATACAATTGAACCAAAAAGAGTTGCAAGACTCACACAACCAACAAAGTTGTATTTCACAATTTTTTCAACATCATGTGACTTGACAAGGAAAATCTCATCACATGTTTTATGGTATTTTTCATTCCAAGAATGAAACTTATCTCACCATAAATTTCATGTTTAATGGCTATCTTTTTCATAATTTATCTATAACTCTCATGTTAGAGTCAAAAGTCATCGCATTATATCCAAACAACAATATGTGATTTTTTCAAGATAAATATATTTGCATTTATTATACCCTTTATTTTGAGCATTTCTCAAAAATGCAAAAATCACAATTTCACAATGATTTTTTTTTCTCACTTCATGAACCTCCACTATTTTAAGAATTAAATATCATTTTTTCATGAAAGGTAGTATAGCTTTTTTCATGAAAATATTAGGTAAAATAAATTTCCCTTCACCTTTTCTCCACTTGAATTTAGCAAGTAGAAAAACATTTTACCGTACACCTCTTCTCTTCCATCTCTTGAAGAGAGTGACGTTGAGCGGAATGATGTTGAGATCATCTCCTATCTTGATATCCAAACTTTTTCAAACTGTAATAGAAACATGATTCTCCTTAAAATTGTTGGTGTAATATATCACAAATATAATAAATTACAGTTGAAAATAAAATAACAAATGAATAAACAAATCTTTAGGCTGAGGCGCAGATATCTCGCTCTCTTTAAGGAGGTTCAAGCCCACTGCGGCATAATCTACACCGATCCAGCAGTATTTCTCTTGACTTGTCCCCTCCAGGATACAACAGCCCAACAAATAACGTCGTACAACTCAAGCAACTCCGGATTAGTTGAAGAATCTAAAGCTCCACAAAAGAACACCTTCTTTCAACATATAAATACTCTTTTTTATATAGTGAATATAGTTGAGAACTTAGAATATTATTCTTTGTCTCAACTCTCTCTTTCACTACACTAACTCATTATACATAATATAACACTTCTCATATTTGGCTAACACTCTATCTCATATATCTCTTCTTCTAACAATAAAACCTCATTTTTCATGTTTGTCTCAGACATGGCATTCTTCTTCCAGTCATTTTATAGCTCCTGCTATGGTAATTTTAATTTTTCGATGCTTACTAAAGAAGTGTTTTAAGGATTGAGGTTTCGGGAGGGATTTTTTGAATGTTAGCAAGAATTAATACAAGTCTGAAGTATTAGGAGCTCAGAATGAGGATGCTTTCTATTTTTCTAGCGTCTTCCCCGATCGTCGATCGTTGATCGTCATGCGTCAATAGGAATAATAGCATTTATAGACTCGCCATTTTTACTTTCCTTTGAAAAACTATATCTCACCACAAAACGACTCAAGTTAAGGTGGAAAGAACCACAAAAACGATCCAAATTGTTGGTTCTGGAACTAATGAACAAGCAATATTATCAATTAATGAAAAAGAGACTTTAATGGAAAAAAGAAGAAGATTTAATGCTTAACAAGAGTGACGCGTGCGTAGTACACACAGAGTATGCTCATTTGGTTATTTATGTCACGTCAGCATCTAGGGTTACATTAATTTCATTATAAAATAGTTTAGGAGGGTAATAGGACTTTAAGTTAAATTTATGTGTGACGCTGGGATTTCGGGTATAGTTCGGATGGTACTTATGCATTATCCCTACATTTTCTACTTTAGTTTTGAGACTTTTGCAATCCTTTGAAGTTTAGAACTTGTCTGTATGGTCATGTTGATTGTTGTTAGAGTGGGTAAAAATCTCACGTTGGTCGGGGAATGGACTATTGGTCTATTTATATGGACTTGGGCAATTCTTTCCTTATGAGCTAGTTTTTGAGGTTAACTTAGGCTAAGGTGTTATATCTTTACATAATATTATAGCCAAGTTTATATCTCGTTTGGGCTCCCGGTCCATTCTCTAGTTGGATTTGAGCATGAAGGAGTGTGTTAGAGTGGATAAAAGTCTCACATTGGTTAGAGAATGGGCTTGCGATCTGCTTATATAGACTTGGACAATCATCCCTTCATGAAGTAGCTTTTGGGGTTGAATTAGGCTTAGGTGTCATATCTTTACCGTTAGAACTAAAAATATGTTAAAGCTTACTATGTTCAAGATTTTTCTAACTATTTGAGAGGCTTTCTGAGGGAGTTCCATCAATATAATATCTTGCCTTTTTCTTTTTGTTGAAATTTAGGGTCCGTTTGGTCATGTGAGATGAAATTGTGATTTGAAATCATGATATTAAATCATATGAGATGAAGTTAAAGTTTTGTTTGCACATGCAATTTGGATTTTGAAGTTGTATTTTTTGCTCATAAACATAAAAACTTCATAAGTTGTGAAAACTATCAAAATTGCCTCAATTTTCTTCTACAATCTTATCAAATAAACAAAAGTTCAATATACTATCAAAAATCAATTCTATTTTTTAAAAAAAATATAATATCTATTGATCAAAATTTAATTTATTAAAAAAGTAAAATTGAACATGAGTTGTAGTGTACTATTCTTTATTTAGTAAATATATCATCATGTTTATATTATGCAAATATTTCATCATTCATTTGGTATTCTCACAAAAAATTGTTGATATAAAATTGTGGAGTTTGTTTTTTACAAAATATAAACTTGTTGGTCAATTTTTGTATTTGAAAAATGTGAAATTATGATATGAAATTCTCAAATCAAGTTTTTTGAAAATTTTGGAATTTCATCTCATGCTTTGAAGTCATGACGTGAAATCGCATGTCCAAACGTTAATTTTGTCTCATAATTTCAATTCACGAGATGAAATTGCATGTCCAAATGCCTAAATCTTGTTTATTTATTTTCTTATTCTTTTTTTTATTGTTATTGCTTGAGTCGGTTAGGCCTGATTCAATATGAATTGATTCAACCATTTTTTCATAGTTTTTTGGAAAAATTAAGTCCATACCCCATAAAACAAACTAATTACACATAATGTACTCCTTACAATTAATACCCCATAATTAATTACAATCAATATCCTAACTCATATGTTGCCCAACTCTAACTTACATGCCGCAACATTCCTTTATTCAACAATTTAAAAAAAACTCTGCTCCCTTCTCCAATTCGTCTTCTTCCCTAATTCAAATCAACACTCGTTTCTACAACATCCTATCAATGGAGGAAATTGCAATTCTTCTACAACATCATGGATTTAGAATTCAAAGCAACAGTACATCCACTTTGATGTTGAGGTAATAATAGTAGAATCTACTTTCAATTACAAAAATTTAGTCACACAAATCTCAAATCAACTAAAAATTATTGCTTAAGAAAATATCGAGATCAAGTATGCAATTGTGTCTAGATTATCGCCATTGAAAATATCTAATGATATGGGCATCAAGTCTACAATGTTGAGTTGTGGAAGAAGAATCATGAAATTACTTCTTATTGTTGATCGCCTACGACCGCTATTTCACAAAACCAATCATTAAAATCCTTAATGTGGAACTTCTAAATCTTCAATGATACCATAACAATATAACATATACCATTATGGTATCATTGAGGAACAACTAGACATTCAAGGGATATTGCACAAACACTATATACTGTGATGGTATCAAAAATGTTTTCCTAAGTCATTCAATGGTACATGGATGATACTATCACAGTATATCCACATATTATCATGATATTAAAATGATATAATTGAGTAACAACCATTATTTCACCAAGTCAATAATCAATTCTTAATGAGGGACTTCTAAAATCTTCAATGATACCATAACAATATATTGCATAACATAAAACTGCATAACCCGTAAAAATTATACAAATACTAAATGACATCATTATAATATATATATATATATATAATATGATAGTATCATAAAGATTTTTCTAAGTCATTCAATGGTACATGAATGATCATTATATTCATGATATATTATTATGATATTAAAATTCTATAATTGAGGAGCAACCACGGTTTCACCAAGTCAATTCTCAATCATTAATGAGACACTTCTAAAATCCTTAATAATACCATATATATATATAAATATACCTAGGCTAGGAAGGGGTACGCAGGGTAATTACTCTGGGTAGAATAGATATAAATGGAGTTAATTAAGGGTAGGTTATTAACGAGTAATTAGTTTATTTTTTGTGTCCAATAAATGTAGTTTTCCTTAGTCTTTTTACCCCTTTTTTTAAAGAGTAAATTTTAGGAATAACAAAGATAAAAATCATATTAGCGCTCTAGAGCTACAATTTTGCTATTTGCGCTACATATAGCCATATTATGTTTGCTATCGAGCATCTCATTTGTATAAATGGCAGCGATTATATAAAAATTGCAGCAATTTTGTGTGAAAATTGTGTTTGTATATGTATATATTCTATGTGTTAGGCTAGAGTGGCGAGCGAGACTGGGAAAGAGAGGAGAGAGGCGAGCGAGAGAGGGCAGAGAGTGGAGAGAGGTGAATTGTATATATATATATATCGGTTAGATAATTGTATATATGTAACTACTATGTATATGTATCAATGATTGTGTTTGTATATCTGCATAAAATTTGAATTCGTATACAATTGAATTGAGTTAAAGCATTTATATTTGTATATCAAATCTCTCTCTCTCGCTCTTTATACAAACACAAATTATACATTATATTTTGTATAATTTGTGTTTGTATAAAGTGAAAGAGAGAGAAAGACAAAAGAGAACTGGAAAGGGAACGAATGGTATTTGTATAATTATAAGTGTTAGGGCAGATAAATATGTATTTGTATTTGTAAATACAGTAACAAAAGAGAACTGGAAAGGGGACGACTGGTATTTGTATAATTATAAGTGTTAGGGCAGATAAATATGTATTTGTATTTGTATATACAGTCTCTCTTGCTTTATACAAATACAAACACAATTTATACATTTGTATTTGTATAAAGTGAGAGAGGCGAGGGAGAGTGGCGAGCGAGATTCCGGAGAGAGGGGAGAGAGGCGAATGGCTAGAGAGTTTGCTGCGAATTGGAATTAAATAAAACGGTGGTTATATCATTTATTTTGAATTAATAGTTTGCTATAATGCACAATTTTTCTTTTTAAAAATCAATAAAGGCTTTTATTTGGCCCATTCTTTAGTAGAAAAATTAAAAAACTAAAAAAAAATGTATGATTTCAAATCCTCAGGTTCAAAATATTTAGACCCCTTACACTTCTTAGTAAGTATATTTTGTTCCATGAGACAATTATGTTTATTGGTACAATCGTTTCATTTATTGATAAGTAGATTATACAAATTACTTTCACTAATTTGATCATTTTTTGGGGGAGCAAGATTAGTTGTGTCTAATAAATTTGGACATCAAATAATACAATCATGATCAGTTGAAATATACTTATACATGACAAACTTTTAGTCATTCAAGTGGTAATCTTAGCTATAATCTTACCTAAGAGGAGTTGGCATTGTGCAACTTTGAGTCTCTTGGTGAAGAGAGGAATATTGTGATCATATTCAAAAGACAATTTTTCCAATGTATAATCTAGCAATTGTGAGATGGTCATTCTTGAGTCTTTACCAATACCAATATTATATATCAGACTCTTAAACTAGATTAAATTTTAAATCAATTTTATAGAAAATATTTGAGACATGTCATTAAGGAGATGGACATACTTCACATCTCCTATATAAAAAAGTAATAGGCTTCCAACAAAATATATGTGAGTAATATTTAGTTTCTGATATTTAATTTGGATAAAATTAAAGTTAAAGTTCTCTGTCAAAATCTTCTACCACTTATTCAAATACTATATAATCAAAACAAAGATATAGGAGCATAAAGTTCCTCTATTTCAAAAAAGAAAAATTTATCTTTCATAGTTTCAGATAAATTGTCATTAATTGAAATTATGAAATTCATTGTGATGACATAGTTCATGATTCATGTCATCATCAAATAGGAGCTAAGTTCTTGAAGCATCTAAGATTTAAAATGTCATTTCAAAAAATTATATGTTTTTGTAAATCTACATTGTCACACATTTTGATAACATATTTTGTCTTGTGCAGACCTTCATCAATTCATGACTAAAAGATGATGTTATTATGATATAAATCTATCATATATGAATAAGGTAGATTTGTCTTGTACAGGTCTTACAATACTTTCTTCATTTATTTTTATTTGTTTATCATCTTAAAAATAGATTCTCACTTTTGTCAAAGTAACATAAAGACAAGTGTATAGTTAGGAGAGGGTAAAGGGGTATAGGGGTTGATTTGTTGGTGGGGTCATTAACAATTGGGTGGATCGGTTTAAAAAAAAAGAGTTGAATAGAATATTTAATTAGAAGGTAAATTTTAATTTTAATAAAAATATATCCATGTAGGCGCCATGTAGATGCCACATAGAATAATAAAAAAATGTGGAATATGAAACTTAACGGTACAAGAGCAAATATGTGCACAAAAGTGGATGACAAGAACAAATATATCAAAAAGATATCACGAAGAGTAAATATAACTATTTTTTAAAAGTACAGAAACAAATATGGTCCTTTTCCGTTTATTTTATTTTCTATTTTGCAATGTTCCTCCCATATTTTTAATTTTTGTTGCTCCCATCTTTACTCCTCTAATAGGTTCTACTCCTTATATTAAGCTTTAACACAGATTTTTATATGTCTAATTATGTCATATTGAGTTAATTATGTCTTCTTCCCGAAACCCAGAAAGCAACGAACCCAAAAGGCCCAACAATAATTCTTCAGCAATCAGCAATCAGCAATACAACACAACGTAAACGACCCCTGTTACTGTTCGTTGATTAAATGTGCGACTGTTTCTTACTTTCTTGCCTTCATAGCTGCATGTTGTGTTAAGCTTGAGTTGTTTTCCCTTCTTTTCTTTAAATTTCCTGTTTGTCAAGCGTTATTTGAAAGAGATCCTGGTCTGTAGAGTTGACTCTTTGCTTTTCTTTAACTCCTGTTATTTATGTGACAGCGTGTGTTTATGATGGATTGAAATATGGTTGTTGATATTCGATTTCGATAAAGGGCTTTGGCTGGCTATTTAAACCAATAGGTTCATGGTGCATATTTTCTTAAAATCTGTTTGGTTTAATATATCGCTTTGTCATAATCAATTAACTTTGTCTCTAGTTGCTTTCAGTCCTAAGCTTACTGAACTATCGACTTTCTTGTTACCGGTTAGTATGCATCATGAAAGAAGTATTGGATTTGTCTAATAATTACTTTTAGCTTGAAAGCTCTAACCTTTTCAACATAGATTTCATATTCATAGCCACTGTCAGTTGTCTGCTACTTTGCTAAACTTAATTTATTTGTTTTGCTTTAGTTTAAATATGTTAAGTTGTATTCTTTTTGATACATCTATTATTTTTGTGATCGATTAGTTTTCTTTGAGCTACGGTTAAGAGATTTTATTATTGAGTACTAACCCTTATTCTCATTTTCGTTGCATGTGAATTCTGCCCTTATTCTTTCCCTTTGCATTATCTATTGGGCCATGGAGGCCCAATGCCCAGTCTTTCTTCGAGTCAGCCGTTGTCGAATTTTGGTAGCTGTATAGGCCCAAAAGAAGTTAAATTGGAAGAACTTCAGGCCTTGAAAGATCCAGAATGGGATGTATACTGCTGTATACATCAGTATACCTTGATATACGGGTTTTAAAATCAGGATACAGGGCTGAAGTTGGCGTACATGTGTTCGAGGGTTGAAGATGGGTTGTATGCAAGCCATATACAGCCAAATTGGCAGCAAAAATATGGAATATACAGGGTATATACAGTGTATACAACGTTGTATACATTGTATACAGCAATGAATGGGCCCAAAAGCCCTAAGTGCAGCAGCCTTTGTTCTTTGGGCCTAAAACCCACTTATTTTGACACATTATTACTAGTTTAAGACATGTACAAGTAGGCTAAAGGCCCAAATCAGATTAGGCCCAAGTACTGGCCCAGGCGGGCATGATCCAGACTTGGGCCCAAAATCAATTCTTCCCTTATTTATTGTTTATATTTAAATGTTATTTGTTTATTTGATAATTAATAGTTTAAGACATGTGCAAGTGGGCCTAAGATCCAAATCAGATTAGGCCCAAGTACTGGTCCAGGTGGACATAAACCAGACTTGAGCCCAAAATATCTTTCCCTCCTTATTGAATATTTTATATTGTTTAATTGTTATTATTTGCTTTATGTGATAATCAATTGTAAGGTTTCCTAATTCAAAATTCCCAAAGAGTAACCATTTTGCATTAGTTATTCGTGAAGCCTGATTTTTAAAAGATAAATAAGTAATGCTCGAATCTTGAAATTGATGTCTAAATATTTAAGTCTTTCTTTACTTAGTGTTATTTGAAACAAGTACGTCTTTTCCTAAAATCTATATAAGTATAAAAAGTATTTATTTCTTAAAATAATAAGTATGTCTAGTTTTTCTTTAACTTAGCCAAATATTTTCAAGTTGTTGATCAACTGCAAGTTAGCGGGCATTTCGAGTGCCTAACACCTTCTCGAAATGTACATTGAACCCCTAACCCCCTTGGTTATTTCAAATTGATTTTTCTGTTTTTAAATCTTTTTGAAATTAAGTTTTCTTGATTTTTCTTTAAAAATTAAGTGGCGACTCTCTTCTTTAATAAAACAGGGTTTATGTCGGGCGGAGTGGAAGAAATGAAAATGAAAAAAGTTGCTATAATGGGCGGGTAAAAAATTTTACGGGTTAAGCTCAACTCACCCCGCCCCATTGCCATCCCTTAACATTGAATAACACTCATTTAACTCACCCCGCCCAATTGCCATCCCTTAACATTGAATAACACTCATTTTGTCAATCATTTAGTGTTATCTTTAGTTGTCAATGTCAATACATCAATTCTCTCTACAAACAGCCATGTTTCAATCAAAGTTAATGGGTCCCATGCTTAAAAAATTACAAATTGCCGCAACTAATTTTATCCAAAGTAAAAATAGTATAAACATAGAATCTTATGTACAACACCACCAAAGCACAAAACAAATAAAATTAATAAGGATTATTGTTTGATAAATATATCCCTTATTAATTTTTTAATCTTTATTTATATATGTGTTTCTTAATTCTAGAATAATTAATATTAAGGGTAAAGTTGAAAAAGATAATTTATTCTCTCTTGATTGTTTAAATTGATAACTATTCTATTCGTTTATTTTTACTTATCACTGTTTGACTTGGTAGACCCATTAAGAAATTAATTATTGATATATGTATTTTACCACATTACTCCTACTAATTAATATTTAGTATTAGGTCTTGAAAATGATATAGAGAATAATATTTAATGCTATGGGTAAAACATGGAAAAAAATTATTATATTTTCTTAATAAGTCAAAAGTGACAAGTAAAAATGAAAATCTATTTTAAAAATAAGTGACAAGTAAAAATGAACGGATGAAGTATTTTGTAACAAGAATTTTTAGTATACATGATGTTAGAGGGTCAATTCAAGTTGATCTAACCCATTTATGCAGTCTAGAACACTTAGACTCAGCCACTCTACTTTTTACTTCACGTTCTAAATTAATTCTAGACAAGCATACGAAAGTAGAACACACAAGCACGTTACAGGAACAAGTCACAACTTTGTATTTAACTCGCGCCACAAAGAAGCACACAATATAGTTCAGCCTACAAAATTCGACCAAAGGACTTAGTGCCTCAGACGGGTCTGCATGTGCCTTTAAATAGGCCCCAGCGCGCAGTCACATGCCTACGAATTCAGTTGACAAGCCCAACTGATAAGCCAAATTCAAAATTCAAAATTCAAACTACAAGCCTTATCACAATGCTGACAAGGCTCCAACGGCTAGTAACTGCCAAATTAGCCCAACTACCCACACATGTGCGAGGCACACGCGTGCAACCCTTAGCTTTGGCGCCAAAATCACCTTTCGGCAGCCCAATCTCGCGTCTGCCTACGTGTCAGGCACGCGCCCTGGTCCTACCTCGCCCAACTTGCCATTAGGGTCAATTTCTTCAGTCGTTGCCCTTGCCCAACACTTAGTCTTCAAACTTGTTTAGCCATGACCTCATTACGATCACAACTTTGCCTTAGCCTGCCTAGCTCTTGTCATGCTTTAACCACGGCTTGCCTCACATGTCTTAGCTTTCCCAGCCCTTGTCATGTCTTTGCCACGTCTTGCCTTGCATGCCTTAGCCACACCACTGCCAAGGTCTTCTTTTATGTGAACTTCACTGTCACGACCCAAAAAATCACTAGTCGTGATGGCACCTATGTTCCCAACCGATAGGTAAGCCAACCCAATAAGTTAACCAATTCAACTTAAAATATTGAAAAGCAAATATCTTAAATACTAAGTCTTTTAAATAAAATACGGAAAACTGAAATACCACCCCAAGATTTAGTGTCATAAGTACAAGAGCTTCTAAACTACGATGCAAGTCTAGAACTAAATGACAACCCTAGACGTAAGGAATATTCTGTCTGAATACTAAAATAAAATAATAACTAAAGACATAGAGGGAGGTGTAGGCCACAGAATAGCCAAGCAACTCACCACAACTCTAAGATAACTGTCACGACCCAAGCCTAGGGCCTAGATGTGACCGGCGAATGGGGAACCTGAAGGAACCCCAAACAAGCCTCATAGCGTATCATTACACATCCTTGGTCGCGGAAGCAATTAAATGACCATAAACGATAAGCATAATCAAGGGGGAAATCGGGACTAAGGGAGCAAAAAAAAGAAATGATACATAAATACCATAGATGAGTCAAGCTCAAGCATAATACACAACTTGTCCAACACCACCTCTAAACATGAGTACTTAGCGGGGGCCAAGACAAACTACCGGGCTCACCCTCATAGTCAAAACATAACTAGAAAGGAAAAGTTTTATACATAGCAAAAGATCATGAGCAACGTCCCCGAAATGGAGGACTCACCAATAACCACTATAGAAAATCGTACTAGCCACGCGGAGGAGGATGGTCAAGCGGTGCTCCGGTCCCTACATGGTGACATCATGTAGGCATAGAGTATGCGTTAGTACATTTGAATGTACTAAGTATATGGGATGCAATGCAATGCTACATTAGATGGACATCATAGAAAAATGCGTAATCATACCCAATAGATAGCATATTAATGAAATGATATGTATAATGATGCTTACATAAAAATCATATTTAGTGGGACGTAGTACATGTGTGGCGAGTGACCATCAATATAGTATTTCCAAGGCCTACCACCCCCTTGGAGAGGCGAAAGAGGTACAAACCCCTCAATATGGTTACACGGGCCTACCACCCCCCGAGCTAGGGACCAAGGTACAAACCCCTCGATATGGTTATACGGGCCTACTACCCCCCGTACTAGGCAACCAAGGTACCAACCCCTCGATACGGTTATACGGGCCTACTACCCCCCGTACTAGGCAACCAAGGTACCAACCCCTCGATACGGTTATACGGGCCTACTACCCCCCGTACTAGGCTTGGTCGACTCACAACACTTATATAGAGAAAATCATATACATGTGTCCATTTCATCATCATTTCAGTAATTACATAACCATCCGACTCATAGGACGTACCTTGGACCTTCCCTTTCCTAAGAATTCTATAAATGGGCATTTTATCAAACACAAGGTGGGCAATTGTTCATGTAAATGAAATCATGTATTTCAAGAATACTAAGTCCAACCAATTCCAAAATCCATATAAATCAGCCCACCAACAACATACATATATATATCAACCTTCATAATTTGATCATGGAAGCATGTAAACCATAAACATCACATAATAATTCCATTTCATGATAATATGCAAATGGACCATAATAGGGTGTGTAGTAGTAATTCCATAATTCAAGAGTTCATAAATAATCATAAGGACCCATAAACTTGAAGTAGGAATAGAGGATAAATGGTTGGACTTGTGGAAAGGAAGGTTTCCACAATCAAACCCACATACCTCAACTTTGGAGAATCCTTGATGAAGATTGGAATGGAGAATCGAAGCTTGAGATTGAGTCTTGAATCCGGAATTAGAGCTTGAGATGTTTGAATTTGGTTGAAGATCTTGGTGGAATTTTTGGAGAGGGCTTAGAGAGTGTTTTTGGAGTTAAGAAAAATGACTAAGTATGGGACATATCCCCTTTTATAAAAAACGTCTCCAACCCGCCTAAAAAAAAGCTCACTGGAAATTGCAAATCTGCACAGACAGGTTTTACGAAAATGGTCATAACTCCCTCATCCTAACTCGGACTAAGGTGAAACCAAGTGCGTTGGAAAGCTAACTCAAAGAGCTTTAATTTGATAGGTTGCAGCCCTTCCAGTTCCTTGTGTGCTAAGAGATATGCCCCTTTAAAGTTGACCCTCCAAATCGCAATTTTTGCGATTTTCGAATTTTGATACGGTTGCTCTAAAATTCGGGTTAGACCCATTTCCCACTCAATTTGACCCCACAAATAAGAATATGAAGTCGAATTTCCGAAATCATGCACGGATTTTGAGATATATGGAAATTACAATTATAGGTGTTTCCGAAGCACATTTTCGGGCATTTTTGGGGTCGTTTCAATAACTCAACTCAACTCTGAAAGAATGCACTCGAACTCGAAAGCCAATCTGCACCATAAAAGAGCGCACAAGTGTAGTATGAGTCGAAATCACGTGTACCCAGTATGTATCATAGACCGACTACGAAGAAGTAGTGACAAGAGTATATAAGAAAATAATCCTTTAATTTTACAAGTCCACTTCATACTTATCAACCAAATTTTCATCAATAGGGATAATAATATGTCGCGTAATGTCCAACATCAATAAAACACAACACTCAAACAAGAATGAAGGATGTAATGAGATGCAATGCAATGTGACACCATAAAATGATATGCCTCAGATGCCAAGTACTCACTCAACCGTATATACATGATACTCCTCGAAAATACATCGAGAGTTCATGACCCATGGGGGACTCGCGAGGTCCATATACCGACACGGACGATCTCCACGTGTCTGTGCGGATGATCTCAACGCACTATCATAAAATCACACAATCCCCAACACGGACAATCTCCATGTGCCCAACTTATAATCATAACCAATCTCTCGCACGGACGATCTCCACATGCTCAAATTATAATCATAACTCGATCTCCACACGGACGATCTTCACATGGTAGACCTTTACTCATACTCAATCTCATGTCAATGCATGTGCACAATATGATATTAATAAAAAAGGGGTAATGCAGCATCTCAATAATTCAAATGTCGCTATGACATATAATCACCTCAATTATCACAATTATACGGGGTCAATAAAGAAACACAACCACACAAAAGGAATCAAGTCACTAAATACATAAGCTAATGCCCATATGCTTTGGCATTCTCGAATTACAATCTATCATATCATAGTAATAAACTTTCCCTTTAATAACACCAGTACTCGTACCAATGCCCGTTACACCATTGGTACGAGACCCCCATCTTTCGCCCTTACCCATTGTCTATTCTATTTTTAATCTTTAATTAGAAAATGTTCTCAACGAAGTCTTAACATACCTTGAATGCCGAACACGTATCACGATCCTCAAGATTTTGTCTTTTTCTTTCATAAAGCTTCAGAATATTTCCAATCTATCAAATATGCATTATTCGTAAGTAAGCAAATTTGAAGACACCCATATTACTATATGTCTAGCCTAGACCCAAAAATCGCTCAAATCTATAATCAAGTTCCTACTCTTGATGCTAATGAACATACCAAGTCTTATATTTCCTAAATTCAAGTCTAGGGCTAAGTCTCAATTTCTTCAAATATCATAATTTTCATGATATTCATATAATACAATACACCTAATATTTAATTATATGACTTAATATATCAAAATTTGAATCAAAATATGTAGCTTGGGTAAACGAACTAAGTGCCCAAGAATTTAACTATGAAACGGCATCCAGAACCTTAACTACTCTACAAAACTATTCTATAATGAATATATATATAATTTCTGGTGATTAGTTCCTCAAGAGCCAATCATTGGCATTATCCAATGATGACTATACCATTCTTGTCCCCCCCACCCACGGAACTAAAAAGAAACTCATTACCCATCTTAAGAAATTTCAAAACAATTTCAATTCTGACTTCCCCTTTTCTTTCCCACTACACCAATAATATAGAATATTATATGATCCTATCTATAATCACGAATACAGAGGTTGGCGAGATGATACCTGGTGATCGTTCTCCTTGTGAATTGGGTGTTGAGGCTGCGGTTAAGTCATACAATGATAAGAAAAAATTATTCGTGATTATAGATAGGATATTAAATAAATTATGGACTTAACCTATTAATCACCAACTAAAAAAAAATTTAATTATCTAATAAACACTCATCAACTGAATTACCGTAGTTACTAAATAGTTCAAAATTTCCATTTAAATTTGATCGAAAGAGTCGAAATAGTTCTAGTGCTCAAAATGACCTAACGGGTCGTTACATTCACCTTGACTGAAGTCATCGGGGCTTGACTAGGTTCATCATGTAAATCCTTAGCCAAGCCTGAGCCGCTCGAACCTGTCACGCCTCGAGAGGATATCCTAGGCGTGGCCGGCACTCGGAGACCATTGCTGGTCCCAAGCGAACCACTTGGTCTGATCACTCATTCAATCACTCAGCGGAAGACATAGATAAATCAAAGAAGATACTCAAGTGGGCTAACAATCAATAACTCAATAAAATGATAGTTTAAACACTTAGTTCAAATCAACTCAACATCATAATTCAATAATGAAGTTGTAGTTTAAAAAAAAACAGGCTCTGAAAGAATCGTTCTAACTCAACTCTGACTCTGTCTATGAAGCCTCTAACTGACTCGTAAGAAGGTGCCGAGACAAGCCCACGGCTACCTCGAAATACTGAAAGTAAAGACTCAGGAGCACCTCTGAATGCAAAGAGGTCTCACAAAACGCTGGGTGGAATCTGACCTTCAACGGTATGCATGTTAAGGATCTCTATCACCTGTGTCTGCATCATAAAACGATGCAGGCCAAATGGCGTCAGTACATGGAACGTACGAGTACGTAATAAAGCTAAAAAGGAACTTACTCAACTCAACTCTGAAAAATAGCTCAACTCAATAGAACATGCAATATATTTAAAAACAATGCTTTAAAAGACATGAATATGTAAATGCAATTCAGTATATAAAATACAATATTTTATTCTTGGGGAGTTTCTCTAACCGACAATCAGCACTTATGAGCTAGTGATGATAAAACGCTTTGCATTGTCCTTGCCGCAACCGTCCAATACCTTGCCAGAGTAAGAGATGATCAACCTCATTGGATCCACAATCAATCAAAGTCCTCTTTTTGGGACTAGAGAAACATAGCCTCTATACTACGTTGGCTACGTAGTTTATGGGGTTTGAGTTTTTATTTACTCCTACTCAAATCGGTGCTCAATACTACTCCCAAAAGACTCAATGTGCTCATATGCTCAATCAGATCAATTTACTCGAATCATTTCATCTAGTCTCATTGGACTCTCATCAAACTCAATCTCATCTCAATCATCAATTCTTTCATTTAAAACATACTTTCAAACTCATTCATATCTCCTCAAGACTCTATCTCAATCAATCATTTATAGTCAAAATACTCATGTTCAAAATAATAAAAGTTTAAGAACCTTTCAGACTCAACTCATTCTCATTCAAAAACGCTTTTAAGATTTACTCGCATCTCGTCAAACTCTTTTCTCAAAACCATCATTTATGCTCAAAACTCATGCTCATTTAGAGTCAATAGAATATGCTTCAAATCAGTTAAAAATAATTCTTTGTTCAATGCACGAAAACCATCAATCCCAATTCAAAATAAAGCGTAGTAAAACCATGATCATTAACTCAATTATGGTTCATGGGAATGTAGCCATGAATGACAATCTCAAGAAAGTAAAAGTGTAGAAACAACAACAATCTCAATACATAATTCAATAGAACTCAAAGAACAAGGAATCAACTCAAATATGAGATTCAAGAAATTAGGGCTCAATTCAACTTATACTCAAAATCGATAGAATTTTGATGTAGGGCGCATGGACGAACTCAATCCAACGCTATAACGCTATGATTAGCCTTACATACCTGGAACGATGATTATCTAAGCAGAACTCGAAGGTCTCAATGAAAGCTCTTGAAACCCTAGCTTCTTTCTTGAGAGATCTTAGAACGTGCGAATGTTATTTGTCTGAGGGTTGGGTGTGAATGGGGAGGTTATTAGGCTATAAGATAGGTTTAGGGAAGTTAATTAAGGGTAAAAGGTCAAGAATACCCTTCTGGGAATGTAAGAAAACCATAAAAATAGAAAGAAAAAAAAGAAGACCTTTTAATGAGTCTCGTTGGCCAAATCGGCGACCGGGAGGTCCTATCGCCGACCTATTTGGCGAACCGCCGAATGGGAGCTTCAGATCGCCTAAAATAACAGTTTCTGGAGGTTTTCGGGTCCATTCGGCGAGCTCAATCGGCGATGCACCGAACCCTTTCGGCGAGTCGCCGAATTGACCCTCAGCTCGCTGAGTTGCCCAGTCCATACATGCTTCAGTAAAATTGCCATAACTTTCTACTCCAAACTTGGATTGATGCAAACTTGGTGGCGTTGGAAAGAGGACTCAAAGACCTTTAATTTGATAGGTCATGGGCCACCTAATTCATTGTTTTGTGAGAGATATGATCATTTTAAGTTGACCCTTATATGATCTTATACGAAAACTTAATCGGTAGAGGATCTTTGAACTCGATTTAGTACTAGAGGTTCCTTATGACCCTAATTCACCTCTAATACACTCCAAATACTTAGGAATAAATATATACCAGTAGAAGTCATTGAGTTTTGGCCTACGTATATGAACAATGGCTCCGGGTCTTAGCTTGAAAATTTTTGGGGTGTTACAGAACCATCAAGCTGAGGGTCTAACACATGACTACTAAAAAGGAACGAAGGAAATAGTATAGTAGGAAAGAGAATAGAAAGTCGGCTATTTAAATATTTATTAGATGTGTAGTTTATTATTTAGCTTTCTATATCCATATTTATAAAGCAATTAACTTATATCCATTGTCGGTGGAATAACTATTTTACACTGTCAAAAAGACTTAAGGCTTATAATAGGTAAGATTATCAATTATTTTATTTTTTAATTATATTTAAATATAAATAAGAAAATAGTAATCTACTACAATTTTAGACTAATTATTTTCTACCAAAAATAGTGAAGATTCATTGCTCGTTTTCATAGACATTAGTTTCACTTTAGCATTCTTTATTCAACGTCATAGAAGAAAATCACCAACATATATGAAGAAGTTTGAAAGAATCATCAACATAATTATCTATTTTAAATTGTAGAAATATATAGAATAAACTTGATTTAATTTACAAGAACTTGATATACTAATAGATTAAATTTAACAAAAGAACTCGTGCTTAATAAGTTCAACATGAATGATGCATGATAAGTGCCTCCATATACCAATTGAAGTATATTTCCTCCCATTAATTAGTTCATTCGATTTTTTAAAAAGAATTAGTGAGCAATAGTGACAACGATAATTTTAATTCGATTAGTCGATCCTAAAAAAAAAGAGATAGAATATTTTTAGAACTTCTTCAATAAATTGATTCCGATAATGGCATTTGCAGAATGTCAACAAACTAGAAAAATTCTAATTTATTAAAACAAAATATGGGATAGAATTGGATGTAGTACTAGAGGAATTAAATCATTGTTTAGAAAATGTAGAAGGAGATGAAGATGGAAATCTATAAATTAGTGAGTGTTTAAATTTAAATCGCAATATGAATGTTTTTAGCCTTAAAACTTATTTTGTACTAGTCATGCCCAAAGGCTGTATAGCAATAAGTCCGATTATTATGTATATTAATTTATTTTATCGAAAATTCACAAGTTTAAAACTTTGAATTATGTATCTTTGTTCAATTTTGCTTGAGTGTGGTCTATGAGAGTTTTCAAATTTGAGTTTATCAGTAACTTTAATAATTGTTCACAAATTTAATTCTTATTTGACATTTCTTTTCTATAAATAATTTTCCTACCTGTCAAGCATATAATCTTATCCTAAAAACATTCAACGCTTTTTAACATCAATGACTAGTGTGCAAATTAAATATCTTATATTATTGTCAAATAAATATACCTACTAAATGTTCTCGCCGTCTCAAAATAAATATTGCCTTAATGAAAATAATGTTCTAAAATAAATATCATTTAAAAGTTTTAAGATAAAAATTAGTAAGTTTATCCAATTATATCCTTATATTTTATTTTTTAATAGTGCTTAATTTTCAAGAGTCATTTATTAAAAAAAAATTATTTAGTAAATTACACATTATATATTTTTTTTTCTTAATAAATGTAAATTTTGATAAGATAACACTTATTTTGGAATGGAAAGAATATTTTTCTTCAACCATATTAGACTAGTACTTCATTTTTCCATATTAGAAAAAGAGAAAAAGCAGAAAGTACACTTATATTACCTTAAATTTGCCACTGCTTACTTAGTCATAAATATAATATTTTATTTTTGTTGACCAAAAAATCTATATCTATATGTATAGAGTTAAAAATGGGAAAGCTTCAAATCCGTGCAAATAATGCACGAGTAGGTAATAATAAATGACATAAAGAGAATGGACCCAATCCATGCAATAATGAACATTCAATGGGTCAAAAATATGGGAAATTTTTAGAGAATAACAAATATTTAAACCATATCAAATGTTATAATTATTGTTCAGGGAAATTCGAATTCGTAGCTATAGTTTTTTCCAATTTTATTATTACCCTGATTTGTATAATTCGTCTAATTTGTATAAATTCAGAATTTGTATAATTCGATTTCTGATTGTTTAAATTCATAATTTTGTAGATGCTTACCCTAACTATTTGTATACGATTTATGAAAAATTCATAATAAATTACCTTTTTGTATATTGGCAAACGAAATATATAAACGGAGTTCTGAAAAATTATTAAATATATAAACACAGAATTTGTATATATTTATCCTATTTGTATATTCGCAAACGAAATATACAAACCGTAGCCTCATAAATTAATGCCATAAAGGTAATTCACCTAATTGCCATGTTTAAGAAAATCGTTGACAACGTTTCTAATAGTAGAGGTCAAGAAATTCTAAAAAAAATTCTTATTTTTTTAAAATGGAGAGTAAAATTGAACTATTTTCAATAGTTTAATAGTAATTTCGGTTTTTTTATTGTCATGTTGCACTATCATGTTATCGATCTAAATGACTAATGTGGACATTCGTTAGTTTGGAGGTATTTGTAGTCCAAATAATAAATGAGAAAGATAGTTTCGATACCAAGAGCAAACGGAAGGTAAATTTGAGCTATTTTGAATAATTTGAGGATAAATTTGGCCCTTTTTGATATAAATTTTTTTTTAAAAAAGAATATCAATAAAAATATTACTTGTTTTGATTTGCACATTTAGTAATAAGAAAAATAACAAACAATGTTGCATAAAATTAATTAACCTCTTTTTTGTACCAGCCATGAAGCCCATGACAGTGTACTATACCAATCCAAATTTCTCGCAAATAAGTCCGATTATTATGAATATTAATTTATTTTATTGAAAATTTATTACTTTAAAATTCTGATAATTATTTTTGTTCTATTTTGCTCGAGTATGGTCCAGAAGAGTTTGTCGTTGAATCTAATTATTGTTCACAAATTTGGCACTTATTTGAGAACGGATAGAGAAGTCAAAATAACACAAATCATATACTCCCTCGATCTCAATTTATGTGACACATTTTGGATTTCGAGATTCAAACAAATCTATTTTTATCTTAATTTGTTCATATATCTTTTAAATATTTTAAATTGTCAATTATTTTGACTTATACTACTTTTTACTAGTTTACAAATATATAAATTTCATTTTAAAAAACTTGAAGATTCCATGCATAAATTCTCGATCAAACTTAAATTACTTGACTCTCGAAAAATAAAAAATATCATATAAATTAAGACACAACAAAAATTAAAATTACAAAAACGATAACGAAGGGAGAAAACAAAAGATTTTGGTGGGCCAATAAGAAAATTATTTCCCTTTTTTGTTGTCATTTTCCTTCGTCTCTTTTGTCAAATCAAACTGAGCCAGTTGGCTCAAATATTTGTTCATCTATAAAATTTGTTTAATTTTTAGGATTTTTTTTTTAATTTTTATGTTTTTTCTCTTAAAAAAAGTAAAACGTATGTCCATACTCTATTTTAAATTTCAAAATTATAATTTTTAAAACTCTTTCTTTTTTTTTAAAAAAAAAATTTAACTTCAAAATTTATGAGAAAAATAAATCCTGCTATTTCCTTTCCATAATAATGTTCAGTAATGACTCGTGAGCCAACTTTGGGCAAATTAAATGTATCTTATATTATTGTCAAATAATTATACCAACTAAGTATTCCCTCCAGCTGAATGTTTCCTTAATCAAAAAAAATTATTTCAATATAAGTGTCATCTTAAGAATTAAAGACAAAAAATAGCATGGTTATCTGGCTAAAGTCTTATACTTTATTTTTAAAAAAATATTGTTTAATTTTCAAGAGATATTTATTTAATAAGGACAATTTAATAAACTACATATTATATTTATTGGAGTAAATTTTTAATAAATATTAATTTTTGATAAGATAACAATTATTTTGAGACATTTTAAATATTTTTCTTCAGCCACCTTATACACCTAATACTTCATTTTCCATATTTGAGAGGAGAAAAAGGAGAAAGTACACTCTATTAAACTTGAATTTGTCACTTTTTGCTTAGTTATAAACATAGTATTTCGTCATAAACATAATATTTCATTTTTACTGACCAAAAAACTTGTTTCAATTATATGATATAATTTGATTTATTACGGAATATTATTAATATGTAATTTTAAATATGCGATATTTTCTGCATAGTTATAATTTTTTTGAAGAAAATTTTAATCTTAAACATGTTATAATATATGTTTAATTATAAAATTTTCTTATTAGAGGTAAAATAAAAGGTTATGGATAAAGGAACCATATAGAAGGTCCTAACAACAAGTGACTTTATTATTGAATAACTTATCACATTCGTATCAATTTATTGTGCACCTATGCATTAACAATGGTTAGACTTCATACAATAAGTACAGTCTTTAAATCTATAATATTTATTGATTATGAATCTACTATCAAAAATTTAATTTATAATCTTCACATTTAATGTGTGTTTTTGAATAATCTCAAATTTAAATTAGAGATGTGTTACATGTGTAGTTTGTTTTAAACTATTAAGAAAATAAGATCAAATAAAATGAACAACGTGAATGCTTTTTATTCTTGAAAGCTAGAGATTTAATGCCTTTTTCATTCCATTTCACTTGTTTAGTGTAGATTTTATACGTTCCTTAAGAAATAATAATTAATATAAATATGAAGTAATAAATTAATTTAGAAAATAAAAAGTTAATAATACGTATAAAATATGGAAAACTTAATTTTTAAAATATATTAAAAATAATAAATAAAAAACATTTTAAAAAATAATAAACAAGTAAAACTGAAGAGTAGCTTATTCAGAGGCTATTCACGAGGAGTATATCTACGTATTCAAACTGGTAACACCAAATTCAATGTACCATATGTTTCTCCCAAAAGTAGCACAACCTTGCGTTATCCGCAAATATATAGCACAAGACAAAACGTTCTATAAGGACAGGAGGGGGTCACCGAGTTCACGTGTGAACCCATGTTTCCTTTCTGAAATCATATATAGTAGTGTTATATTTTTTTAATTTTTTGTTACATATAGATGTGTGAATCCACACTCGAAGTATCATATAATGCGACGATGATTGAGTGCACCTCTCAATGAGGTTAGAACTTTGACTTTTATATGTATCTTATTTTATTTTTCTTTCTAAAATTGGGTAACACCTCTCTAAGTTGGTATTGATAGCATTTTTGGTATTTTAATTAATTAAGCATTTCAATTTTTGACTTATAATTATAAAATTTTAACCGATTTCAATGATAAGAACCTAACTGTCAAACCGATTAGATCCACCTTTTCATAATAGTGCATCGATCATTCCGAAATCATGAATACGCCTCACTCACTTTTATTTAAGTCATTTACTTTTACATATAAAAATATAAAAAAATCTTATTGTATACCTAATTAAATTGAATTGAAACGGAGGAGGAGCCAAATCAAAGTATGACACCTCAATTGCTTTTTATGTGACTTATCATTGATAATTACAATTGAATAAAATGTGTGTCATCACTGAGTTGGAATCCGTTTAGTCATTTTCTCTCTCTCTTGACTGGCGTCTTTTATTTTCTATATATATATTGCATCTTCCATAGTTTTTCTCTTTGTACTGGTGGATGTTTTTTTATTTTATGGTGTTTGGTTTGCAATTTTTATTTTACGGTGTTTGATTAGCAATTTAGCAAGGAATTGATTCGAGGATCATATTAATGGCTAAGATTTCCCGTCTTGTTGGATCTACCGTCAAAGCAGTTATCATCACCCAGGTTTTGTTTCTTTTCTATATTCTCTACTTTTCTTCTTAAAGACAAACAGCTTTTTTGGTTGAATCTTCCTCTTTTGTTTCTGGATTCGGTTTGTTTTTGCGTTTTTGCTTTTTAATGGATTTCTTTTGAGTGGTAGGTGGGGTTGTTGTTTTTTTTTTTTTAAAAAAAATCTAGTGAAGCTAGGGGGTCCTTTTGGTAGCTGGTTTGATATTAAATTGTGCACAAGTATTATCAAAATAATATATAGATTCTATCCTAACTAATTCCTACATTATTAATGAGTTGTTTTACAAAAAAACCCTTTATTGAGTAGAATGCAAATACTATACTAAGTTTGACTCTCTTCTTGAAATAGAAAAGCAAAGAGGGGTTGGGTTACTGGGTTCAAAGAGGAATTGGAATTTGAAACTTCTGGATGCTATTCTTTTTAAGTTATTGGGTTCTAAGTTAATTATATATACATATTAATTGTATTTTAACACAAATCAGAGTTTGAACCAAAGTTATTGGGTTTGATCGAACCTGTACCGGTTTTTGTTGCAGTAGGTTAGGGGTATAATAGGACTTTTCTGTACTATAATATAGACATAATACATAAATGTGCACTTTAACTTGATCTCATTTCACGTTTATGCCCTCCAATTTTGGGTGTGCACAAGTAGACACATGAGTATTACGTGATATAATACACGATGTAGGATGTCACATATAATGCGTGTGTCTATTTATTCAACTTTATATAAATTTAAGTATCTACTTGTGCACACTCAAAGTAAGGAGAGCTGAGGCCAAACTAAAGGATATTTATGTATTATGCCTATAATGTAAGCCTTTTGGAATTAGAACTGATTGATTAGGGAATTCATACAATTTTTGCAGTTCTAATGTTTTTTAGGAGCTGTCATCAAGTCAAAATGCTTTTGGGTTTTTCTTGTTAACTTGGAAATTCTTTGCTTTTGGTCTTTTATCTTGTTCATATTTAAGGATTTTAAGCTGTGGACTATTGTTGTGGGGTCGGCTACTGCACTATTTTGTTGTTGTTCATATTCTTTCTTTTAGGCTCTATACTGTTTCTCTTATTAGTTGTTATGTTTTCGTCACTATTTTCTTCTTCTTTATACCTTAACGTTAAATTGCTGCACTTGAGCTGAGAGTCTTTCGGAAACAACCTCTCTATCTCCACCACGAGGTAGTGGTAAGGTCTACGTACACTCTACTCTCCCCAGACTCCACTTGTAGAATTTCACTGGATATGTTGTTGTTGTTGGACTTCTTTTAGATATTTTCCAGCCTAGTCTTGATCACCTTTCTACTGAGGAATAGTGAAACTAATTGATTTTGACACACAAAACTATCTTGATCAATCTACACAGCATTGAAAGGGATTTCCTCACAAACCCAAAGATCATTAACTCTTTCATGGTGTTTGATTTACTGTCTTTTGAACAATCTGTATTTTGGTGACAAAACATTCAACTATTATATACAGCTGACCAATGACTGCCAATATTGCATTTGGAGCATCACCATCTATTGGTGCACATTTAGTTACATAATCCGACCACGGGCCTTGGATTTACAAATACAAGAGAAATCTTGGAAAATAATGTCTTACACAAAGGAGTATTTCATTCAATCATTTTTATAAGAATTCACAGTCTCTCTCTGGAGACTCTTATTTCAAAATGTAATATTGGGTAATTGGGGAAGTGAAGTTTCTTGAGGTACTTTTCTAGTGTTTTTAAGTTCGTTTTATGCTATCATATTACTTGTTTTTTGTTAAGGTAAGATTTTATTGACGTATAGGGGAAATTCCTGGTAAGAGCTGGCACGATAAACTGGACCTAAATATATTTAGCACTATGCACCAGTTGTCATGTTGATCTCGAGGGTGTTTGGATTGTCTTATTTTAAGTAGCTCTTGGCTTTTAGTCTCTTTTTTATTTTTTGAGGTGTTTGGGAAAGACAAAAAGTGCTTTTAAGCCCTTATTGTTAGGCCAAAAAGTACAAAAATAAGCTAAAAGCCAAAAGTGGGGTATGACCAACTTATGGCTTTTAGCTTATAAGCTATTTTAAAAAGGTCAATCCGAAAACCCCCTAAACTTGTTCTTAGATATAAGATTTTGAAGACTAAGCAAATTTATTTCCATGAAGCAGCATTGTTTTTGTTTTGCGATCTGCCATTAAGTCGTTTATGTTCTAATTAATCTGGTTTTGTAGGCTGGTTTCCATGCAAAATGTATTCCAGCAGTTAGCAGTTTACAGCAGCATATAGTTAAAACAACACCAGCAAGATATTATAGTACGCAGACATGTTTGGAAAATGATATTTCTGGAGCTGATAATAAAGGGTAAATTTTGTTTCCTTTTCTTACCACTGGATCTCTTTTTTTCTCCTCCCTTGTTTATGGACAGTCCTTGCTAACTGACATGGCATTTCTTCATGTGCACTATTCCATATTTAGTCATGTGTGGAATATATTTCACTCATTTGACATAAAAGCTGCACCTACAAGTGTAAAAGAATTTTATTAAACAATATATCTCCACTTTTGCAGGTTCAAGGGCCATGATATGTTGGCACCCTTCACTGCTGGGTGGCAAAGTACTGATGTGGATCCTTTGATTATAGAGAAGTCTGAGGTTAGATTTATGGCTACTTTTGCTGTCTAACTAGAGAAAACTTTATATATCTTTCGTGATCAACTTTTACATTTTGACATAGGGATCTCATGTCTATGACATGCAAGGGAGGAAGTATCTTGATACTCTAGCTGGTTTGTGGTGCACAGCACTAGGTACTTATTATCCCCTTTTATTCAGTCTTTGGCGTACTTCTAGCTCCGAATATAGTGACATGTATATGTCTGTCATGTATGTTTTTTCTGTTTAGTTAACATCTCCAGTCAGACATTGGCACTCTGAAGTGTTCCACCATCTCAGATGTTTTTCTTTCACAATTTTAGTACGCCATTCTTTTCGGTAATGACAATAAGTATTTGTGTCATGATCATAACATGCAAACAATTTACTTTAAATTAAAGCTAATTCCATAAATGAAAAAGTTGTGTATCTTCATTTTATTAATAATCAATGTCTGCTATGTTATCCTGATTTGTTGCATTTGAAATGTGTTGAAGATTAACAGCTTGAACCATATATTGCAAGGTTAGTATTGACGAGAACTCGTAGAACTATTTTGATCTCGGTTAAATCTATCTTTTCATTATCCAAGGATAAGAAAATAGTTTTTCAGGCCTCACTGATTTTAATTAGTCTAAGTTGGTAAAATTTAGTGATAATAGTTCCACACCACCATTCTGGGGCATGAGCTTTCCATTCTTTCAGGAAATTGTGTTAAAGCTATTCATTTTTCAGATTTTGAAATGCAGCTCTACGGTTGTCAAATTGCTACAGTTTGCTAGATATTTATTTTGAAATTGAATAACTTTTTATCTTGAGGATACTTGACAGCAATATTCATCTGGGAGACCGCTATATCAGTCCACTCAATATATTAATCGTAGAAGTCATTATACTATTGCTGCAAATTAATTTTCACAAGAAAGTGGGAAGATCTATTGTTGTTGTACAATTGCAACATGTATGCCACACTTATATGTCTACTGCTGAATGTCTCCATGTTGAATTGTGTCAGTCTGGTGCACGGTCCAAAAACCTTAGAACGGCCTTTTGTTTTTTTATGTGATTGGCCAAGTATACTTAACAGAACACTTAAAATCTAAACAATCGCTAATTCCTGACAGCTATGAAACTTTGCAATGAGTTTTTATTTATGATGTATCTGGTGCACATGTACAGTGCTTTACCAACTTAAATATTCTTGTAGGAGGGAACGAACCTCGCCTGGTTGATGCTGCCACTAAGCAATTGAACACATTGCCGTTTTACCATTCGTTTTGGAACCGTACAACAAAACCTTCTTTGGTATGACAAAACCTTTGCAGTGTTTTCACATGAAAAAGGAAAACTAAGTGTGGCCTAAATTTGTTTTTTAAGTTTTTTCTAGGATCTCATGCTGATTGCATTTTGAAATATACAGGATCTTGCGAAGGAGCTTCTGGATATGTTTACTGCAAAGAAAATGGCAAAAGCTTTTTTCACCAATAGTGGATCAGAAGCCAATGATACCCAGGTTTTTCTTACTGCCTTCAAACACTTAATTATGTAACCTAGCTCTCAGTGCTTTTCTTATAACACTTGATAACCATCAGAAGAACATCTTTTTTGGGGATAGTGAAAAGAGTGGGACTTTTTATTTTATTTTTAAATTGCATGCTTTAGATCTGTTAGCATCAAATGAAATGAATACAGTAGATGCTTGAAATTTTCTTTTTTGTGTAGAAGTTTGATAAAAATAGCAGGATATTATGTGAAGAAGTATACGAGTATAATTTGTAGCTTTTTCCCTTGTACTTCAAATGTAGGTGAAGCTCGTTTGGTATTACAACAATGCTCTTGGAAGGCCAAACAAAAAGAAATTTATAGCTCGAGCAAAAGCGTAATTTGTGAATCTCTATTTATTATTTTCTTTTGGTTGATTTTTCCTTGGGCTTACTAATTATTTTACTCATTCATTGTAACAGATATCATGGTTCAACTCTTATTTCTGCCAGTCTCACTGGGTAATATTATAAACACCATTCGAAATCAAAATCACTGAGATTCAGTATTATGCTACAAGTACCAGTTTGCTAATACTTTCTTTGTAGTCTTCCTGCATTACATCAAAATTTTGATCTTCCTGCTCCATTTGTTCTGCACACCGACTGTCCTCATTATTGGCGTTATCATCTCCCAGGTTGTTACTTATTCTTGCCAACTCTTACTTTCTCCTCTTCTTATGGTGTAATAAACCATTTTCTGTTGAAATGTATATGTCAGGTGAGACAGAGGAGGAGTTCTCTACCAGGTTGGCTAAAAATTTGGAAGATCTTATCCTCAAAGAGGGGCCTGAAACAGTAACTTCCGTCAACTTTGACTCCTGCTACTCAGTTTGTGCATTGAGGTGATTTATTGCTGATTAATTTTCTTTTTCACCTCAGATAGCTGCTTTCATTGCTGAACCAGTCATGGGGGCAGGAGGTGTCATACCTCCTCCAGCAACCTATTTTGATAAGGTAGTTTTCTTTGCCTTTTGTCTGTTCCTTTTCATTCTAGTAAGGAGGAAGCTTGATCGCTTTTGCATTACTACTAAGAATGTTGCATGCAATGCTCAGTCTAGGATGTAAGAGTTCGTTCTATAGTTTTGGTGCCAAAGAATGAAGGCAAATCAGCTATTTTTTAGCAACTCTGAAGTTCGTTCTTTAAGTGCATAACCAAAAGTTTGTGCTTACTGTCATTGTCAAAGAATGGTGTAAGTGGTAACCTCTTTCTGTCTGTAAACCCAAGCATATTTGCATTTGGTTTTTCCATGAGGGAGCATTGAGGATTATCAGCAATAGAGAAATTTGCTGGTACAAAATGCTATGATCTACGAGACATCTTGTAGCAACAAGTCTTTTTCTTTTGTTTCTGGCAGTTTTTTTTGCAATTATCTATCTTTAGTTCCTTCAGATTATGCTTATATATAACTGAAACAACGATTTCTCCCTTTCATTTATAGGTCCAAGCTGTAGTGAAGAAATATGACATTCTTTTCATTGCGGATGAGGTCATCTGTGCCTTTGGGAGGCTTGGAACAATGTTTGGCTGTGACAAGTATAACATCAAACCTGATCTTGTCTCCTTAGCAAAGGTAGGTTAAACAACATCCTATCTCAGCTATACCAACTTACGTCTGGATGTATAAATTTCCCTTCCTGAATTGTTTTTCAGGCTCTTTCTTCTGCATATATGCCAATTGGAGCTGTCCTTGTAAGCCCTGAAGTTTCTGATGTAATATATTCTCAAAGCAATAAGCTTGGTGAGCATTCTATTTGTTTGATAACATATCAAGTCATTTCCTTGTTCTGTTAGCCGAAGCACTGAATTTTTTTCTGGAACTAGGTTCCTTTTCTCATGGATTCACTTATTCTGGGCATCCTGTTGCATGCGCGGTGGCATTGGAAGCTCTTAAAATCTACAAGTATGTATGCTTGAATTGCCTTTCGACTTCTTTCCTTCCTTCCAGTTGTAGATTTGTATGAACACGTGCTTTTCATTCTTTACCCTCATTGCAACTTGCATATTGTTTTAGTATTATGATTGCTGACAACTCTGCGTTTTAGTATATAGACCTTGGGCTTGATAGCTATTGTACTTAGCTAGTGCTAAGATCTAAAAATGTTCAAATAATTTCAGGGAACGAAATATGGTTGAGACAGTAAATAGAATATCCCCAAAGTTTCAAGAAGGCCTGAAGGCATTTTCTGACAGTCCCATAGTCGGAGAGGTAGAACTCTCATCACTTATATAAAAGTGATCAAAACTTCCTAAAAGGTTTGGCTATTCATTTGCTTCACTCTTATTTGTCTGTAGATTAGAGGAACTGGATTGATCCTTGCCACAGAGTTTGCGGATAACAAATCTCCTAATGATCCTTTCCCTCCTGAATGGGGTATGTAATTTCCTCATTGGCTCTTCAATCGAAGGTCACATTAAATTCTTAGCTCATTCAATCTGCTCATTGCTGCCTCAGGTATTGGCGCATATTTTGGAGCGCAGTGTCAGAAGAATGGCATGTTAGTACGTGTTGCCGGTGATACCATCATGATGTCTCCTCCATTTATAGTTACTCCGGAAGAACTTGACGAGGTATGTTTATAGTTTGCCATATATATATATATATATATATGTGTGTGTGTGTGTGTGTTTTTCCCGGAAATTGCTTTGATGCCTCACTTTTATGTCGCGGAGGCTTTTGAATTCCTGCTCTACAAGTTCGATAACCAATTTTTGTGAAAATATTTTCCTTTTCTGCAGTTGATTAGCATCTATGGAAAAGCATTGAGAGAAACTGAAAAGAGAGTAGCAGAACTCAAGTCCCAGAAGTAATATATTAGTTGATAGCAAAAGCTTGACGATGGCGAAAAAAATAATTCAAAGCACAATAAAAAAAATCAAATATGTGTTGGATATTCTGTAAATGTCCAGAATATGTCTAAGTTGACTCATTGATGAATATGTCTATCCCCTTTACCAATTGTCATCCAAGATTAATGCATTACAAAAGTTTAGAATTTTTAATCAATATGCTTGTAATTATTGGTTTTATTATATGTTCGAGTTTGTATGTTTATGCACTCTTTCTGTCAATAGCATTTTAAAAAAAAGTAACAGGCTAATCATGTTGTATTTTGGAATCAAATAAATTGTGGAACATCAAGCAATTTTTTTCTTGCTTCATGTTGGAGAGAGTGAATGTATAGAAGTAGTTTTATGTGATCTACAATTTCTTCTCTTCTACCTCTAGAATATTTGGAGGTTTTTTTTTTATATGGGAAAAATGTTGTAAATTTTAAAATACATACATAGGGAATATGTGTGTACAGGTTTGGAAAATGCAAAAGTAAAGTTGAAAAGAAGAATAGAGATGCACAACTTTTTTTATATATAAGAATATCTATATAGTGATACTTTAAAAAATTATCAAACATAGTTATATTTAGGATTTTATAGCAAATTTTTCCACGCCACTCTCCTTTTATCTCTCTTTTTCTCTACCTCTCTTGCTTTCCTTTCCCCTTTTTCATTCCCTTCTCTCTTCTCTCTACTCTCTACATTCTACAATTCACTGCATAGATCTTTTTTCTTCTTCCTCTTTGTTTTTCTTTTATATTAATACGAAATTCCATTAAAGTTTAACTGAATTGTTTTTATCTACATCTGTGATTCTTGGTCTTTAATATTTTTTGAGTGGCGGTTGATTATTGATTCATTTTTAAAATTGGATTAATGCTGATTTATCAAAATTTTCCATTCTGCTGGGTTCTTGATTATTTGTTAATTCAATGTTTGTATCACTGCACTGAAAACATGTATCAAACTTTTCTTCGCTTTTGAATCTTCTCTTTTTCTTAGATTGATACAACCAATTATATTTATGTATCAGAAAAAAATGTGTGTATATCAAAACCCTGATATATACCTATTATCAAGCGACATCTTCTTTGATTGATACATATTAATATAATCAACTGTATATATGTTAAAAAAATGTATCTGTATATTAAAAAAAACTCATATAACTATTATCAGATTGTATTTGTGTATCAAAAAAAATTGATACAACTATTATCAAGAAATTTTTTATCTTTGTATTTATTTTAGGGATGATTCAATACTCAAACACTATATCAATATTTTTTTTCATCTGTGTATCACAAAAAAATTGAGAAATAGAGAGAAGAGATTGTGTGTGTGTGTTTATGACCTGTTTATCTCCATTTCAATTGAGATACAACTTGTATTTTGAAAAAGAGAGGAAATTGTGTATATATGTGTCCGTGATTTGTTATTTGAGTATCGCCTCTCTCCGCTATCTCTTTTGATTTCGATTGCTTTTCTCTTTTCTAAAACTATTGTTAGGAATTGTAATTAAGTAAATTATAAATATCATTTATAATTATGATCAAAACTATAGCTATACATAAAAATTTCTCATTCTGAAATAGATTGCTCTAGACTAAGCTATTTATGAAAATTCCTCTTTTTTTAAATGAGTTGGGCCTTTACCCAAGAAATGGTCTTGTTTTCACTTTTTGGCCATTAACTTGGACATATTATGCAGAATGGCCATTCGGCCATTTGCGTAACCAACAATTAAGCCAATTTTTTTCAAAATTATTGAAATTGGCCAAAATATTTTTCTTCTTCCTTCCTTCTTCCTTCCCATTTTACCATTAATGGCTTTTAACCTTCCTCCATCTTCTTCCTTCCCATTTTACCATTAATGGCTTTTAACCTTCCTCCATCTTCTTTCTTCCTTCCATTTCGTCATTAATGGGTCCTCCTCCTCCTCCTCATCGTCTTCTTTTTCTGCGTCATAGTCTTCAGAGGCGTATGCAGGATTTCGAGATGATGGGTGTACTATTACAAAAAGGTTGATCGAAAAGGTATAAATTTGATCGGTTCGACATTTAGATTCTTATTACTGAAAATCGTTAAAATTTTAATATTATAGGTCCAAAATTAATTATATATGAATTAATTAAAATGCCAAAAGTGCTACCAATAACCACTTAGAGAGGTGTTATCTAATTTTAGAAAGAAAAATAAAATAAGATAAATATAATATTCAAATTTCTAACCTCACGCAGAGAGGTGCACCCAGTCATCATCGAATTATATGATACTCCAAGTGTGGATTCACATCTATATTTCAATATTTTAAAAAAAAATATAATACTACTATATATGATCTCGGGAGGGAAGCATGGGTTCACGTGAACCCGGTGCCCCCCCTCCGCATACACCCCTGATAGTCTTCTTCTTCATTGGTTTTTTTCTATAAAATTTGATGTACAGCAAATATGAATTGTTTCGAACGAATTATATATCAAAAGACTCGAAATATCGAGAGGACTACATATCTAAAATTTGGGACTGTTTAGAGGTGATTTTGAGTTGATCGAGATTGAATAGTTAGTGTATACTTCATGTAGAGTTAATGTATACTTCATATATAGTTAAACTATATTCAATTGCTTGAGTGTTTCATAATGTATAGTCAGTGTATAACTCATGTATATGTGAGATATATTGTATTATAAGTGTATACTTTCTATGGCTTTTGACAAGCTATATTGTTAGTCAGTGTATATTTTCTATGATTTTTGGCTAGTTTTTATATAAATAAAATCATGACTATATTTGTTGTAAACTAATAACTTTATTATATATATATATATATATTTGAAATTAGCCCTTAACTCAGTAGTAATAGAACTTATTTTTTTGTAAAATATAGCGTGATTTTGCTATATTTTGAAATATAAACAGTATTTTAATTTCAAAATATAATAAAATACATTTTAGTCTCACGCACACATCCTCTCATCCTACCTGAAAAATTGTATCGATACAATATCTTATTGTAATTATGTGTTTGTATGTGTGACCAAATATATATGTACGTTGTGTTTTCAAAGAAAAAACTATAAATGTATATACTTTCAAAGTAGAATCTAAATATATGTGAAGACACCGACTGTATGTGTGGTCAACTAGATGTAATGTATAAGTTTTCAAACTGTTTATGTACAATATTAACTCTGATAGGAATCCACGAAGCAATATCCATTTTTAGAAGCCAACTGAAACGTTAGTGACGGCAAACACATGAGGTTAGGGTGGGTAGTGGCAATCAGGTCTTTTATTTGTTATAAAGTTACATAATCTCGCTATGTATACATTTTTTAAAAGTACCTCTATAAAAAGTAATAAGTGCACCAAAATCGCTAGAAACTCAAATTTAAAACCCAAAGTCTCTTGTGTTTTCTAAAAAAAGATTTAAAAAAATAATTAAAATTACAGGATTACTAAAAAAAAAAATGAAAAAAATAATAAATAAATAATAAATAAAATTAAAAAAAAAAAAAAGTTACAAGATTCCTCTTAACAAAAAAGGATATCCTTCGTGGACGTATCAATTTTTAATTCTATTAGAAACCATATTTAGCTATTGCCGTTTGGTAACTGGTTAGAATTATACATGTATTAATAATGTATTGATTAGTTATGAGTGAATCTATGTACTATTTTATGAAGAAATTAGTAATACAAAGATTAATTATTCATGTATTAGTTATTCCACCTTCTATCTTGCATAAAATAATACATAGATTTACTCATAAATTATACATGCATTAGCGATGTGAATTTCTAAATTACTAACCAAACATCATATCAATTTTATATATGAATAATTTACCTCCTAATTAGCTACCAAATATCATATTACTTATGCAAAATTTAATATCTGCATAACTCACATCTAAATCAACTACCAAACCACCCTAAAGTACACTAATAATATTTCTTTGTTAGATTTGTGATTTCAACTTCAAACAACTTGGCCACGTTCCGAAACCGACCTAACATTCTAGACAAAGATATATATTTCTTATTCATTTTTATTCCATAAGCTGATTAACATCTAATGATTAAATAGGTTCTTAAGCAAGATTTATTTTCTGATAATTTTCTTTCAAAATTAGACGAAGTTTCCTTGGACTAAGTTTCTAGTTCGTAATGAATTATAATTAAACTTATGTTAATTTTAAGTCATAAAAACTTAATAATGATATCATCATAAGCTAATTTTCTTTGACCTTGGTCTTAGGTTTATAAAGCAATAAAATGCCAAAATTGAATTTTATTGGCAGCCCAAAGTTGGCGGTCAATTGGGGAGGAATTGACCAATATTTATTTAAATAATCTTTCCACTTAAATGTTGAACTACTAGTCTAAGTTCAGCTTAGCCGGCCATGATTTAGTCACACCATATTTGTTTACCCATTTTTATAAAAGTCAACCATCTAATTATTTATTTTGATTATTGACCAAAACATCCATTGGTAGTTTCCACAAAAGTTTAGTACAAATATTCTCAGAAATTAATTTTGGATGCAATTTTTTTTTCCAACATCACTTTCAGAAAACCTCTCTGAAAATTAAACCAAAACAAAGGCCGAGTCAATGGTACAATTCGATTGATTATTTTTAAAAAGTTATATCATATCAATTTTTTTGATTACTCTACTAAGCATAGTTAAATTTTGACTTTTTGAAGTAGTCTCAATCATCGGTATAGTTTGGTAAATGTTCTATAATTTTTTCAAATGTCATCTAAGAGTCACAAGCCTTAATATAATGAGAAAAAGTATACAATTTTCATCACAACATGAATTTGATATGATTTGAAACTGCGCGTAATAATATATGTGAAAGAAGGTGCTCTACAAAAAATTTCATATAAATTAAACCTGGCCACTAAACTCAAAATAAAGTTTCATACTTAGAACTTTTTTGATGTCATATATTCTTTAAAAAATTACTAAATTCTTTGCATATTATATCAGTGATATCATCCTTAAAACTAAAGGCTCAATAGTGATATGACATGTCTGAAATTTTTTTAGTTGTTATGGAATTTCCATATGTATTGAATTCAACGTCAAGATTTTTATAATGTTTTCTATTTTTAAACTTGACATATAAAATATATATAAATTTATTCAGTTGGATTAGGTATTAAAATAAATTAGAAAAACACTATTTTAAGTTTTGGTACGGTTATAAATATAAATTGAAACATATAGCGATTTTACATTAAAAAATATAATAATCATTCGGCTAGATTCGATAGTTTTTTAGAATAGTTTTGACACCCACTACCTAGTGACATATGAGTTTGCCTTGTAGCTATTTGTTGAAGACAAAGCTATGGGATTAATTTCACATGTCTAACATGGTGAGTTAAAGATGACAATCCAACTAACATGGCCACAACATACTAATGACATCAAAAAGGGAAAAAAAAAATGCCCCATTCCTATTTATATGTCGTTCTTAGTAAAAATAGATGGTCCTTAATACTCTCTTTGTTCATCTTTACTTGTCCACTAAACTATTTTGGGATGTCCAACAATATTTGTTCAGTTTAAAAAATCAATGAATAATTTACCATGTTATCATTTACTGCTTCTTAATCTTTGTGCCAAGTCAATAGTGAACAACTATTGTTGGACAAAGGGGGCACTTTTCATTTCACAAAACCAATACTTAAATAACACTATTCTTCCTATTTTACCCTTAAGAGATTATCCTTGGAAGTATGAATTAGACCAATATAGGAAAACTAAATGATTAATTCATGTTCATTGATCAATTTAATTAATCAAAATAAATTAATTTTAGTTTATTTATTGAAAACTTGACTTCAAGAGAACACTACGATAGTAAACTTACCTAATTTCTTAAGGGACGTAAAATCTAAAATGATACATATATATAGAAACGGATGGAGTAGTACCCCGATTTATTTTTATTTGTCTATTTTAAATTTTACACGCTTCTTAAGAAATAATAATTAATATGCCAAAACGAACACGTCTGCTACCTATTATACTGGACCTTTAATTTGATCTGGCATTCTACCTCGTATTTCACAATATTACCCATATCAATTGATGTATAATCTTGAGTCTTGAAAATATTTTGAATATGTAAAGGGAAAATACCAAAAGATATATTTTATCTATTCTTGATATGTTAAAACATGTACGAAGCTAGGTACTTTGTGTTATTATTGAGGAGATGTGATCCTTTCCCGGATCAAATTTTCTACTATCGTGAAAAGAGTTAATGACCAATATAATAATTAAAAGAAACTTAGGTTGGCTAGCATTTAGACTAGGCGTTACAATCTGAGCAAAAATATATATAACGTGCATGTTATCAACATGATTGATTAATGCATTTATGTTTACTCTTTTGTCTAAAATGTCACTAATTGCATTTGTATTATATATATATACTCTCTTCGCTGTTATAGTGTTACTAATTAGTGTAATTGATCACTACATAAATTCGATCTGAATGTTTATTTATGAATTTGAATACTTTTTTTTCCATAAATTTTTTACTTAGATATGCTCGGCAGATGCTAAAGCGGAAGTGAAGTACAAATGTGCCTTGAACAAACGGGAAAATACTCCCTTAACCAAATTCACCAGTCTGAAGTGAAGAAGTGACCGATTTCTTAATCGTTAAATTGCGTAAAAAATAATAATGAAATATCTGCTTTATTGCCAATCCATCTCTTTCTTTCAATTGAATGTCATAACGCCCCCAAAACTTAATTTGTTCAAGTGACAAAGGTTAAGTAAGACAGGTTATTTAAGTGGAGAAGAATAAAAGGGTGAACCTATTATTTCCGAGTTTGAAAAAGGAAATGTAGGTAGTGAAAGGAATTGATAAACTCAAAAGGAAAAGGGAAAACGTCTTCATCGTTGGGACAGAAGACTAGCTCGTAAGGCCGGTTTGGTCGGTCATCAAGTGGACCGTCACCACATCAGCGCCACAAAGATAACTTTATTTAATCTTTATGTAATGACAACACTAACCTTATTATTTTATTTTAAAAAAAACTCCCATTTTAATAATTAAAATAACGAATCTTAACCTCATTCTTTTTAACTTTTCTAAGGAGGGATGACTCTTTAGAATGACGAAAAAGAAAGGCATGAAGAGTATCAACTACAAAGTCATTCAACAATATCCAGAAGAGAAAAATCCACACCAATGTCTACAATAACTTGCCTCCTACTATGTATGTGCACACGCCTAGGACTAGTACCTGAAATTGTTGCCTCATCTGCAGATACAACAGAGAAGTTCCTCAAGACGTATAGGCCTCAGAACGAGACTGCTCAGTATATTGGCGCGAATTGTGTACTCTGCACCTTTTGACTAACTAAAAGATCAATTCATTGGAAAATGACAAGTTGAGCTTATGATCGATATATAAATGGCCTTGAATGCTAACAATAAATAATACTGTCTATTAAAACGCTGTATTTTAAGCACATAATGTGGTACAAATACAATACGTTATGAAAACGATACATAATAGAATGATAGGAAACAACAATCCTAACAAACTATAAATAGACCTGAATTCAAAATACTTATTGTGACTTGTGCTTAGCATTTAACCAAATCGATTTTTAATTCATCGTGTTTTTATACCAAAAAACACCTCTATCTTTAGATCTTTCATCCTTCTCCACATAGATGCACTCCTTATAATCCTTCCATAATGCCTTATAAAAAGGGGTAGTATCAAATTGGTAGTATTCTCCTAGTAATGGCTTGATAGCTCTGGTTGCGAAAATAATAATTAAAAAAACCTAACCACAGTTTACATGCTTAAAAGGTTTTGTTTTTTTCTTGTAGAAATTTATTATTACTTGTGTTTGGCTATTTTTCAATATAGTGTTCGTATCCAATATAAATTTGATAGCATTTACTTCTTTTTTTACAGTACAATATTTAGAAAGATAAGATTTTACGTAACAAATTAATTTATGGAAATTTCGATTAATTTCAAATCGAAGCATATAAAATTGACTAATGCAAATTTTACTTTTGGCAGCACAAATCAAATTACGATGACAGAAGTGGCAAGGAGTTGGTTATGGTTTTTGCTAGAGATGTATTAGTACTAATTTTCTTCTTTTAATTTATATTTCTACTAAAAAGAAAGAATGGTGAACGTTTGACAAACAATATCGCAAACAAGAACTGAAATTTAGCTACTATATATGCAACTTTTGAACACAAAATTAACCAATATATTGTTTCTACATGTCATGAATTTATAATAGCATTTGAGTAGAAATGAAATTCAAAATACTTTATTCATTCATATATTATGTTAAAAAAGACACAAGAAATAAACTAATAGTCAATTTTGTTTCATAGAGCATTATATTATTAGAATTTGGTAATAAAAAAGTTAAAACTTTATGTAATTTGTAATCGTTGCACATAAAAAAAGCATATCGTATAAATTAGGATGAAAGAAGTGTTAATTTGAAGAGCTAGAAATCAAATTAACATATTTATATATTAAGTAACAATTTAACTTTAAAATATCTATTTTACTTTCAGTAAAATGATTTATAGCTACATAAATATCTGTTACTTAAACTCCACGTAGATTCAAACTAACTCATATAAAATGAAACTGAGGTAGTAGTACAGAGAACATGTATAAAGTTGTAATAATAGAAGAAATGAGTGGCAAATGTTAGAAATAGGGTAAAGCGGGGAAGGGGCAAACATTTGAACAAAACAATTCGCCAATTGCGAGTGGCCCGCCCACAGCACAGCCATCTCTTTATTGGCCCACTCCTCTTCTAGTAGCCGAATAGCCAAAAAAAGAAGAAGAAAGAAAAGCTTCTCTCTTCCCTCCCTCTTTCCTTTCTACTGCTACTAAATACCAACAATTTCTGCTCAATCTTTCTTCATTCTCTCTCTTTGATTCACACTTTTCCCAAGTTCAAAACAATAAACAAAAGCTTCACTCCAAAAAGCAAAGCACCTAAAATCAAATCAAAATCCTCTCTCGCGCTCAGGCAAGCACTCATCATTTACTCTGCTTTTCTTTTCTTTTCATCCACCAATCGATCGATCCATCGATCTCTCTGTTATTATATATTATTGTGTGTTATTATTACCTATATGTTTGAATCTGTCAGGTTATAGCGTTTATTTCTCTGCTTCGAAATTGATGAAGTTAATTAGCGAAGATCTCATTTAAGTTTTCTGTGATGATTGAAACATCGAGTTCTTCTGACCTTTTAGTGTTCTCGATTTGAGTTCTCTGTCTTTTTTTGATTAAATTTTATTTCCATTTGGATCGCTGATTAGTACTGTGCTTTTGCGATGATCTCGAGGAAGTTAAACTATTAAAAGCACCTCTTTGTGATGATTTGATCTTCATCTTCTTCGTAAACAATTTGATCGTCCTACTTGGCGATACATCTTCTGATCATGTTTTACTTTTGTTAATCAAAAAAGAAAATATTAAAATTCTGTAGATTTTAGTTTTGGCAATTTGTTGTTGAGAGGTTACATCAATGGTGGAATTGATCATATTCATAGTGATTGATTAGTAGTGGATCCTTCTATGATGTAGAAATGGTAAATTTGCGATTCTTACCTGGAAGATAGTGACAAAATCATTATGCTGTGCTCTACTTGCGTTGTTTACGCGCTTTTCTGCCTCTCGAGCTACGCCTTTTTTTTTTTCTTGCTTTCATTTTTTCCTTTAGTTTACTAATTAGGTCCTCTGGCAAGGAGGACATGCTAGCTCAACTGTAGTTCAATTTTCGTCAGAGAGATCGGAATATAACCTGCATTTTGTCGGATCAACAACCATTTTTTTTCCAATGAAAATCTGTGTGATTTGAAATATGAAGAGTATCTATCCACATTTTACATTTGATTTCATCTTAAATATTTGATTTGTTTCAATTTACTTGTGTAATCTTGAGTTACACACAATTTAAGAAAGTAAATATTTGTGAATCTTGTCATTTTGAAATATCTTTTAATTTTGTGATCTTAAACATGTTACTTGAAAAATTAAAATTAAAGAGTTATCAAATATATTTCTTTTTTTAGCGAACAAAAAGAAAAAGTAAAACAAAGATAAAGTGAAATGGAGGGAACATTAATACTCATGTATTTTAGTAGATACTGTAGCAGTTTTCACTTGGCAAAAAAAATTTCATTCAATTGCTTCGTCTCACTATACCGTGGAATAATTTGACCTAATCTGTTTTTACTTTTCAACTCATTATTTGGACTGTAAAGTTCCGACTCCGTGACGCTTAAGACTCGATTAGTTTTGAATTTCTTTTATTAAATTCACTAAAAGGTTGTTGAATGTCGAAGAAAATAATAGTAATAAAGGTGGAATCCGAAGTAAAAATTGGCATGTCTGAGCTATTTGGTAGGGTCGGTAAATATAATACTTACTGAATATGATATTTTAGTAATATCAAGATTAATTATATTGATATTGATACTTTTTTATCAATGATTTGATTTGTTGTATTAAATAAATATGATTTATTAGAAAAAAATAATACTAAATAAAGTTTATTAGAATGTAAATAAGTATCCCATATTATTAAATATCATGGTTTACTATGTATAAATATAACATTAACTATTACATGTATTAATTATTATATATAAAGTAAAAATATTATTACAAATTAATACATAGATTATTTTCTGAAGTAAAGGAGTGAACTATTACTTTGCGTCTGAAGTTGGTAGAATTTCTTATTTGTTGGATCTGTGACTGTGATGTTCTCGCTATAGTTATTTACTTTGTCATACACCTGAATATTTTTAATTGCATACGAGCTGGCTTGGTTCACTTGGCCTACCTAACTTTAGTGCTTTTTCCTTTTACTAAATTGGCGGTAGTAGAAGAATAAATCTTTTGTTAGTATTTACATTTTGTAATCCTGTTTGACAATTTTAGGTAAAAAGGGGTAAAATTTTGGGAATAGAACCTCCATTATTAATTGTCATCCTACAGGGAAGCCACGCTATAAGCAACAAATGATGACAGGAAGTAAGAAAATGCCAATTGCCATGTTTAGGATGTTTTGCCATCTGTCCCACTTAAAAATTCGTGCACGTCGTGATAGAGTAATGCTATCATCTGGTTGGGTCCCCGAACAAAAGCTCAATTGAATAATACTTTTAGCTTATACTATAATAATAATTCAAAAAGATAACATGACAAGTCTCAACCTCACCAGTCACCTGTTGTTTTTTTCTCTACGTAGAGCCGGTAACACTTTTTATTTTCTTGCATAGGTAGTGTTGGTTTATTGTGTTAGTTGTTATGTTTTCTATATTTTTTTTGTTTGTTTTGTATTTGGATTTATTGTACTTGAATTGAAAATCTTTTGAAAGCAGTTTTTCTATCTTTACGAGATAGTGGTAAGGTTTGACATCTTAATGCACTCTACTTTTCTCAGACTTTACTCATGAAATTTTCTAGATATGTTGATCTAGGACCATCTAATCCCTCTCCACCTCGTTCTATAAAGGAAATTTTTTTTTAAAAAAAACGAAAACTGAAAATCTATTTTGTGTAGCCTTTTGGTTCGTTACCCTACCACCTTTGCTACTTTTTGCTTTTCTGTTTTGCTAATAAAAATAATAATTTTATCACCTGTCTATAGAATACTATTTATATAATAATAATGTATAAGCAAATGTAAGAGAAGAAGTCGCATTTCAATCACTGTATACTTGTGATGTGAGAACTACCTCATCTGAAAATTAATCTTGATCCACAGCTTTACGAAACCATTTATGATTTGGATAAATTATAAGTTGTGTCCAAATCAATATTATGTTCCTATCTTTAATTTCCTTTGCTTCTTAAAATATACGTAAAAAAGTCAATTCTTGCAATACTTGTATAACATGGGCATGAAATTATGTGCCAGCATTTTATATACGCCAATCTATACAGCTAATGTTTCTTTTTCTTTTCCATTCCCTTTTAAGTTGTAAAGTCTGTAACTGACGTAACATATTCATACAGCTAAATAAGTTACTAGAGAAGTAAAATAATGTTATTGTGAAGTGGAGACTTTTTAGTTCTTTACCTTACCAACTTAGCTGTTTTCATCAATGCAGATACTGTAAGGAGTGAAATTTTCTTGACATGGAAGCAGAGACAGCAACCACAGATGTACCAGTGGTACAGGTTTCAGAAAAGATAGAGGGCAAAGACGATCTTATTAAGGTAATGCTCGTTACTTTCCTTTTTACTTCACTGTCAAGAATATCATTTTCTTAAATCGCTGCGGTGATATTTTGATACTTATATTGATGAAATAAATGGGATCAATCTTATTTTCAAAATGTACCGAAACAAAATGTATGTTATTTCTTTCTGGCAATGCTTAATTTCGAGAATGATCAGGACCAGAATCGCAGTAATAGAAACCTCTACATTTGCACATCTAATGAAACTACACATCTTGCCAGTTGCATGATCTGTTAGCATTCCATTTTTCACAATAATAGATATTAACCTTTTCTTTTATTGGGTGCTAGCATTTGGATCACCGTTAGAACACATAAGTGGTACTTATGTAAGAAAAAATGTTGTTCAAAGTTTGTCTATTGTTGAACTTTTTCCTTCAGGATGATTATTGATCAGTTCATCTGAACATAAGCATTACCTAAATTAGGTGCCTTTCAAGATTGAGGTTGCTTTTACCTGCAAATTTCTCACCCTAAGATTTTTTGTACTTAAAACCAAGTTTCCCTTTCCTATGTACGACGTGCAAGCAAAAGACTTGGGTTTATTGTTACTGGAGAAGTGCTTTTCCAGTTTTCCTTTTGTCTACTACTTGATCACTGGTGCTGGTTTAAAGTGATTCTGGTTTAAAGGTGGTGGCACTGGAAAAAGACAACATGAAATTACTGCACTGCTGTCAAATATGATGTGATAAATAGTCTATGACAATCTTAGTTTGTTTTTACTCACTGCATATTTAATACATCAACTATGGCGGACAATTTGCTTAATTTTGAGTAAATCATTCTTTGTAATTTACCTGGTTTAAAGCTCAATATACTATAGTTGAATATACTGGTTAAGAAATTCCTTTTTCTTCTTCCTCATCTTCTGTTTGGGTTACATCTTATTACAGGTGTCCAATGGCGAGATAGAAGGTCAGAAGGAGCACGAAGAGTCTGCTTTTGAAGGAGAGTTTATAAAAGTAGAGAAGGAAGCTTTGGAATCAAAGGATGGTTCACATGCTGCAGCTGAAGCTTCTCCTGCAGAGGGCAGAGTGTCTGTAATGGACCGCAGCTCAAATATTTCATCTTCTAGCAGAGAATATCTTGAAGCAGAAGAAAAGGCTAAAGAACTTGAGCTTGAATTGGAAAGAGTTGCTGGATCATTAAAAGACACTGAATCTCAAAATGTGAAGTTGAAGGATGAATTGTCGCTCACAAAAGAGAAGCTGGAGGAAACTGCAAAGAAATTTGAAGACCTTGAACTTGATCACAAGAAATTGCAAGAGAAGATTGCAGAAGCTGAAAATAGATTTAGCACTGAGCTTAATGCTTTGCAAGAGGCGTTGCAAGCTCAAGAATTGAACAACAAGGAACATGTTAATGTTAAGGAGGCATTTGACAGACTTGGTCTCGAGTTTGAAAGCTCAAAGAAGAAGATGGAAGAGCTTGAGCAAAAGCTGCTGGCTTCGGCAGGTGAGGCTCAAAAGTTTGAGGAGTTGCACAAACAAAGTGGCTCACTTGCAGAATCAGAGACAAAGAGGGCCTTGGATTTTGAGAGATTGCTGGAGTTGTCGAAACAGAATGCAAAAGAAGTTGAAGACCAGATGGCTTCTTTACAAGAAGAACTCAAGAGCCTAAGTGAGAAGATTGCTGAAAACCAGAACGTTGAAGAAGCACTCACGACTACAGCTTCAGAGCTTTCTAAAGTTCAAGGAGAGTTAGAGATCTCAAAATCACTAGTGCAAGATATTGAGGGTAAACTTGCATCAAAAGAAGCTCTTATAGATGAATTAAGCCAGGAACTTGACACGAGAAAAGCTTCTGAATCTCAGGTGAAGGAGAATATTTCGTCTCTTGAGCTTTTATTATCATCCACTAAAGAAGATCTTCAGGCTAAGGTATCTGAGTTGGAAGACATAAAGTTGAAGCTTCAGGAGGAAGTAGGTTTAAAGGAACACATTGAAGGTAAACTGAAAAGCCAGGAAACACAACTCTCAGTGTCACAGGAGGAGCTGGCCAAACTATCTACAGAGAAAGGAGCTCTTGAAGCTGCTTTAGCCGAGCTAAACAACAATGTGGTCCAGATGAAGGAATTATGTGGTGATCTAGAGGTGATATTGCAGCTTTCGGATGAGAAATTCAGCAATGCAGATTCTCTTCTTTCTCAAGCTTTAGCAAACAGTGCGGAGCTGGAACAGAAGCTGAAATCATTGGAAGAGCTTCACCTTGAATCGTCAAATGCCATAACTACTGCCAACCAGAAAAATGTTGAGCTTGAGGAAATGCTACAAATCTCCAATGCTGCTACAGAAGAAGCAAAATCACAGCTTAAAGAAATGGCGGATCGCTGTGCTGCAGCTGAAGAAAGGAATGTGGAGCTAGAACAGCAAATAAATCTGGCGGAACTGAAAAGCAATGATACGAAGAGGGAACTAGAAGAGTTCTCTGGGAAAGTTTCCGAACTAAATGCCACCCTTGAGAAGACCTTGGAAGAAAGGAAACAGCTGGATACCAAATTGCAGGAGTACGAGGAGAAGATAGCTCATTTGGAAACTGAGTTGGTCAAATCAACTGCTCGTAATGTAGAACTTGAAGCTGAGCTTAAAAGTGTTGCTGACAAGTGTGCTGAGCATGAAGGTCGGGCCAACACCACTGATCAACGTAGCCGTGAATTAGAGGATTTGATGCTGGTATCACACTCGAAAGTAGAGGAATCTGGCAAAAAGGTGAGTGACTTGGAGCAATTGCTTGAAACAGAAAAGTATAGGATTCAGGAGCTTGAAGAACAAATAAGCACATTAGAGAAGAAAGGTGTGGCGGCAGAAGCAGAATCCAAGAAGCATTCTGACAGGGCATCTGAGCTTGAAGCAGAAGTAGAGACATTCCAAACAAAATTGTCAAGCCTTGAGGTTGCCCTTGCAGAGACCAAGGAGAAGGAGAGTGAATTGAGTCAATCCCTGAACAATGTGACTGAGGAGAAGAGAAGCTTAGAGGATGTCTACAAGAGGGAACAAGAGGAGTTCTCTGGGAAAGTTTCTGAACTAAATGACACCCTTGAGAAGACCTTGGAAGAAAGGAAACAGCTGGATACCAAATTGCAGGAGTACGAGGAGAAGATAGCTCATTTGGATTCTGAGTTGGTCAAATCCACTTCTCGTAATTTAGAACATGAAGCTGAGCTTAAAAGTGTTGCTGACAAGTGTGCTAAGCATGAAGGTCGGGCCAACACCATAGATCAACGCAGCCGTGAATTAGAGGACTTGATGCTGGTATCACACTCGAAAGTAGAGGAAGCTGGCAAAAAGGCGAGTGACTTGGAGCTATTGCTCGAAACGGAGAAATATAGGATTCAGGAGCTTGAAGAACAAATAAGCACATTAGAAAAGAAATGTGTGGCTGCAGAAGAAGAATCTAAGAAGCACTCTGACAGGGCATCCGAGCTTGAAGCAGAAGTAGAGACATTCCAAACAAAATCATCAAGCCTTGAGGTTGCTCTTGCGGAGACCAAGGAGAAGGAGAAGGAATTGAGTCAATGTCTCAACAGTGTGACGGAGGATAAGAAAAACTTAGAGGATGTGTACAGGAATTCAATTGAAAAACTAGCTGAAACAGAAAGCTTGCTTGAGGTCCTGCGTAATGAATTGAATGCCACACAACAGAGACTGGAAGGTATTGAGAATGATCTTAATGCTACAGGGTTGAGAGAGAGTGAGGTCATGGAGAAGCTCAAGTCAGCAGAAGAGCAGCTAGAGAAACAAGGAAGAGTTTTGGAACTAGCAACAGCTAGAAGCATAGAGCTTGAGTCATTGCATGATATTCTGAAAGCAGATTCCGAGCTCAAACTCCAAGAGGCAACTGGCAAATTTGTTACCAGAGATTCAGAGGCGCAAACATTGAATGAGAAACTGAAGGCTCTTGAAGATCAGCTAAAGAGTTACGAAGAGCAGATTGGCAAATCTGCTGAAAGTTTTTCAGCTGTGAAGGGAGAACTTGATCAGGTGTTGGTGAAGCTGGCTTCATCTCAAACTGAGAATGAGGACCTGAAAAAGAAAATATTGGAGGCAGAAGATAAAGCTGCAGACATTTTATCTGAAAACCAACAATTAATGGAGACAAATATGCTTCTTAAGAACAGGGTGAGCGATCTTGAAGAACTGTTAAACTCAGCCCATGCAGAAAAGGAGGACAGTGTTCAACAACTAGTTTCTCATATGAACACCATCACAGAACTGACAGACCAGCATTCCAGAGCCTCTGAACTTCAATTGGCAACTGAAGCCCGCATATCAGAAACGGAGGCAAAGATGCACGAAGCCATTCAAAATCTCACCCAGAAAGAGTCTGAAGGTAAAGAGTTAATGGATAAGCTACACTCTTTTGAAGCTCTGGTGAAAACATATGAAGAGCAGACTCATGAAACAGCTACTCTGGCTGAAACTCAAAAAATGGAACTAGAGCAAAGCCATAAGAATTTGAGTCATCTTGAAAGCATTGTTGAAGAGCTGAAAGGGAAGTGTACCGAACTTGAAAAGGAAAAAGAAGGACTAACTCAAGAGAACTCAGATCTAAAGGGAGAAGTGGCCTCAAATGACTCTAAACTCAATGATTTAGAAGCCAAAGTTTCAGCTGCATTTGCCGAGAAGAATGAAGCAGTTGAAGCGCTTAAATCTTCAAACCAGGTTATAGATAGCTTAAAAGAACAGCTTAGTTCTGAAGGGCAGAAGCTACAACTTCAGGTTGGTTTTTAACTAGACTTTGAAACGGTATAATTCATACTACTTGGCAATTACTTCAGGTGCATGTACTTACATCTGATAACTCACTATTCTAAAATATTCACTGTTTACAGTTATCATCCATTTTGGAGGAAAACAACTTGCTTAATGAAACACATCAAACCTCTAAGAAGGAGCAGCAAAATGTCATAGCACATCTTGAAGAACAATTGATAGAAATCAAGTCAAGTGAAGATTCTCTGAAAAGTCAATTAGAAGTTTTCCAGGCTGAGATTCATCAGAAGTCTCAATTGGAAAGCCGCATCAAGGAGCTTGAAGATCACTTAGGTAGTGCTGAAGCACAACAGAAAGAAGAGGTAATGTAATTTTTATACAGTGAAATATATTTCCAAGTAAACATTCTAGAACCTAAATTATTAGTCAGATGCATGTTAGTAGCCTTTTTCAAATATTATACTGTCATCCCAGTAATTTAAATGTTTCTGATTTTCCCTCTTCTACTATGGTATGAAAATTAAATGTTTACTTTTCAAGCTTGGTTACTAATTCATATTTGAAATTTCAACAACACAGAAAGAGGCTATGTCCAATAAGGGATTAGAGCAGGAGGCAACTTTGAAGAGTTCATCAGAGGAGCTGCAAGCCAAAAGCAAGGAAGTAATAGTTCTACAAAACCAAGTCAAGGAACTAGAGGAGAAATTGAAGCGGAAGGTTAGTTTCTTTCATGAACCGTATTTGCTGGCTATAAACGGAATCTTCATTTTTTAATTCTATCACTTCCATATATTTTCATCTGACTCTACTATTACCATCAGAATACTTCCACATGCTTAACCATTAGAAGTAACTAAATGAACAAGGACATCTCATCCTCTTATATTTTGTCTTTTAGTAGAATGCCTGCGTAAAATTATCATGGACAAGAGCAATGCAAATTATATTATAAAGGTGACCATAATGATCGAGAAATAGCTCGAAAGATGAATGATTCTCAATTGCTTTTAATTCAAAATTGCAGGATGTTGGTGGCAGTAGTAGTGATCAAAAGGATGAGGTAGAGGTAAAATCAAGGGACATTGGACAAATGCTCTCTACTCCAACGAAGCGAAAGAGCAAGAAGAAGTCTGAAGTCTCTTCAACTCAACCGTCCTCCAGTGATTCACAAGTTCAACACATCGAAGGATCTCCTACCATTCCCCTGAAATTTATTTTGGGGGTTGCTCTAGTTTCAGTGATCCTTGGAATAATTCTTGGTAAAAGATATTAGTTTCAAGGTTTTCCAGTTTTGGTCTTGTTTTTAGAATGGGGTTCTTTTTTGAGTACTTTCTTTTTACCCCTTTGTGATTTTTGAAAAGCACTTGGTCATTAGTTTTGGGCTGGAAGTTTGTTAGGGAACTGGTTTTTCATATTTCCCTCAAGTTTATTGATTAGTGTAGTTATCAATGTTGTATTTAGTTTTGCTCATGAATTTATTTAAGAAGGCGTCGATTGTAAAAGATTTCAGTGTACCAGTTTTTGCCAGAATTTTTTCTTGATGAAGTCATTTTATTTTACTAAATGAAGGCTTGAAAGTTGAAGCTTTTTGTGATATTGTGTGTTTGGTACGAAGGAAACATTTTCTTTCCAACTATTAACAAATTGAATTATCACTCAAAAACAAAGTACAAATTTGTGGTGTGTCTAATGTCTTGTGTTGTCATTCATAAATATATTGACAAGTAGTATATAATGTACATGATTTGGGTAATTAGTAATCATTAAAGGCCGAGGGACTAGAACATAACTTGAGGACATTAGGACTTACACGTCCAAGAAGTCATTGAACATCAATATAGCGTAATACTACAATGTTAACATACAATTATGACAGCTATGATATAGCAGTCTTCAAGATAATTAACTAGAGGCAGTTAGTTTGTTAGGAGTTTGTTAAAGTTAGTTAGTACTGTAGCTTGAGGCGGTTAATACTGTAGCTCCTTTATATAGTTGTTGCAATGTACAGATATAGTCAGATGCCTTTTTTCTAGTGAGAATGAGAAGTCTTATCTCCATAATTCTCTCTGCATCTTCTTCTCTCTGGTATTTTACTCTTGCTTCAATGGTAATTACTCCATAAGTTTGCATGGTATCAGAGCTTGGTGTTCGAGCAGGAGTTCATCATTGATTTATGCTTTCTCTGTTTCTGTGATATTTTGTTGGCTTTTTGTTGCTGTTTTTTTCCTCGTCCTTCAATTTGTAATCCATGGCAATTGATGAATCCACCAGTGCCGGAGTCATCCCGCCTCAGTCGATCGAGATCGATCATCATCATCCTCTGTTTCTCCATCTGTCGGACACTCCAGGTAGCTCCTTGGTATCGATTCAACTCACTGGTCCTGAAAATTATGCTGTATGGAGTAGATCTATGTGTCTTGCTCTGCTGGGAAAGAGTAAGCTTGGTTTTGTTGATGGGAAGCATACTAGAGACTCGTTTCCTCCCTCTCTACATGATCTATGGGAGAAGTGTAATGCCATTGTTCTGTCTTGGATCATTAACACAATCAGGAAGGATCTCTTAAGCAGTGTGATTTATGCATCGAATGCATCGAAAGTTTGGAGCGATTTGAAGGAAAGGTTCGATAAAGTTGATGGAGCTCGCATTCATTTTATGCACAAGGAGATACACTCTATGTCGCAAGGTACACTTACTGTATCCACTTACTTCTCTAGGCTGCGTGAATGTTGGGATGAATTCGATGCGATAATGCCTTGCCCAGGCTGTAATTGTTCTGAATCTAGGAATTACATGCAACATTTTGAGTACCAGCGACTGCTTCAATTTCTTACTGGCCTTAATGAGTCTTATGCCCCTTGTAGGAGTCAAATTCTGATGATGACTCCTACTCCATCTATCAATCAAGCCTATTCAATGGTGATCTCAGAGGAGAGCCAGAGGTCTCTTGGGAAATCTGTTCAAAACCTTGATATTAATGAAGGAGCAGCTTTTTATACCAGCAAAGGGAACTTCAAGCCTAGTCCTGGGGTAGGGCATTTCAGGTCTGCTTCCAGTCATGGTCAAACTGGACTCACCAGGTCTGGCTACTACACAGGATCAAGCTCTAACTCTGGCTTGAATAATTCAGGCAATGCCTCCAACTTTGGTTCGAAACACAAGAAGAATAGCCACCTACAGTGTGATTACTGTCACTTCATTGGTCACACTAGTGACCATTGCTACAAGCTACATGTATATCCACCAGAGTTCAGACAAAACTCGAAAAAGTTTAACAATAACTCAACATCATCATCAGGACATGGAAGTGCTGTCAACTTTGCTAGTGAACATAATGTCTCTTGGAATAGCAACACAGTCTCAGATATGGATGGTTATTCAGGTATTTCAGGTAATGCATTGGGTGTAACTAACATTATTCCTGCAGGAAATCATGTACAACAACCTAGATCCCCTCAGGTCTCTCATCTTAGTGCTCCACATTTCACTCATGAGCAGTACAATCAAATTCTGCAGTTGCTTGGCCAAAACAGTGAAAATAGTGGTATTACTCCATCTGCAGTTATGGTTCATGCTTCCAACCATCTAAATAATATGATGCAATGGATAGTAGACACAGGAGCAACCAATCATATGGTCAATGACCTTAATTTACTTTCCAACACCAGATTACTCCCTAACACCACCAAAGGTAATGTCATGCTACCAACTGGTAATACAGCTAGAGTGAGTCACTTAGGATCCACTACTGTTTTGGGAAGACATGATATTCACAATGTGATATATATACCTGATTTCCAGCATAACTTGTTATCTGTATCTCAGCTCACAAGGGAATTGCACTGCTCAGACAACTTCTATCCTGACTTCTGTGTTTTTCAAGATCTCTCCAGTGGAAGGGTGAAGGGGATTGGTAAACATTTCCAAGGACTATATGTGGTGAATTTTCCATGTCAATAATTGAGTGGAGGAGATGACAAGCCTGACTCCATCAAGCCTAGTTGTCAGTATGTCTTAGTAGAGCAGTTAAAAAATAAGATAGGCCTAGATCTATGGCATAAAAGACTGGGACATGCTCCCTTAGTTAAGTTGAAGAAACTGAAGAATCTGAATTTTTGCGTTGACAATGAAAACGGTGTTCACAAGCATTGTACTATTTGCCCTTTGGCTAAGCAAACAAGAATTCCTTTTCCTCTGAGTACTTCCCAATCTAATGCATGTTTTCATATTATTCATGGTGATGTATGGGGTCCCTACAGGGTTCCTACTTATGATGGAAAGAGGTATTTTCTAACCTTGGTGGATGATCATTCTAGATATACCTGGATATTCCTTTTAAATTCAAAGTCAGAAGTTATAGTAGCCTTGACTGAATTTTTGTTGATGTTAAACAATGTATATTCTGCAGTAATTAAGATTCTGAGAACTGGCAATGGTTGTGAGTTTTTTAACTCTCAGTATCTAGCCTACTCAAATCCGTAGGGATAATTCATCAGAGTTCTTGTGTCTATACTCCTCAAGAAAATGGAGTGGTTGAGAGAAAGCATAGATACATTTTGGACACTGCTAGAGCCATCAGATTTCAGGCCAATGTTCCTCTCAAATTCTGGGGGGATTGTGTGGCTACGCAGTGTATTTTATTAACAGATTACCATCCCAAACTCTTCATGGCAAGGTGCCAATTGAAGTTCTCTCTAGGCACTCACTAGATGTGTCTCATTTGAGGGTCTTTGGTTGCCTAGGCTATGTTACTTCCTTAAAAAAATCTGATAAATTTGCACCTAGAGCTGTTCCAGCTGTTTTTCTTGGTTACTCCTTGACTCAGAAAGGTTACAAGATGTACATCATTCAGGAGAAAACCTTCATTACTAGTAAGGATGTAGTTTTTCAAGAAGATATATTTCCTTTTCAACACTTATCCAATCCCTCTCATCCTGTATTCTCTAACCTCTCCTCCCCTGCTCATTCTTTTCAGTATGATTCAATATATGTCCCTGGTGCGCACCATTCCACTCCAAGTACAGATGCAGTTGAACCTTTAATATCTGAGTCCACCCCACCAGCTGAGGAAGTACCTGTGCTTCTGCCCCCACCAGCGGCACCTGTTAGAAGGTCTTATAGGACTCCAAAAACCCCCCATTTGGATGCAGGATTATATTTCTTCCACCAAACCCAAGCTCTTCTGTTCTTTTCCTATATCTAACTATGTTGCCTATGATCAGATCTCTGCCTCATACAGCTCAGCATTGGCTGCATACTCAGCTGTCGTGGAGCCTACTTCCTTCTCTGAAGCTGTCAAAGACACACAGTGGGTTGCAGCCATGAAGTCTGAGGTTGATACCCTAATGTATAACCACACCTGGAGTATAGTTGACCTTCCTCCAGACAAATCTCCAATCGGTTGCAAATGGGTGTACAAAATCAAGCACAAAGCTAATGGGGAGGTTGAAAGGCATAAGGTATATAAGGTATAAGGCTAGGCTGGAAGCTAAAGAGTTTAGTCAGAAGGAGGGGCTAGACTATACAAAAACTTTCTCCCCTGTTGCTAAAATGGTTACTGTCAGGTCTGTTGTGGCAATTGCAGCAGCAAAACACTGGTCTATTTTTCAGATGGATGTCCATAATGCATTCCTCCAAGGTGATCTTTTTTAGGAGGTGTACATGCAGATCCCTCAGGGTTTTGGCAGTCACATGGGGATAACAAGGTGTGTAGACTGCACAAATCCCCCTATGGTCTGAAACAAGCACCTAGGCAATGGAACAAGAAACTTACTGAGGCTTTACTTCAGCTTGGTTTTAACCAAAGTCATTTTGACTACTCATTATTCACCAAAAACACTGGAACTCATCTAGTTGTGGTCTTAGTGTATGTAGATGATCTCTTGGTAACTGGAAGTTGTCCTTAATTGATATTGCAGACAAGGAATGATCTCAAATTGAAGTTCAAAATGTAAGATTTGGACCAATTGAAGTTCTTTTTGGGCATGGAGTTTGCTAGATCACAAAAAGGAATTCATATAAGTCAGAGAAAGTATGCCTTGGAGCTAATATCAGAATGGGGCTTAGTGGTGCTAAACCTGCTAGCACACCCCTAGAAGCCAATGTCAAGCTGACTTCTTTTGAATATGACAGTCATGTAGAAGAAAACAAGGTGGATTCTAGTGATCAATTACTGGAGGATGCTGGACCATATCAGAGATTAGTTGGCAGACTCTTGTATTTAACAATGACCAGAGTGGATAGCTCTTATGTAGTATAGGTGCTAAGTCAGTTTATGCACAAACCTAAACAATCCCATATGGAGGCAGCTCTAAGAGTGGTCAGATATGTCAAAGCTGAACCAGGCCTTGGTCTCTTAATGTCTTCAGAAGAATCAGACAAACTAGTAGCCTATTGTGACTCTAATTGGGGTGGTTGTCTTGAATCCAGGAGATCAGTGACAGGATACACTGTGATGTTTTGTAATTCCTTAGTGTCTTGGAAGTCCAAGAAACAAGAAACAGTAGCAAGGAGCTCTGCAGAGGCTGAGTTCAGAGCCATGGCATCTGCAGTGGCTGAGATAACCTGGCTGGAAGGATTATATAAAGAATTAGGAGTTGTTATTAAGCAACCTGTACAGTTGTTCTGTGATAGCAAAGCTGCAATCAAATTGCTGCCAATCCAATATTTCATGAAATGACCAAACACATTGACATTGACTGTCATTTTGTGAGAGAGAAGATTGTTCAAGGGCTGATTCAAACTCACCATGTTTCTACAAAGGAACAACTAGCTGACTTACTCACTAAGGGCCTTGGAAGACTGCCACATGAATACTTAGTATCCAAGCTGGGATTGAAAAACTTGTTTCAAACCATCAGGTTGAGGAGGGGTGTTAACATACAATTATGACAGCTATGATATAGCAGTCTTCAAGATAATTAACTAGAAGCAGTTAATTTGTTAGGAGTTTGTTAAAGTTAGTTAGTACTGTAGCTTGAGGCAGTTAATACTATAGCTCCTTTATATAGTTGTTGAAATATACAGATACAGTCAGATGCCTTTTTTCTAGTGAGAATGAGAAGTCTATCTCCATAATTCTCTCTCCATCTTAATCTCTCTGGTATTTTACTCTTGCTTCAATGGTGATTACTCCATAAGTTTACATACAAGAATTAAATTTGCTATAAATCATTTTTGTCAATATAGCGTAATACGACAAGAATTAAATTTGCTCTAAATCATTTTTGTCAATACAGCGTAATACTACACATTGTTGTGTGAAGTAGTTGTATCTCCATCAATCGGGGACCTATTATTAGTTAGAATATTATCTTTCCAACGAAAATAGTCGCATCCACTATTTGCCTAAAAAATACTAATAAATAAAATTTAAATATGTAATCTGCTTTTTGTTGCTCTAAAAAAGTAACACAAAACCTTACTTCCGATACTTTATAAATTTCAACCCCGAAATTTACAAGCCGAATTCGCAGGGGTCTTTGATGTCTTGATCCTACAGTTTTCTCTACACAAACAAATATCAAGTTTTATAAAAAAAATTGACGTTTCGAACTCTTCAGACATGACTGATTTCAACAAATTTAAAAGGAAGTGGGAAAGTTTGAAGCTGAAGGAGATGAACTATGGCAAAAATAGTTGATGCCCTAATTTCAATGACTCATATAGCGCACTAATATCATATCTATAGACGACCCTTACTTTAACAATTATCAAAGGAGATAACTTTCCATATGTTCTAGCCTTATTGGAAAGTGTTATTTGTTGCTGATGGGATGACATATATCTCGTGAAATTAGCTAAGTTGCGTAAAAAGTGACTTGAACACCACCATTAAAAAAAAAAAAGCCTATAAACTTCCATAGTACACTAATTTAGTGTATACTTTATTTTGGTCAACTTTTTAGTTTTTACCCATCATTTCTCTGACTCAATAAAATATATCAAGAAAAACGTAATAACAGACGAGAGGAGAATCTTCCACCACAATTATTTCGTAAAGAAAAGGACCAAATTTCTTTAATCCATTGCATTAGTATTTCTTAAAAGAATAATTTTCAAGAATGATAAAGACAAATACATATGTGTAGGGCCTCTTCAGAATTAGGACCAAAGTGAACAACACCACTTCACTTATTACTATGTCCAATCCAATTTCCTTTAGGACAATTATGGTATTTGCACCAATAACATGATCCAACTCTTCAAATTGAAACAACAAGAAAAAGGCAATCGTTTTTTTAGTTTTCCACCCAGTGTTTGAAGTCCACTACATTGAAGTCTCAAACTAAATTCGAATCTCGCCATTCGGAAATAGCGTTCCCAATAGATTTTTTTCCGTATCCAAGCTAAGAAAAGAACATCTTAATCGCACGGTTGCCATGAAGAGGCAGTCAACAAAGATAAATCCTTCCATCCCAATTTCAAACACCCATTTTCCTCCACCAAAGTATACCCTCTTGGAAACATCCCAAGCAACAAACTTGCTTGAGCAGCTGGTGTACCCGACAACGAAACGGGTAAAAAGCCGATCCGTTTCAATTCATCGCCCCATCGTTCTACAGGTACTTCCCCGGTTCTCTTGGGCCCACCTACCGCTACAATATTCCTAATTTCGCTACCGAACAACTGCTGTTCCACCGTATGCCTCTCTACACTCTCTTCACTCAATCCATCCCCTAATGCATCAAACAAGGCAGAGTAATAATGCAATGCCTCGACGAATCGTCCCAAAAAGTTTCCTCCGTGACTCAGATCTTGTTCAACAACCGTGATCAATTTCGGCCTCAACAAAGTTAACAATCTGAACGTACCTAAATCACTCCCTGTGATATCGTAGAGGCAATGGTGCATCCAATTGACAACTGTGCTTTCCCCAATTTTGACTCCGAGTTGATTCAGGTCTGTGATGTGTCCGATTTTGCCTTCGAGCGGTTGAAACTCGAACGGAAGTCCGAACGAGTTGGCGAATTCGGTGAGTCGACGGCCGGTGGATTCGAGTAACTCCGTGGATGATCCGACGCCGGTGATTTTGATGGAACGGAGCTTTCTTGATCGGGAGGAGAGGATTTGGAACAATCCTGGCCATTGAAGACCTTGCATGATGTCGAGATCGATGATGTGGACGTGATCTTCACCTTCTAATGCTTGGTAAATAGCTTGGTTCGCTGTGTAGTGGGAGAATTTGATGAGCGGGCTTATCGTATTGTACGATTGCAGAGCGGTGAAGAGCTTTTGGGAATGCGTGAGAGTTAGGGCTTTGAGGTGAAGCGGAGAGTAAAATCGGAGATGAGAACTGATGATTCTGGCCGACAGAGATTCAGCGAAGTAAGCAGCGACTCGCTCGGCCGACGAGCCGAACGGCGATGAAAGCTCAGCGATTTCCGGTAATAAATTAGCAGCTTCATCGAGATTCTCCATGGCAACAAACTCAGCACATTGGAGTAGCAACCCGAGAAGACGAAGCCCAATCGAATCAGCATCAACGAGGACTAACTCCTCGCCTTCTTCTTCCTCCTCCTCTCCCCTTTCGTTTCGGGGCCGTTTAGTAAGAACTTGAGGTTCATCTGAGACCGGAGTAAACTCAACAATTGAGCGCTTAGAAGACATGGAAGATGAAGATGATGATGAAGAAGATGTATGATTAATTGGAGTTGCAGATACAGAAGAGAATTGAAGCATGATCATTCATCACATGGCAAAAGAATGTAAGAATTACCAAGTAGAAAAAAATGAGTGGTGAGGATAATTGAAAGGGGGATTTGTGAAAAAAAGGTTGATGACTTTTTGGAATTATTCATCTTTGTAAGACCCATTGAAGTGAGCTTTTTGTATTTTTGTGTTTGAATTTTTCCTCAAACATAAAATACTATACACTTATTATTAGTAATATATACTACCATTATCATCATAATTCATAAAATATATTTACATCTCTTCCAAGGAAAAAAACATAGTTTCCTTGGAATTTAATATTCTCCCTTGATTATTAGGTGTTCTAAATTGACTTTTTTTTGTGGTTAATTTTGGAGTAGTATTTAATCTTAATCTAGGAAATTCATGAAATAAAAAAGGCATAATACATAAATATGTCTTTTAACTTGGGCTCATTTCACATTTATGCCCTTCAACATTGAGTGTGCACAATTAGGCAATTAAACTTATATAAAGTTGAAAAGTAGACACATGAGTCTTACGTGACATAATACACGTAGGACACCATGTAGAATGCAAATTGCCATGTAGGATGTTACATAGGATGTGTGTGTCTATTTGTTAAATTTTATACAAGTTTAAGTGTCTACTTGAGCACACCCAAAGTTGGAAGGCGTAAATAAAAAATTAGTTCAAGTTAAATGGCATATTTATGTATTATGCCAACAAAAAAATGTTAGTGTATCGATCATATTTATTCAAAAACATAAAAGAATTTAATAATAGAATTTTGAGTGAAGCAGTTTTGCCAAATTCAAAGGAAGGATATCTCGTATCCGAAAATTAAAAGTACGACCGATCAGTCCTTCAAGACCCAAATAACTTAACTTTTCTTTTTCATAAACTATTTGGATCAATAAATTAGTTTGATCCAAAACTTGAGATAATGAGTGTAAACCGAAAAAGTATTTATATGTAGTTGTTAGTGAAGGCAAGGTTATCAAATGTTAAGGTGTCGATATCAATTTATATCGAATTGCTTCATATATAGTCCCCGAACTATATTTTCTAAAGGCATAATACATAAACATATCTTTTAACTTGACCTTATAGATGTCATCTATGCCCTCCAACTTTGAATGTGCACAAATAGACACTTAAACTTGTATAAAATTGAACAAGTAGACACACATGTCCTACGTGACATAATACATATATGACGCCACATTGAATGCAAATTGACCATGTATGACGCCACATAGGACGCATATGTTTATTTGTTCAATTTTATACAAGTTTAAGTGTTTATTTGTGTATATCCAAAATTGGAGAGCATATATACAAGCTGAAGCCAAGTTAAGGCATGTTTATCTATTAAGCCTTTTCTAAACGAACAATAAATTGGAGATGGAATGAGTAACTGAGGTTTGAACCGTGCTAAGCAACTTCTTAATTCATTTTTGATTTTATATTAAAGGATTTATATTTATTAATATAAGAAAACAATTTTATTTCATTTGCTAATATATTTTTCTCACAAAGGGAATTCGACCTTTCGGATCATATAACTCTGCCATACATAATGTGAACAAGTGACCAACATGAGTTGTGGTGTGACTGATTTATCCTTAATCAGAGGTCTCAAATTCGTGTCTGGAGAAAATCTTGTTGAAAGTACCATCCCGAATGAGCCTCACAGTGCGAATGTGGACAAGTGAGGAACCCCACATGATGAATAGTATAAACTTACTGAAAATTTTGTAAAGAAATAGTTGCACTAGCTTGTCACGTCTGTTTCCATACTCCATTTTGCAAACAAAGTTAATACAGTTGTTATCATAGCTTCAATGCCCCATGTTGCTTTGTCACTGTTATTTTACCCAAGAGAAAAAGTAAGGCTTGATCTAGTGCAATTTCTTGGGATTCTCCACGATTTGTTTGGGAAATGTTGGGGAATCCATAGACTGTCTTGGGTAGACATTGATGTGGTTCTTTTTAAATGGGGAGGTCGTCCAGAAAAATAGTTCGTCATAAAAAAGTTAACACCTTTTATTTTTATACTTTTTAATATGAAAATATAAAAAATTGAAAAATTAAAAGGTCGTTTTATTCAAAACCCCAATTGTGACATCTCTTCTCTCCCACTTCACACCTCGGAAGCATCCTTCTTATAGATTTGTAGAGATTAACCACCAAGTTCGAGAAGGATTGGTGTGGTTCCACTACGCCTAGAACACCAGAATATTAAACCATGAACGAAGAAAGACATGAGAGAAAAGCATATTAGCTAGTGATTGTGAGGCGCCAATTCTTGACCGGAGGGGACACCAAAGGCCTCTGCCCTTCCATCCCTTGGATAGATAGAGAGGGAGGGCAGAGCTTTTGTTTGGTTATTGGTTGGAAAGTGAATTATTTAGATATTATAATTAGTAATATGTGTAATGTATAAAGTTCAACATATTTAGTATATTGTTTGGTTACTGATTTACCATCATAATTAATTTATGTATTATTTTATATATTATAAAAAATAAAATAACTAAATCTTACCTAATTAATTCTCGTATTATAAATACTATCATGTTGAGAAGAGCTAAAGTTAATTTTGATAATTGACAAACAACAACAGAAGAATCAACCTAGATAAGACCAATTAGTACTCTGATATCTTAACTATGATATCATAACATGATCGAGCAAACCAGCTCTGTCTGAAACATGACACCTGCTATAGACATGGATCTTAGAACATCATGTCATCTGGAAAACACATAGGAAATTGATATGGCTAACAAACTCTAATAACAAGTTTTGTGCATACATAAGTCTTGACATGACAATTGTACATACATGAAGAACATCATAGATCTATGAAGTTTTTACTAGAATTTGAGTCTGGAATATTTGTCAGGATAATGCTCCGACCTATTCATAATATTTATATATACATCAAAAAAGACTATCAAATTCAACTTGGTTCTAGATAAAAATGGCCTTATCAATAATTTAGCGTTCATCCGTAGAAACAACATCTTAATCATTCAGATTCAGATGTTTTAATATTGATAAAAATAAATGAGGTTTTGTTTATAGTCTTTTTGGTCATGTTGTAACTTAGAGCCCGATTGAATTGGCTTTAAAAAAAAGAAAAAAATACTCAATTAGACAGTTTTAAGTAAACTATTTTTCATATTTCCTTATATCTTTTAAAAATCTCTAAAATTTCTTATTTTAATAATGTATCCGTATTAATGTATCCGCGCTTTCACTAATGTATCCGGATTGGGAAATCCCTTATTTTAATAATGTATCCGCGCTTTCACTAATGCATCCAGATTGGGTTAATTTTAAGGGATTAATGTAATCAGAAAAAAAGTAGGGATATATAGTAATTTCATCTTTACACTATGTGATTTATGTAAGTTATACTAAAAAAAATTAGTTTTCAAGTCAAAAAAATAAAAAGTCAAACTAAAATGATTTTTAAGTCAAAAAATAAAAAGTAGAGGAGGCCTAATTTTGATTTTTACCTTTTTAAAAGTTATTTTAAACTTATTTTAAGTTACTATTAACTTTTTCAAACACTCACTAACTTATTTTAAGTTATTTTTATATTCGTCAAACACTTCCAGAAGTCAAAAAATGACTTAAAAATAGGTTTAACCAACTTTTAAGTCAATCCAACACCCTCTTAAACTACTTGAGTTGATGAAGTTTTAGGTAAATCTTATGAGGGGAGAGGTCGTAATCTTTTACTTCCTTGAATAACGAGTTTTCCGCGATAAATTGCTTGAGTACTATAATTTTCATTCATCCCCTCGTATGTCTAAGATGACAAAACATAAGCAATCAAATACCCTTAATTTATTTTGCTAGTTATGACCTAGTTAGGTTGATGTTATGATCACATCGTCATCATAAAAGTAGCTAGTTTACTTGCTTGTTTGACTAGCATTTGTTAATTTCAATTTTTTATTAATATAAAAGTTGGCTACTTTTTTCTCTAGACTGACATTTCATTATGATAATTGATACCATTTCACTCTCCTTTTTATTTGCTGGGATTTTCATTTTAAACAAGAAAAGTTATTCTCTTAAAGGAGTGAAGATAAAATAAATAAGAATATCTCATGAATTGAAAATTTTTATAATTATGAAATTAGGTATTTCATTTTTTATAGTTAATTTCATCATTTCAGTGTAAAATAATTTCTAAAATTAATTAATTATCTGTAACTAAAATATAAAATAACTCTTATCCCAACAACAAATATTAAGCATTAAAGAAAAGTTTGTCATAAAAAAAAAAACATTAAAGAAAAGTTTGTTTTTCATTTAGTCATCGGAATCTTAAATTTTACTATAATAATTTTTGGTATTAGTTATATTATATTATTGTCAAGTCATAAAAATGCCAACCAATGGAAGGACTAATAATTTATACCGCATCTAAGAGGCCGGCAGAAAAACACGCATGATTTTTTTTCTTTTCATGTGGTATCTAATATCTATTATATGATATATATATATATATATTAGACTGACGGCTCAACTAAAAATGAAGTAAAATTTTGTAGTTGTAATTATAATCCTATACAAATGTCTTTTAATATTTTTTTATAATCAATTTGTGAGTCTAATTGACTGATTTCCACAAAAAAAAAAAAGAAGATTATTCTTGTAACATTTTTATAGATCTCGTGTGTTATTCTTAACAAAAGAAACTGTAAAAACGACCATATTAACTCAAACAAACATAACATTTGCTATAAATTCTAATATTACTTTCTTCCTCTAGCTCCCATACATGATAAAACCCCTCCTGATTGTTCTCTTTTTCATTTTAAATATCTATATCTATATATATATATATATATATATATATATATGATAAATTCTGCTTTATACATAATTATAATATATTACATATACACTCACTACTCTCTTTTTTCTCTTTAACTCTTAGGTTTAACAACTGAAACCCTTTGAAAATAGAATAAAACAACAAAACACTTGATAAATGTTCTACCAATCTAAAGAAGTGAGTATATACAGATCCAATAACAAAAGAATCGTTTCTCTTTAAGCAAATCAATAAACAATACTATAGACTAAAAATTATTAATCAAAACAAGTAAACGGTAGCAAACACTGATATATTGTTACTACTTTCAGTAACTAACTAACATTCTTCTTCTAAGTTTTTCTTGGGCTTTGCAACTTTGAAACAAAACTGGTTTGGCAACTACGCTTACAACATTATAGCATAAAAACTGCTCCTTGGATGAAGAAAACATTTCATCGCGAAGCACCAGAGGATGCTAATATATCAAAAATACGATAATGTTGTATGAATTAGAGGGATTAGCAGGAAAAGAGTTTACATCTCGACACCCCTTGATAGTAAAAGGAGATCTAGACACACCCCTTAATCAAATAAGTGAGCTCGATAAACAGCAAGATATCCATATCATACATGTAACTCTTATCAAATTCAACTAATACTGACTATTCATTTATGCTTCGGAAACTTGAACATCCCTCACTTCAATTTAAAGAGAGTTCACCATATGAAGCAACACACAAACATTACGAACATAAAAACTGAGGTCACTTCTAAGGAAATATTTCCACAAGACTACAAAGGAATTCTGATAATTACCTGTTGCAATCCAACTATCAAGCAAACTAGATAAGAAACCAGTTTACTTAAATCACTAAAGGACTTCGGATTGACATCATTCTATGCTTTCCTTGACACATCCATCGAATATTAATAGGTCAATGCACGCAACGCCTCAGAAAGCAATATATATTACGAATTCAAATTCTACTCAGTCACAGCTTATGAGTTTTCACTACAACATCAACATGCCCAGTGAAATACCACAACATACACCTATATACTGGTAAAAGACCTACAATACCATACATTGATATACTGGTAACAAACTAGTAGAGATTATTGAAGATTATATTACTAATTCAGGATTTGTCAACCTGTTAAAGCAGACAAATATGCACTGACATACCCACAGTGATGTTCATATGTTCATTTCCATCATAACTGCAATACTAATCACTAAGCATAGATATAGAAAACATTAGCAATATGAATAATGATTAAAGATAAAACCAGATCTATCATTTCAAATTAAAAGCAGTTTGAACAAGAACAAAACAAAACAGAGCAAATATTCTGAATATCCAGAACAGAAAATTACCAAATTAAGAGCAAACCACTCAAAATCTAAGCTTAGTGAAGAACCAGCGATTTTTCCCAGTTTTGAATCGCTCTTCAAACTTAGCTTTCGCCTCCTTAGCAGCAGTAACCTTCTTATCACGTGACTGAAGGCAATCGACAGTAACGGCTTCCTTCAAATCAACATCCAGTGTGTAACGAGTAGGCATGATGTGGTTGTAATTGACAAGCTTGATGAAAGTCTTGACGCGTGATTTCTTCGCCTGCTTTTTCGCAGAGTCCTTACGGATCACTTTCTTCGGGTACTTAGCTACGCCGGCGACCAAACAATGTCCGTATGGCCTGTCACGTGTCCCATCGTCGAACGCTCGAACAATCACCGCTTTCCTCCCGGCGTATTTGCCTTGGAGAACCACTACGGCTTTGTTTGGCTTAAGGAATTTCACCATTTTTCTGCACTTTCTCTTGCTGTTACGACTGACGATGGATGAAACCCTAATTAGGTTTACCTTCGTTTATATATGCCAGAGAGATTAGGGTTGCTAAGGGCTTTTGGGCCTTGGGTTTATATTTTGGGCTTCGATTTTATAACAAGAGAAAATGTAAAGAAAAAAGAAAGAGCAGTTCACGGGACAACATATTTGGTTGCCACCATTTAATTTAAATCCACAATGTTAAAAATATTTAATTAGTACTCAATATTAGTGGTGTAAAAAATCAAACCAAATCGCAAATCGAAGAAAAGACCCAACTAATGTTTTGGTTTGACTTAGTTTGGTATTGAAAAAAAAGTCCCCGACCATATTTGGGTTGATTTGATTTTAACTAAAAAAAGTTAATTTGGGACCAAACCAACCCGACATTATATATATAATTTTTAAATTTTATGCTATATCTAAAAGTATTTACTTTGATATAATTTCTAAATATTTCTCATACATTTTCATATTTTTTATTTTTAACATATTATTTCAATTTTTGAGATTTGAAATTTTGAATGGTCCATAGATATTAGTAACTCTAATAAAGCTCAAATCAAAATCAAATCAATACTAATGCAAATATTAAAAAAATTATTTCAACACTAAGAATGACAATAATATTGAATATTTGTTCTTTAATTTTACACTGGTTTAGACATTTAAAATATATAACCTAATTTTATTTTTTCTTTAATGTTTAATCATGCAATTAATACTTATTAGACTTATTTTAGCATGATTTAGTATTTTTAAATTATGATCTTTTTCATTATGACTTATTAATTTTTAATATTTATTTTATGAGATTTCATTATTATTTTTTGTTGAATATTTTAGTATCATTATTCATCTCATATTTTGTGTTATTTTTTTAAGAAACACCTTAGATAATTGTATTTTGGTAGGACTAAAAAACCTATATTCAAGATTTCATCTTTCTAGAATTCATGAAATTCTAATTCTAATAGGAGTAATAATTTTTACCTAACATAATTTTTTATAGTATTTATCCATCACCCTAATTCAGATAGAATTGGAGAATTTACTTTATGGGAAGAACCTTAGTCAAAAACTTTTCTCAGAGTTTTTCGTTGATTTTTTAAAAATGTATAAAATTCAAGGTGATTTTTTAAAATCTGTATTGCATTATTGTCAGGAATATAATTCAAACATATGATGAACATCTTACTTTGGAGTTGCTAGAGGTTGGGGGTTGAGTATTGAACACCCATTCTAATAATATTACTAAATTTTTATCAGCCATGATTAAAGAATAGAAATTTACGGAGTCTTACCATTAGCATTATTAAGTCAAGTAAAGTTTATGTAAAAGATATTTAAAATTCAATCTTGTCAAGTTTACAATTTCATTAAAAATATTTAAATGTTGTCCTTGTAAATCGTAGAAAACTTTAACCTCTTTCGTGTACGTTTGAAGTTGTTCCTAATATGGATAAACATACCCAAAAAAAAAAAAAAGGGTGCAAGTTAAATGACAAACCAAAAAAAAAAAGTATTTATGCACTTAATTAGCCCCAAAAAATCATATTAATATACCAATAAAAGATATAATCGACACAAGCAACTTTGTTGTTATTGGCAAGTACCAATCAAATTTAATTAAAAAATTAAAATCTATAGCCAAGAACCAAAATTTTAATCGTAAATTTAATTTCTTAATCCCTTGCATGCCTTTATGGCAAATTGATCAGATAAACTTTTATACTTCTCTTTTTAGTGAGGAAAACTATACAGAATTTTGTCAAAATTCTCGTTGGTTGTACATCATTAAAAATTATTAAAGTTTGGCTCAAATTATTCAATCTGCATAAGTATAATTTTTTTTGAGTGGGTGATATAGAATTTTGTAGAAAAACTTCTCAAGGGGAGTGTATATAAATTTTTAAGGTGTTATTTGAGACAGATTTGAATAGATTTTCAGAATGAAACTCGAGGCTATCATACACTGATATAGAGTGGCGGATCCAGAATTTTCACTTAGGGGATTCGGAAAATAAAGAATGTGATTTTGGGATTTGGGAATGCCTATTAAAATTCTCTATTTCAGTGTTTTTTTAAAAAATAATTTTAAAAGTAGTCGTAGCATGCGCCCAAGCGAGGCCCAATACCTCTAGGCTATCTGTCATTTCTGTTTGAGGAGATTCAAAGATTATATATGTACATATATAATAGAAAATTTACCCTATATATACAGTGTAATTTTTCACCGAGGGGGTTCGGGTGAACCCCCTGCACCCTCTCAGGTCCGCCCCTGCTGATATATATGATATACACATATCACAGTACCACTTCTTAAGTTTAAATTTTTAACTAAAACCATTTCATATCACATTTAATATTTCTCAAATATTGTACTTAGTCTTGTTGAGTGTTTTTAACCACATTTACTCTAAAATAGTAGAAAAAGTATTTTTATATTAAAAAGTGAAATCAAACTTGGATAAAAAAAATGTTTCAGAATTAAATGAATTTTTTCACCTTTTCTCCTTCATTGTCCATCATTATATTAAGATATCATTATAACGTCCTCATCTGTCAACACTCTATTTATTTTATCACTCACCATATAGTAGTAAACACCAAAAAAAAAAAAAAAGAAGGAAAAACATTCCTGAAAATGTAGAACATCAGTGAAGTAGCTAAAGTGAAAATAATATAATGTCACAAAGAAAAAAATCAATATTGAAATATTATTACAAGTAGAAAAAGAACAATGATGGGCTTAATAAATAGGATTTCTTCTTACATTCAACCTTTTTATCACCACCTTGTTACCTTTAAACTATCGGGATTTTTCTTCTAGATCTAGGGATGGCAATGGGCGGGGCGGGGTGGGGTGGGGCGGTTTTAAGGTTATGTGGGGGGCGGTTTTAAGGTTATGCGGGGCGGGTAGGAGTGGGTTTTTTAAAAACTAATGCGGGGCGGGGCGGGGCGGGGAAGGCGGGTTGCGGGTATATGCGGTTTTATGCGGGTTCAAACTTAATTTTAACTTTTTACATGTTATAAGAGTGACAAAGCATTATTTATTAAGATAATTTCTTTAAAGTTACTAAAATATTCAAGATAGTAAATGAAACGGGTTCAATAAAAATTAATACGGTTTCTTACATTCTTCCCAATTGACCTTTAAAAAATAAAATTTTAAGCTATTATCTATTAAATTAATACAACTTAATGAGAAAATAAATTTATTAAAATAAATTTATTTTTATGAATTTTATTTTTAGCATCAAACTTAATTAAAAAGGACAAATATTCAAAAAAAATTGCGAGGCAGGTTTATACGGGACGGGTTGAAAATGAAAAAAGTTGTTAGAGAGGCGGGTAAAAAATTTTGCTAGTTAAGTTCAACCCGCCCCGCCCTGCCCCATTGCCATCCCTATCTAGATCATCAAAAAGAAAATTTCAAATCTGTTCAAATTTGATTTTGTTGGTAGTGATTTTCTTTTTGGAGTGTGGAATGGCTAGTGATTAATTATGCTGATTGCTGATTTTATGGTGGTGGTGTGATAGTGTGTGAAAATGGAGTTTTCAGATGGTGTATGCCTTTGTATATATCGTTGTATATATAATTGGGCAGGTTGAGTAAAATTTGAGTGGGGCATAATGTTAAGATAACAATCGGATCAAGATTCAACCTAACTCAATTTTGCTTGGGTCAAAATGGTTTAGGTAATGGGTTATATAATGGGTCAAGTCCCAACGCAACCCAATTTTTACTAAGCTTATTTTTTTGTAAAAATTACATAAATCTCATAGTATTAAAAGTTAATTACATCTTATCCCTGTTTTTTTTCAAATTACAAAAAATCCCTTAAATTATAGGATCTCAAGTACATCAGGAAACCTACGGATACATTGCGAATGATACATTATTTGATAGGAGGGATGTATCCGAAAGGGGAGGGATGTATACGAGAGTGGATAGAGATGTATTCGAGAAAGGATAGGGATGTATCGATTTTTGTAATTTTTTTAAATGGTAGGGAATTTTAGAGCTTATGGTAAAATATAAGATATGTATTTACGTAATTTTTCGTAATTTTTTTATTTGTTCTTTTAAACTATTTTTGTACCTAATTAAATTGTTTTTTTCTTTATCTAACTATATATAGCATATCAAATTGAAAAAAAAAGTTTTTTAAAAATATTTTGACAAGAATTCTCATGAGCCAATTCGGGTTGCATATCAACCCAATTTTTAATTAGTTGAAATGAGTTGGGTTGAAATGGTTGAGGTAATGAATGGGCAAGTCAACAACCCGTCCAACCATAAACGGGTTGGAGGAATTGAACGGGTTGGGTTAGATTTTGTCACCCCTAATTGAATATATAAGTGTATATATTTCAGTTAAATTCATACATCTCCCGTTTATCATATATATCAATGTATATCTATTGAAGTGTGGGTGTGATATATATTGTTATACACACGCGATATATATTATTATACTGATATTTTTAGGTTCATTTTTAGACTTAAATTTGACTCCAAACCTATCCAGATCACCTTCAATGTTATAACGTGATATATATTATTATAGTGATATTTTTAGGTCTGTTTTTAGTCTTAAATTTGACTCCAAACCTAACCAAATCACCTTCAATGTTATAACGCGATATATATTATTATAGTGATATTTTTGTTACCTCCTGTATTCAGGTTAGTAAGAGAGAAACAGAAATAAGATGAAACTGAAAAAACAGAAAAGATATAATCCGAGTCCACAGAACTCACTGTGTCTCCTTAAGAAATTTAATCCCCTCAAGTACCCGAGGTTGTAGATTAATTTCTCCCAAGATAAAACGGATTAACCTATTAAAGAAGTAGCGGTGCCTCAAACTTCAATAATTTCAGCGAACTCAAAACACAGCAACGAGACCACACACAGACTCAGTCGATTGGCAATTTTGGTTGTAAGAAAATGTATGAAGTAGAGAGAAAAATTTTCAGTGTTCAAAGAATGAGAGAAATTCTCTTCTTTTATAGCCAGTCATAGGTGAGAACATACTTGTTCAGAACGGACATATCTGTTCAGAACGGTGGTGTCGTTTGGGAAAGAGGCGTATGTTCAGAAGGAACATGTCCCTTCAGAGTGACGCGAATTTTGAAATAAATTCCGTTACTCTTAACTAACTTCGTGAATTAATTAATTTAAATAACTAATTAATAATTCTGAATTACTATTGAGAAAAGGAAAAGGAATTTAATTAATGAGATTGATGAAATAAATTTTATCCAAAAATATTATCAATCAAATCATTTGCCAAATCCAAATTCGAAGCCGAAGCCGAGCGAGCGAGCGACGACGGCGCGAGAGGCATCCTCTACTTAACCCTTTAAGAGCTAAAGGAAGTGTTTCCTAATATAAGGACAAACTTTTCCCTTTCTTCCACCAATATGGGAGAAATTACTTTACATTCAATGACTTTCCATTTGAAATGAATTTTCATTTTCCCTCCAAATTGGTTCCCCCACATTTCCCAATTTCTCACTATTTCCCATTCACACCTTGTTTAAACCTAACAATCCTCCACATGAATGGGGAATGACTATTGTTAAAACATATGCATGAAAAACTTGTGTGTCTCGTAAGTAAGGATTAATTGCATCTGGATAAGTAGGTTTTCCTTTGAACTTTCCGTAGTGAACATATATTGGATATACTTAGTCAATCGGTAGATTTGATATCTTTGAACCATCGAGCTTTGGTGTATACCTAGACAACATAAGTCACACAATCAACCCTTGAACTGTTCTTGGTTCTCATTGTTTTGTTCGTTTCAGCCATGAACACTTCTTGGTTTATAAGTGCGTAGAGAACTGGCCTTACCGGATTCTCCTTGAAGCGGCTTATACTTCACACTTACATAGGTGATTTCTAAATGTATTATCCCGTAGATACACTATTTGATATACCCGGTATCAAACTTAGAAACCATTAAAAAGTCTTAATGCCTTTATCCTGGTTACTGAACATTGTCTCATCATGAGAATTGACCATAAAATAATTTTTGACAATGTTGAACCGTCATTAATGGCTTTGTTTGATCTCCTTGAACCTAGATCTTGGGATCTCCAGTCATCTAGGTAGAGTTACCGCCACAATGACTTGTCCTCGGCCATAGTCCCATTCCCTTTGATAATCTATCAACTCCTTCTCTAGTTAGGCCTTTTGTAAGTGGATCCGACACATTATCATTTGACTTCACATAGTCAATCGTGATAATTCCACTAGAGAGTAGTTGTCTAACATTGTTATGTCTCGGTTATATATGACGAGACTTACCGTTATACATAACGCTTACAACCCTTCCTATTGCAGCTTGACTATCACAGTGTATGCATATAGGGGCCATAGGTTTGGGTCAAAATGGAATATCTTCTAAGAAATTTCGGAGCCATTCAGCTTCTTCACCTGCCTTGTCTAAGGCTATGAATTCAGACTCCATTGTAGAGCGAGCAATACATGTCTGTTTGGATGATTTCCAAGAAATTGCTCCTCCACCAATAGTGAAAACATATCCACTCGTGGATTTAGTTTCATTTGACCCAGTAATCCAATTTGCATCACTATATCCTTCAACAACTGCTGGATATTTGTTGTAGTGCAAAGCATAGTTTTGAGTATCTTCTAAGTACCCCAAAACCCTTTTCATTGCCATCCAATGATTTTGATTCAAGCAAGTAAGAAGAAGCAGAATCTTTATTCATATCAACTGCAATTACATTGAGTTTGAAGAGGCCCTCAAGAGAGGTAACCTTTTCCTACATACATTTCATTCTTACTCACTACTACTTTATCAAAAACAAATACACACTTGAATCCGTTCTTTGTCAAACAGGTATAGAAACTAAGTTCTTTCGTAGTTCTGGAACATACAAGACTCTATTTAAAATCACCACCTTGCCTGAGGTCATCTTCAAATAAATCTTGCCAGTTCCTTCCACTTTTGCAGCAACGGAGTTCGCCATGAACAACTTCTCATCCGCTGGGGCTAGAACATATGATGCAAAGAATTCTTTGTTGGCACACACATGACAGGATGCGCCAGAATCTATCCACCATTCTCTTGAATTTTCAACCAAGTTGTATTCCGAAAGCATTGCACAGAGATCATCTTTGGATTCAGCCAAATTTGCTTGATCCTTCTTCTTGTCCTTCTTAGGGCCCCGACATTCAGTAGCCATGTGACCACGTTTTCCACAATTGAAGCAGTTTCCTGTAAACTTCTTCTTAGGAGGATTGCTTTTCGGTCTAGATGATTTCTTTCTTTTCCTTTACTTCGTGGGATCTTCTTCAACAATATTTGCTCCAGGTATTGCTGAATCACCATGTGATCTCTTTTCTGCGGCCTTGTTATCTTCTTCGATTCTCAGCCTTACCATGAGATCTTCAACAGTCATCTCATTGTGCTTATGTTTCAAGTAATTTTTGAAGTCTTTCCACAGTGGAGGTAACTTCTCAATAATGGCCGCCTCTTGAAAAGCATCATTCACAACTAATCCTACATTAAAGATTTTGTGATTATTAAGAACAAACTTAATATGTTCAACATAGGTATTAAATAAAATTATACCTTCGGCAAGGAGATTGTGGATTATAACCTACAACTCCTGAACTTGAGTGACAACAGTCTTACTGTCTATCATCTTATAGTCCATAAACTTTGCCACAATGAACTTCTTCATTCTGGCATCCTCTGTTTTGTACTTTTTCTCTAAAGCATCCCACAGTTCTTTGGATGTCTTCATATTGCTATACACATTGTACAGATCATCCTGCAGGCCACTCAGAATATAGTTTTTACACAAAAAATCTTAATGTTTCCATGCTTATGTTACCAAGAAGCGTTCTTCATCTGACGTTTCATATGACAGAATAGGAACATTCTCATTAATGAACCTTTGCAGACTCAGCGTCGTCAAATAGAAGAACATCTTCTGCTGCCATCTTTTAAAATCAGTCCCAGAGAACTTTGCAGGTTTCTCTGCTGATTCAATAGCAACAGTTGAACGATTGGGTGCAACCGATGTTGTTGCAGCACTAACTGTTCCAGTATTAACTTGACTTGAATTAGTCATTTTTCTGTCACAAATGGCAGATAATTTAGTATATGAAATACTAACAGTAAAGATTAAATCTTTATTAAACATGTTTCTGATTTAACGATGAAGTTCTGATTTTCTTCTATTCGTTAATCGAATGAATTCTTAAATTCAAATAGAGTAGAAACCCCAAAAGGTTTTAATCTCCAGAAACCTCAAATACAGAAACAAATCTACAATTTAAATTTCTTAAGCTTGTTGCCTCTTGTATTCAGGTTAGTAAGACAGAAACAGAAATAAGATGAAATTGAAAAACCAGAAAAGATATAATCCGAGTCCACAAAACCCACTGTGTCTCCTTAAGAAATTTAATCCCCTCAAGTACCCGAGGTTGTAGATTAATTTCTCTCAAGATAAAATGGATTAACCTATTAAAGAAGTAGCGATACCTCAAACTTCAATAATTTCAGCGAACTCAAAACACAGCAACGAGACCACACACAGACTCAGTCGATCGACAATTTTGTTTGTAAGAAAATGTATCCAGTAGAGAGAAAAAATTTCAGTGTTCAAAGAATGAGAGAAATCCTCTCCTTTCATAGCCAGACATAGGTGCGAACATACATGTTCAGAACGGACATATCTGTTCAGAACGGTGGTGTCGTTTGTGAAAGAGGCGTCTGTTCGGAAGGAACAGGTCCCTTCAGAGTGACGCGAATTTTGAAATAAATTCCGTTACTCTTAACTAACTTCGTGAATTAATTAATTTAAATAACTAATTAATAATTCTGAATTACTATTGAGAAAAGGGAAAAGAATCTAATTAATGAGATTGATGAAATAAATTTTATCCAAAAACGTTATCAATCAAATCATTTGCCGAAGCCGAGGCCGACAATGCAAGGGGGCATCCTCTACTTAACCCTTTGAGAGCTAAAGAAAGTGTTTCCTAATATAAGGACAAACTTTTCCCTTTCTTCCACCAATATGGGAGAAATGACTTTATATTCAATGACTTTCCATTTGAAATGAATTTTCATTTTCCCTCCACATTGGTTCCCCCACATTTCCCAATTTCTCATTATTTCTCATTCACACCTTGTTTAAACCCAACAATTTTTAGGTTCGTTTTTAGTCTTAAATTTGACTCCAAACCTATCCAAATCACCTTCAATATTATAACACGATATATATTATTATAGTGATAATTTTAGGTCCGCTTTTAGTCTTAATTTGACTCCAAACCTATCCAAATCACCTTCAATGTTCCTCAAATTTTATATATAGTCTCGTTCAAGCATTTTTGATGAATTTTGATCAGTACCATACTAAAAATAATTTAACGTATGCGCATTTTGATGAAAGGTAGAATCAATATTCAATAAAAAAGTGTTGAAAGTGAAGCTTTTTGATGACCTACCATTCTTTTCCACTACATAGAACTACCTTAATAGTACTATTATGAGTTATTGAGCTGCTATTGGAGAAAAGATTTGGGGTGATTTGAAAAAATGTTAAAGGAGAGATGAGTAAAGTTATAGGAGTTTAGAGCTCGTTTGGATTGGCTGGAAAAAGTAGCTTTTAAAAAGTAATTTTTTTAAGTCAAACTTAAATAACTTCTAAGTAAAAAAAAAAAAAAGTAGGAAGAGTCCTACTTTTGATTTTAATTTTTTTAAAGTTATTTTTATCTTTCTCAAATACTCTCAAAAGCTAAAAATGACTTAAAAGTAGGTTTAACCAACTTTTAAACCAATCAAAATAGGCTCTTACTTGTTGCCAAAAATTTTGGGCTACACAAGTATCAATGTCAATTGTTAGTTAAATGGTTGTTAACTACTCAGTCCGTTCCTTTTTACTTGTCAAATTTCGAATTACACACTTATTAAGAAAATGATAATTAATGCAGTGATTTTACCATTTTAACCCTATAAATTGTTGATCGTGTATCATAGCATGGTGGATAGGAACTAATGATGAGCCAATGAGACATGCACTTGGGTTTGATTTTGCAAGTGTATTAAAGGAAGTATTAGAAAAATAACTATTTTAGTAATAGATAAGTGTGATATAATATGATTCTATGTTTGTCATCTTCTACCAAGAATAAATTTGTGCATCCGTGCTTGTGAGCTTATGATTATTTAAAAATATTTATGGCTGTTTAGAGTCTACACAAATGTGAATGCAATATTAGACACAAATAAATAACATCAGGGCAATACTCATCTAGTAGATAAAAATAAATCATAAAGGCATCTTTAAAAAAAAAAGGGTGGGGTGGGGGTGGGGGGCTATGCTTTGTGTTAGATATAATGTTTTAAAATTTTGAATAAAACTACTCACATCTTCATATTAATAAATAAAATCTCATACATTATCATCCAACGGACTAATATAAATGTTAGTAACAATTTATATCTACATCTATATCTTATATATTATAAAGTTAGGGTTATAAAGCTAGGCAAACAAAGAGTAATGTGACACCTCTCTTTGGCTAAGACGATTTTTCCCTACTTATCTATTTCTTACTATTTTATAAAAATAAATATGTCAATTACTTTTCTCCTTCACTCAATTTCTTTAATATAAAATTTTAATCCACAACTTTTTTAGGATCACATCATTTAAATTACTAAGAAAAAATTACATAAGAAAACTTTTTAGGATCATAACACTTAAATTATTGAGAAAGAATTACATAAGAACAAAAACATGTGATATATATTTGTTATATATTTACACTCAATTTTGACTTTTTTATATTTTATTCAAATTGCTAATTGATTAAATAAATGTATTTTTTTTTAAATTAGTTAAAAAAGTAAATTTTCCCAACAACATTTCGTTCTTTTAAATTTATACTTGCATCTCTTTTTTGCTGGAAAAAATTGTATATATTTGCTTATATAATCTGTAAATCATTTTGTCTTACTTATTGTGAAGGATATGGAAATTGAAAAAAATAAAATTGTTTTCGGGAAATAGAAAATGGTTTGGTACCTTTTCCGGAAGAGGTCTCATCCGTGGAAGAGAAGAGTGTAAAACAATTCGTATATTTTTTTCATCAGAGGCACAAGAGGATCAGAAAAAACAAAAGAGACATTCGATAAAAGATTATTAGAATTTAGTATAAAAAGTCTAACAGAGGAGTAGAAAAAACTATAAGAGTCCTACATAGAGAAGGGGAAAATTGACATCTCGGTTTGAGCAAAGAAACATTTCTTTCTTTTGGACTAGGATCGGACCTGGATATCACGCGAAATTTCCCAAGTCTCCAACTGTGCAATTGCCACCATCGAAAGCTAGGCAAAAAGTTTCTCCGACCCCCGAGGCTTGCAATACTTGTGCCAAAAGCAACAACCTATTCCTGTGATCTCGTTGGCGGACGAGTGAGAAAAACTTGTGACAGAAGAAAGATGCCTTGATGGATCCTATCTAATCCCTATTGCAGGTGTGAAAAAAAATGTTATCGATTCGATACATCTTTGGAGGATTATCCTACATATCTCCCAATTTGGCTAGCATATTGCCGGTCTAATTTCTTATCAAAGTTACTATGTTTTACTAATTCTATCAATTACTTGTTTCACATATTTGTTTTTACTTCTTTGACAGTGTTTTGACATTAATGATACTAACCTTAATTTTACAAATTGTTGTGTGATTAGTTGGGAGGCGATAGTATTCAATTAATGTCCAATATCTTCTCGCTTCGTGATGCGCAAAATTATGCCTAGTACTCAGCCATATCCAAGATTTTGAGAGGATGACTGCAGTATTATAAAGTAGATCTAAGATAAAAATTTGAGTAATTTGACATTTTAGGTTTTTATCACTGAACCATTAAACTTTTAAAATTATAGGTTCACAATTAATTCTTATATATATATGATTAAAAAAAACAGAGAGACAGAGTGGTTTGAACCCATTGAATGTATGTTATATTGTTCGGTATTACTAATTTTAAGAGAGAGAGAGAGAGAGAGTGGTTCGAACCCATTGAATGTATGCTATATCGTGTCCAGTATTACTAATTTTAATATACACCTTTGTTTTTATTATATAAAAAATTTAAGTGCTAAAAAAATAGAAATTTCCAATGTGATACAAAAATTAAAAATTATTAATAAGAAACTCAAAAAGTGCTATCAATAATCACTTAAAAAAGTGTTACTCAATTTCAAAAAGAAAAAAATATAGATATAAATTTAAATTTCTAACTTCACTTAGGGGTGTATCTAATCATTATCACATATATAATACTTTGAGTATGAATTTACACATTTATATTTAAATATTTTTTAAGACATATAATATTATTATATATGATCTGAGAGGAGAGCATAGATTCACATAAGCCCGGGATGAAAGTTGGCGCAAGGCTCATCATATAGCCATCACGTAGCGGTTGCCTTGCGATGAAATACATGACAAGGCTATCGCTCACTGGTTGCCACAGGATGGGCCAGCGAGGTCTTCATTTTATGAAAATTACATAAATGCACATCTTATTTTATCATAATCTCTAAAATTTTATAAAAATTCCCTCTCGATTACATCCCTATCCCCTCTTTGATACATCCCTCTCATTACGTAATGTATCATTCACAATTCGTGAGCTATATATCCGCATATTTCCTGATATATCCGAGATCCTATAATTTTAACGAATTTTTGTAATTTGAGAAAGAATAAAAATAGAATGCCATTAGCTCTTAACACTATGAGATTGATGTAATTTTTACATCATTTTAACCTATTTTCACAAAGGACTTCAATCTGAAAATAGTGAAGAACATGTTAGGAGCGTATTTTGGTGTGGTTTCACTAAGTTTATCTTTTTCTTCATTCTTTTATTGTACTTTAAGATTCTGTGTTAACTGAGATAATTGTCATCATTATACATTGCTAGTTTCTTTTTTTGACACTCAATTCTGTCTCTTTTATATCCTAATTTATTTCCTAGGCGGGTAATTTAATTTTAAAAACCATAATAATATTTATATCATTTTAAATATTTTTATAGATGCTATCAATTTATTACAGCTTACACCACATATTTTATTAATTTACTTTGTAATTTTTAAATATTTAAAGCAGTAAAACTTTTAATCATATTTAAGTATTTATATAAAGTTACATTTATTTTAATAGCTATTTTTTCACTTCATGCATTTATTTTATGTAGATATTATTTATATTATTATATTATGTGAAGATTACAGCCCCATGTCTGTGGTAATATAGTTTACAAAATATGTATAAAATGTATAGACAATGCATACTTTTATATCAAATATACACATACTACGTAGTATACATATACATATACTATGTATATAGTTTTATTATACATATATATATATATATATAAAACCTGAATGCGTATTGCACACTTTGACCATATTGATAAGCTAGATGACCGAAGAGTTCTTCTGATCCGATCATTATGTAAGTCGAAAATTCAATAGATGAGGAGTCGATGGTATTTTTAGTCAATACCAAAAGTGTTAATGAGTTGAGTGGAAAGTGGAAGACCAGGAAAGTACTGTGCCATTTCAAAAACAAAATAAGAGCCCAAGTGTCAACTGCAAGATAGCTCAACTCTTGCTTAAAAAAAAAGAAGCCCAAGCCCTAAACCCATCAAACCTCCACCTACCAACAACACTCCCCAGCCTACTCAAACTAAGCCCAATCCTTAAAACAAAGTATAATTTACATAAATCCCATATTGTTAAGAGTTAATTACATTATTTCCCCACTCTTTTTCAAATTACAAAAATCTCTTAAAATCTATGGATTTCAGATATATCACTGGACTTCCGGATACATTACTAGACTTCCGGATACATCACTGGACTTCTGGATACATTAGCAGACATTCGGATACATAGGTGAGGAATGTATCAGAGTGGGGGTAAGACATCAGGATATATCATTGGACTTACGGATACATTAGCAGACATTCGGATACATAGATGAGGGATGCATGTATCCGAGAGGGGAGAAATGTATCAGAGTGGGGAGAGATGTATCCGAGAGGGGGATAGGGATGTATCCGAGAGGGAATTTTTGAAATTCTTTTAGGTCATTTTTCCTAAAACAAAATGAGAAATTGACATAAATAGTAATCCATCAAAATTTTAGTCAGCATATGCATAATTTTTGTATTTATTTAATATATTAAATACCTAATCTATTATATATATAGCAAAGGTAATTATTTTTAGAAAACGACCAAATATGTAATTTTCCCAAACAAAATTCTTTCCCCTTAGACAATTTTTACAGCCCCTTACACTCTTTTTGGATCATTGTTACCCATTCCTTCATAATGTATTGTATAGTACTATACTATATTGTACTGTATGGTAGATACAATGTTTGGCTGGACTGTATTGTTTCTTGTTGTTTAATAACATTTTTATTGTTTGCTTTGACTCTATCGTGCTATATTGTAGTTTATAAACTCACTAAAATGTCCTTAATTATTCTAAATACTAAATTTATCAATAATTACTAATAAAATTACTATCATGCATACTTTTTTATGTTATATGAAAATAACATAAAATAATATCATCAATTATAATTATATTATCAAACATTATTATCACGTTTGTATCTAGATTGATTTAATTAAAAGTTGATAAAATCAAAATTTTGTATATTCAATTCTAAAAATTATCATGTACCGCATTAATTAAGAAAATTTGAAAAATAATGAAAAGGTACGAAAATACTTCTTTGTATGCTTAAAAAAAGAAGAAAGAGGAAGGACAAACAACCAAACCTAGAAGGAACAAAGCAACGTAGTAGTTGTTGGGTAAGAGGTTTGATTGAGATTAAATAATATAAGGCAAAGGGTGAAATAGTATTATGAAATATTAAGTAATGATATAATTGGAAAAAGAAATTAAGTAATAATGGGAACACACCAAATCAGTTATCCCATAAAATGGAGATTTTCATTGTTAAATAACAACGAAATTTAACAATACAATATAATACATTTTAAGTGACAATCAAAACGAACATTGTACATATAGTAACAATATAATTCAATACAATGGGTAACAATGATCCAATCAGAGTGTTAATCTAGAAATCAAACCCAAACTGAAAACATCACACTATATCTTCCAATAACTAACGGGCTTTCGATATAGTGGGCCAAAATAATCATGGACGAGCCTCATAAATGGGCCACTGGGCTTCCAATAATCAATGGGCTTTCAATATTATCACCTACTTACATTCATAATCATGGATGAGCCTTAAAATTCTATGGGCTACTGGGCTTCCAATAACTAATGGGCTTTCAATACTATCACCTACTTACATTCATCACACATCATATAGTTATGATGTGTTTTACACTCACTATATACATCAATTATACACACTGTCGCCCCTCCACCATCATTGTATATATATAGTGTGTTTATTGTATATTCGTATACTGAATATACAATGATTATACATTATATAGTAAGGATACAAGTGAGATATTGCCTTGCCATTCACCACAAAATGTCTTGGTCTTGGTAATTTCAAAAATCAAATCAGCTTGTAAAGTACTAAAATTATATGAAATTTCGTTGAACAACCTGTCTCCACACCTAGATTCTTTCTTGACTTTAAATTTTAGAGTAACTAGAACTCGTTTGCTTGAATTTTACTGTGAGGTTCTACTATTACTTCATTAGTTTTTGCAAAAAATTTAAGAGAAAGGGAAAAGAGATGGAGAGAAAGGATTGGGTTAGTTTGGCTTTATGCTCACACATAGATCTTTGGGTACCTATTATACTCTAAATTTGTTTCTTTCTAAGTAGGGTAGCTCATGGTTTTGCCAATAAAGGGTGTAATAAGGTTTGGAAAGAGAGGTAAGTTGATTCCGCGATTCATTGGTCCTTTTGAGATTCTTAGACGTGTGGGGGAGATTGCCCATGAGTTGGCCTTACCTCTAGGTTTGTATAGGTGTTCATTCAATATTTCATACGTCTATGCTAAAAAAGTTTCATGCTAATGGTAATTATAATACCCAATGAGATTTTGTGTTATTTGATAAGAGTTTGTCTTATGAGGAGGAATATGTGGCTATTCTAGATAGGGAAGCCCGCAAGTCGAGATCTAGAGTTATTCCATTTGTGAAGTTCCAATGGAAGAATTGTCTTGTAGAAGAGGTCACTTGAGAAACTGAATCGGACATGCATAGCAGATATCCTCAGCTATTCGTGGAGTTTTATAATCTTTCTTTCTCCTTTCCTTCTCATCTTTCTCTTTTGACCTACGAAGATGAACGTTTGTTTAATTGATATCTCATGGAGCAATTTGCCCCGTCATTATGGTTCTTTAGGGCCATAATACTTTCATATAGGTCCTCGTGGGTTGAGAATTGAGATACTGTGACAAAATAGTTATGTCACTTATCATTTTCTTAATTAATATGCTAAGTCGAGATGTAAGAAATAAAAATGAACGGAGGAAATAATTCACTCAACATAAAAAATTTAGTTGTACTTGACTTCTAGAATTTTGAAAATAGCAAAAAGTAACTTTATTTTGAAGGAAAAATGTTGTTCCCTCTTTCATTTTTACTTGTCACACTTGAATTTGGCATATCCATTAAAAAAATAATGATTGACATAACTATTTTATCATGTTACCCCTATTAATTGCTCCCTCTGTCCAACATTATTTGTCAACTTTTGAATTTGCACACTTTTTAAAAAATTAAAAATAGAAGGGTAATTTTACTATATCACCCTTTAAATATAATATATACAATGTAATAGGAAAATGATTATAATTAATGACAAGGGTAAATTAGGAACTAAGTGTAAATTATACATTGATTTCATAAAGTGGACAAGTACTGTTGAACATCCCAAAATAATATAGTGGACAACTATTGTTGAACAGAGAAAGTAATATTTAATATTAGATGTTGAAAAATGATTTAAGTAATACTAAGGGTAAAATATGAAAACAATAATTGTCTTTTCATGTTATATTATAAATGATAAATAAAAGTGAAAATCTATTTTTGAAATAATAAACAAATAAAAATAAAGAGAAAAAATAGTATGGTGTTTTTTATTTTTGTGCTCATATTTTAGCCACATAACTATGGCTATTTATTTAGTAGCTCTCATACTAAAAAAACATATGTTTCTTTTACTTATTATTTTTAATATATCAAAATAAAAATACATTTATTTTTATATTTCAATTTTATGATTAATTGTTTATTCTCCACTTCATTTTTTAAAATTTATAACAAAACATTAATTATATGCATATTGGGATAAAATACTTATGTCAAATTATTATTTTTAAGGAGTCTGAGTTCAATCTAAAGAGGTAAAAATGAACAAAATTAGAGTAAATGATTCTATCCTTTTTTTCCCTTGGAAAGGAAAATGATTCTCTCTATCAGTATCAAGTCATTTTTAAAATGGTCTTAATTGTGATTCTACTTTGTCTCTGCTTTATTCATCTAACTAATGTACCATCAATCTTTTTGGGTCCTCACAAAATAATAACTACAATTACACTTCTCCAACAATAGTTATCCACTATATTATTTTAGGATATTTAATAATATTTGTCCAGTTTATAAAATTAATGGATAATTTTATATTTAGTTCCTAATTTACTCTTATCATTAATAATAGTCATTTCTCTATTACATTTTTCAAGACATCATATTTATTACTCCCTCTGTCCAACAATAGTTGTCCACTATTAACTTGGCACACCCCCTAAGAAATAATAAATAATAAGAGTAATATTATTATAATATCCTTTGACTTTATTAAATTTAATACTTTGAGAAATGTGTTAGATGATAAATAATACTATATTTAATAGCAAGGGTAAAATAGACACAAGAGGCAAATTATCTCTTGATTTTTTAAATTGGACAAGTATTGTTAGACAATTATTTTTAATATAGTGGACAACTATTGTTGGACGGAGGGAGTATATTCAAAGGGTGTTATAGTAAAATTACATTTCTATTTATAGTTTCTTAAGAAGTATGCAAAGTCAAGAGTTAATAAGTATTGTTGGACAAATGGAATACTAATAAATGTACAATCAAACTTTTGCTTAAATATGTTCACGGTTTGGATAAAAATCGATTCAAATAAAATCAAATTGATTTAATTTGAGTTTGTTTTGGTTTGGTTTGATTTTATATTTTTAAAAACTGATAATATTTGGTTGGTTTTGATTTTGTTAAAAAAAACGAACAAATAATTGAATCGTACCGACAATATTTTTACATATATTTTATAATTATACATACATAATAGATTTTTTTTATGAACAATTTTAAATATCTTATATATTTTTTCATTAAAATTTAGTTATAATTTATTTATGAAAGTAAAAACACCCTAGACGAGAGCATTTATCTTATTGGTTCATTTATATGCGTGTCTATGGTAGTTCTTGGTGAGACTAGGAATGTCACTGTCTCTTGTCTAGGCTCAAGTGGTAAGCTTTGAAGTTTTATTTACAATAAATTCAGTGGTGAAAGTTTTGTAATGCTAGTCATTCTATTATTTCTCTTTTTGAATAAATTGATGTCTTTTTTTTCTTTTTGAATGATTTGTTCCTTTTACTTTTGTATATGATTAGTAATCAAATCAATAACAACCAAATCTATAAATATATATTTAATTTGATTTTACTAATTTAAAAATCTATTAAATTAATTTGATTTTAATTTTAATCAATAACTAATCCAAACGAACTCGTGAACACCTTAACTATCCATCTTTTGGGTCCACGGAAAAATAGGAAAAAATAATAATGAAGCTTTATTTTAAAAAAGTACCTCTCCAAATTTTTAAAAAAAAACGTGTTTAAAATTTGGATGGTTGAAATAGTTGTGAGGTGCTATAGATGTGTAGAGTACTCCAAAATTGTCTATAATTAATCAATGACCCCATAACCAACAAAAAAGCATATATGTCATTTTCTTTCTTTCTCAATTTTTTTGTTTTTTTCTTTCTAGTAATTAATTAATTAAACTTCGACGTTCTGAGGTGTCACTATAACTTTATTTAGGCGTGATATGCGCCCCTTAAAGTTGTCCGCATATTTCAGTTAGACATCTTAACTTAGGCATGTACCTATTGAATACTTTAATCTTAATAAATTTTTATCTATTAAACACAAGATGAAAATATGTTGAAAGACAAAAGTGTGTATGTCTCAAACACAAATACATAACAAATAGACCGATGAAATGATGACACGTGGTAATTAGATAAAAAAAAGTTTTAAACTCTTTTTGAATTATTTAAATAATACAAAAAGAATTTTTTTAAAAAATAAAAAATATTTTCAATCAACCTACGCCCACCCCTAACCCCACCCCCACTCCCATTCCTCTTCTTTTTCGTCAAAATCTGCTATCCTTTCAAAGCTTTTCACCCATTTTGGCTTTATTTTCTTTCTACTAATAACCATTTACTATCATAATTATATAAAAAAATAATAATGATTTTTGCTGGAAAAAATAATCAATTCATATTATTTTTATTGAAAAAAATGAAGCTTTGTTAAAATATTTGAGATTTAAATCTATATAATAATTTTAGAAAAACGAAGGTAAAAGCAGAAGAAGAATAAAAAAGGGTGAGAGAAAGAGAGAGACAGGCGTACTTAGAGGATAGTTGCAGTGAAGAAGAAGAAGATAGGGCTTTCCTCTTTATCTTTTTTTCTTATTTTAAAAAAAAAAAGTGTATGAGTTTGAAAATAAAAAAAGAAAAAATAATTATTTTTAATTGCTATATGCACTCAAGGAGTGTGGAACACACTTTTTTTACCATGTCAACATTTTGTGTTTAATAGGAATATTTTTGAACAAATAAGGTGTTCACAAGCCCTAGTTAAGGTGTCCAAGTGAAATATGCGGATAACTTTAAGTGGCCGTCGATGACTTAAGCCCTTTATTTATGTACAACGGCCATAGACTGAAAACACAAATACATGCAAAGATAGCATGATATTTGTTTTTTTCTTAATAATAATAATATTAACGATATAACATTAATATTAGAAATAAAAGGTAATTTATGGATAGAAAGATGGACAACTTAAGTGTAGTAGTTGAAAATTGTGATTTGATAAGTTATAAATTATAAGTTGATAAAATTATTAATATAGTTCTAATAAAAAAAATTAAGTCAGAAAAGATTCCTGAAATAAAGTAGTAGAAGAAGAAAAAAAATGGCACTGTTTGGAAAAAAGTGCCATGCAAATGGAGAAGATCTGATGCAGATTACAGTATTAAATATTTTCCTTGAGTTGTGCCTCGTTTGTATCCATAGTTATTATTGAAGACTTTAGTAAACTCTAATTTAAAAATTAAATTTACATGATGCACATTTTAATAAACTCTAATTTCAAGGAGTGGAGTTAATGGTAGCACACCTCAATTCCCATATTGGACAAACCACGTGCTACAAACAATATTATTTCCTTATTATATGTTTTCGTGATCATATTAGTGGATCATCTTATTAAAGTAGTTATTTTATATTTCCTCTATTTAATAATAATCGTCCACTAAACTATTTTAAAATGTCCAATAATACTTGTTCACTTTATAAAATTAGTGGATGATTTTACACTTAATTTCTAATTTATCCTTATCATCAGTTATAGTCATTTCTCAATTACATTTTTCAAGACATTATATTTATTATATTCAAAGGATAATATAGTAAAATTATCCTTCTATTTAGAGTTTCTTAAGAATTGTGCAAAATTAATAGTGGACAAATATTATTGGATAGAGAGAGTATTATTATAATGAAAAAATAAAATAAATGTGTGAAGAATTATAATTAAATTACTTATTTCGTTTTAATTTGATACAAAGTGTAAGAAAATAAAAATGGCTTTTGAATCTTGTGATTTTAGTACGTCTCAAAAGAAATGTCTTCTTATTATAATAAAAAATAATTCAACTTTAAAATTTCCTTTTTACTCCTAATAAAAAGATTTATATCCACACAAAGAGAGGTGGATCCACACTTGTAAGTACGGGTACACATGTACCCCTTAACTTAAAAAAAAAATCATGTGTATATATTTATATCTATCTTGAGAAACTGACAAAATATTAAGATATAATTAGCAGTGCATCCAAGAGAAGCATATGAGTGCCCTTATGCTGTTGGTACAAGGTAAAGGAACCACCCTTGAGGCTAGAGTTTGAATCCAGCTAAAGCCCCTTTCCATTGTTTTTATTTTAAATTTAGCTAGGAGCTCATATTTGAGGTAAAGTTTAACTTAAAATTCATATTTAAGATAAGGTAATATTTGTGCACCCAAAGTCTTTAAATCTTGAGTTTGCTTCTGCACAGTGTCTAAATATTATTTTAGAGTATAAATTTAATAAACAAATCTAAACATCGTATCAACTTAAATAATGTCACATAATAGAATGAACAAACTATTTATTTTGGAACGAAAAGAGTAGTGGACTTGGATGATTATATTTTGTTTTGTTTTGAGAGATCTCTATGGAGTTTATATTCTTAAAGTATTTGATTATGTCTTTTTTTTTCGGTTACAAGTATTGATTATGTCATATGGTTAGAAGGGTAGTTTTTTTTTAACCAAAAGATTAACGTCAGAAATATTTTGGAGTCGAAAGATGAATGAAGGGTGATTTTATATCAATTCAAATAGTTGAGTGGTATTATAGGCTCTTCTCCATATATTATATTATGCCATTCATACTCTCTTTTCAATAGTCTGACTAGGAATTAATGCTACTCGCAGATTTCTCTTGTTTTATTTTACTTAACCATTACTATAAAAATAAATATTTTATTTTATTTATTTATTTTAAAACGTTATTAATAAAAATAATTTGATAAATATATATCTAAATTTTCTTTAAAAACAAATCAAATCCATACATACTCTTTTCACTAGTTTGACGACAAGAAGTTAATTCTAATAGAGTGGTAGGTAAGGTAGTTAATGCTAGTAGGTAAGAGTGTTTACGGGTTGATTATTGATCAAAATTAAAATTAAATTAATTAAATTAGTTTTTAAATTATTAAAATTAAATATAATAGATATTTATCGATTTGGTTATTATTGATTTGATTCAATTCTTAAATTATTAATCATATAAAATAAAAGAAATAATTCATTCAAAAGATTAAAAAAAGACAATAATATTCATCCAAAAGAAAAAGAATTTTCTTCATATTATTTTGAATCAAACTTGTGCTTCTCAAACTAATAAATGATAGTTTAGGTATGAAATTCACATTTTCAATGGTTTGGATATGAAACTAAAAAAATGAGATAATTTAGGTATGATGTCAAACTAATTATATGTTTGGATATGTGATTTCATTTCGTGATTTGAATCATATAATGATATTAGTATTTGAACATGCAATTTCATCTCACGATTTCAAATCATGATATAAAATCTCAAATTCTTCAAAAAACTTGATTTGAAAATTTCATATCATGATTTCATATTTTTCAAATACAAAAATTGACCAGCACATTTATATTTTGTATATAAAAAAAACATCATTTTATATCTACCAATCATTTATTTCATATGTAAGAAAAAATTATAGTTGATATTATTACTTTTACCAATTTTCATTTCCACTGCATGGTAACATTAAATTACGCCTCTACTAATTTCAATCGTTTAGAAAAAGTCATCGCTTAAAATAAATATTATATGTTTACCCGACATTATCTCATTTCCTTCACATGTCTCTTTAGTAATTATTCACGAAAATGTTATTTTTGTTAGTAGATAAATATTATGTTGTTGATGTTGGTATTCGATACACAAAAGAATATTTAGCTTCATATAAAGGATTATGTGAGAGAATTATATTAAAGAGTAATACATTATCACTTATGTTAAATTTTACTTTTTTATTGAACTAAAGTTCGATTAATAAATATTGTAATTTTTTAAGAATACCTTTCTAATAGTATATTATACGTTTGTTATAAATTTTTGTTTATTTGATAAGATTGTATAAAGAATTGAGACAATTTTGATAGATTTCACAGCTCATGAATTTATTTTTTTATGACCAAAAAAAAAATATAACTTCAAAGTCCAAATTGTATGTCCAAATAAAATTCCAACTTCATCTCTTGTAATTTCACTTCATAAATATCAAATCATAATTACATCTCACATAGTCAAACAAGTCCTAAAAATAATTTTTATATATAGTTATACAATCTTTATTCAAAATTATAATATTGTGTATACAATTTCTAGATAAAACTATATGATAAAAGTTAGAATCCCAGTCCTCTATTAAAATCACTTCAGAAGTTCTTCAAGAAATAGATAAAAGATCTTTAAGAAGAAAAAGAAGAGGGGGAGGTAGACAAGTTCTATCATGAAGTATATAATTAGTGTACCTCAACTTGCAGTTTATTTAGTTTTCATGAAATAAAATAAATTGCAACATCAAAGCATCGATTTCAATAAAAATGAAACTTTAACAATGAAAGACCATATACTTCCTCTGTCGTATTTTATGTGTTACTGTTTCAAACTTGTAATAGGTGACTGTAAATTATTTTATTAAAACGAGTAATAGAGACAAGACACTCGAGACCAAAAATAAAATAAAATTTACAATATGTGCACTTATATGAGCGGTGAGCCTTGCAATTGCATTGAAAAATTGTCTGACAGATGTGCAGTGATAAAGGTTAAGATATTTTGTCCGATGGGTTAGAATGCTACATTAATTTACTACAGGGTTCAAATCGGGGAGTTTGTAAAAATTGTGGCCAAATTTTGTAATATTTATTTTTTAGCATTTCACACCATGCCATATTTTTTCTTGAAATATATTCTCATTGTCTCAATGTGGCATAGTACCATAAAAATTGAGACACATGAAATATTCAAGTTAAATTATAAATTTGGATATGAAATATTCAATTTTTTAAATTAAAATTTATATATTTAAAAATTACGTATAAAATTATATAAGTCACAATAATTAACAATTCAAAATATTTAAAAGATATATGAAAAAATTACGATAAAAATAAATTTGTTAGAATCTGGAAATCTGAAAAGTACCATAAAAATTGAGACACAAGGAGTAATAGACTTGGGGGTCGTTTGGTAGCTGATTAGAGTTATGCAAATATGAATAATTTGGAGATTAGTTATGAGTGGATTTATGTATTATTTTATGTAGGCATTTATTAATTATTCATGTAGTTATACATGTATTAGTTATTTCACTTTCTATCCTACATAGAATAATACATAGATTTCCTCATAATATATATATCTAATAATTATGCGAGTTTCTAAATTATCAATCAAACATCGTCACCCTCCTTCTGTTGTATTTTATGTAACCACCATTTTCTTTTAGTTCCCCCCCCCTCCCCCCCCCCCCAAAGAAAAAAAAATCACCATTACTATAATTAAAAACAATTTAACTTTAAAATTTCTCTTTTATAACCACACAAATATCTAAAAATTGTTTAAAACAATAAGTTTCAATATTTTTTTAAAACAACTTTCAAATCGAACTAAGCCACATAAAATAGGACGAAAGAAGTATTTACTTTTAAAAATAATTTAACTTTAAAATTTCTCTTTTATAACCACACAAATATCTTAAAAGTTGTTAAAAAGCATAAATTTCAATATTTTTTTTAAAACATCTTTCAAATGGAACAAGCCACGTAGAATAGGACGAGGGAAGCATTTACTTAATTGCTAACGTTATGTTCGAATAAAATATATTGAAACCATATATAGGTGTGTGTTGAAAGAGTAAGAGAGGGAAGAGGGAAGAGGGAAGAGAAATCACCATGAAAAAAACCATGGAGCTCAACAAAAGCACTGTGCCTCAACCTATCACCACCATATACAGACTTCACATGTTTATCCACTCTCTAATCATGCTTGCATTAGTATACTACCGTGTATCTAATTTGCTTAAATTCGAAAACATTCTCAGTTTACAAGCACTTGCTTGGGTACTCATCACTTTAGGTGAAACTAGTTTCATTGTCAAGTGGTTCTTTGGACAAGGAACTCGTTGGCGTCCCGTTGAAAGGGATGTCTTCCCTGAAAACATTACTTGCAAAGATTCTGAGTTACCTCCAATTGATGTCATGGTGTTCACTGCCAATCCTAAGAAAGAGCCAATTGTGGATGTCATGAACACTGTGATATCTGCAATGGCTCTTGATTACCCCACGGATAAATTAGCTGTGTATCTGGCTGATGATGGAGGTTGTCCTTTGTCCTTGTACGCCATGGAGGAAGCATGTTTGTTTGCAAAGCTGTGGCTACCTTTCTGTAGGAAGTATGGGATTAAAACGAGGTGTCCTAAAGCGTTTTTTTCTCCGTTAGGAGAAGATGACCGTGTTCTTAAGAACAATGATTTTGTTGCTGAAATGAAAGAAATGAAAGTATGGGAACGCTAAAGTAAAATATATCTATGCATTTTGTTAGTAGTTCTTTTGCTGATTAATTAACTATAATGTTTTTTTAAAAAATAATTGCAGTTGAAATACGAAGAGTTCCAGACGAAAGTGGAACATGCTGGTGAATCTGGAAAAATCAATGGTAACGTAGTGCCTGATAGAGCCTCGTTTGTTAAGGTATTGTGAACAATAAATGAAAATTCATTTTTTCTTAACGTATTCCATTCTACGAGTTCAAAGTCAAAGAGTCAAAGTTGAGACCTTGTTTATGTAACACTTGATTCTATACTCTTTCGAAAAACAGTCTCATCTGTGTACACTTTACTTTTTCCCGATTCTACTTGTGAAAGAGTTGCATAACTCTCTACTTGTGGGATTCCACTTACGTAGTTGAACATCTGAAAGGATACTATAATAGGAAATATTTCAACCTACATTTTTTTTTGTCTTCATTCTGATGAAGGATTTTGGCCGGTGTCCGTGCAGGTAATAAATCAAAGGAAAACAGAGAGCGAAAAGAGTGCCGACGATTTAACGAAAATGCCTTTGCTAGTATACGTATCCCGTGAGAGAAGAACTCACCGTCGTCATCACTTCAAGGGTGGATCTGCAAATGCTCTCGTATGAATTAATTAAGTATTTTAATTTAATTTAATTTCTATGTCTCCTCGATGGATAACACAATTTTCTAACTATTATAATTAATTAATTTTGTATTTGCAGCTTCGAGTTTCTGGAATAATGAGTAATGCTCCCTATTTACTGGTGTTAGATTGTGATTTCTTCTGTCATGATCCAATATCAGCTAGGAAGGCAATGTGTTTTCATCTTGATCCAAAGCTATCATCTGACTTAGCTTATGTTCAATTCCCTCAAGTGTTTTACAATGTCAGCAAGTCCGATATTTACGATGTCAAAATTAGACAGGCTTACAAGGTTTTTTTAGAATTTATTTCTTACTTAATTTAAATTTAGTAGTGAAATTTTTTAAATTAAGGTTGATTATGATAATTTACTTTTTTTTTTTTTTTAGACAATATGGCATGGAATGGATGGTATTCAAGGGCCAGTGTTATCGGGAACTGGTTATTTTCTGAAGAGGAAGGCGTTGTACACGAGTCCTGGCGTAAAGGGTTCGTCTTTTGTCGAAATTAATTTTAAATTCACTACTCTGTCCGCTTTTATTTTACTTGTTTAGTATTGACTATAAGGACAATTTTATTTTGTTATATTACTAAGGGTAAGCTAGAAATTATGTGATATATTATCTTTTGATATTCTAAATTGAATATTTATTTTTAGTACAATGAATAAGTAAAAGCGGAGTAGACACCGCCCTTTTCATTTTCACTTGATTATTATTCCAGAAATACTTTTTAACTTTTTGTTTGTCCATTTTTACAAATCTAGAGAAGGTTCCATTTTTCTTCCAAAATTACCCTTATGATTAAATAATTATATAAAATAGCAGTAATCAAATTTAGATTTTCAAAATATAGTTAATAAGGTTAATTTACTAAAATAAATTTCTATTAAATGTTTTCTTAAGAAGAATATCAAGTCGATATGAGTCAAGTAAAATAAAGTAAAAAATATATTTTGTTCATTATTTGTAAATTAAAAAAATTATCTAATATGTTATTATTTTTCTTGGGTGGTGGACTTTGGTCACAGAGGAGTATCTTAGTTCACCGGAAAAGCATTTCGGAACGAGTAGAAAGTTCCTTGCTTCACTAGAGGAGAAAAATGGTTATGCTAAGCAAGATAAAGTCATATCAGAAGATATCATAGTGGAAGCTAAGGCCTTGTCTACTTGTGCATACGAGGATGGCACACATTGGGGTCAAGAGGCAAGTTATATATTTTCCCTTTTATTTTATACGGTACTCTTTCCGTCTCAATTTATATGATTCAATTTTACTTGATATAAATCATTTTATTAAGAATAAAATAGAAATGTTAAAGTTAAATTATTATTAAATATAAAACTACATCATTGAGATTGACTAAATAGGAAAGTAAGTATGAATAGAAGGAGTATATGAAGATGATAATATTTGATTGGACACAAATAATTTGAAGGAAAGAGAAAATGTTGTTGCCTAATAAAAGTATGATTTTATTTGACTGGATGATAAAGGAGTTCAAGAAAAAAAGAAACTTTTGAAATATGTTGTTGTTTATAAGAAGTTTGAGATTTTTCAATGGCTATAATCTATTTATCAACGATATGATGAAATTTTAATTATTTTTAAAAAATAAAAATATTATTTTTATGGAATAAATTTTTAAAAAATGTATCACATCAAATAAGACAAAGAAAAATTATATTTCCACGATGAGCATTTCCTATGGATAAAAATGTAATTTTTTTTATTCAAGTCGTAAATGAATCTAAAGATGCTCCATGCTTCCCTTTTAAAAAGTAAAAAAGTAAAGTTTGACTTACATTATCATTATATATGAACTTAAATGTGGATGTAACCAAATAGAGTGGTTTGATGTAATGTTATGTATCGAAAATTAGAAAATCATGTTAGCACTAGTAATATTCACTCTTTAAGTATGTTATTTACGCAGATCGGTTATTCTTACGATTGTCATTTGGAGAGCACATTTACTGGTTATCTTTTGCACTGCAAAGGATGGACATCAACATATTTGTATCCAGACAGGCCATCTTTCTTGGGTTGTGCCCCAGTTGATATGCAAGGTTTCTCCTCACAGCTCATAAAATGGGTTGCTGCACTTACACAAGCTGGTTTATCACATCTCAATCCCATCACTTATGGCTTGACAAGCAGGATGAAAACTGTTCAATGCATGTGTTATGCCTATTTGATGTATTTCTCTCTTTATTCTTGGGGCATGGTTCTACATGCTAGTGTTCCTTCATTTGGCCTTTTGTTTGGGTTCCAAGTCTACCCCGAGGTATACGGTCATCCAAAAAATTAAATTGTTAGAGAAAACATACGTGAAAAACTAATTTACCACTTGTGTTTGTTATTATAGGTGTATGATCCATGGTTTGCAGTGTATGTGATTGCTTTCATATCGACAATTTTGGAGAACATGTCGGAGTCAATTCCAGAAGGGGGATCGGTTAAAACGTGGTGGATGGAATACAGGGCGTTGATGATGATGGGAGTAAGTGCAATATGGTTAGGAGGATTGAAAGCTATAATAGACAAAATTATTGGAACACGAGGAGAGAAATTGTATTTGTCAGACAAAGCAATTGACAAGGAGAAACTCAAGAAATACGAGAAGGGGAAATTCGATTTCCAAGGAATAGGGATACTTGCTGTACCATTGATAGCATTTTCCGTGTTGAACTTGGTAGGCTTCATTGTTGGAGCTAATCATGTTTTTATTACCATGACATTCGCAGACGTGCTTGGCCAACTCCTCGTATCATCCTTCTTCGTCTTTGTCGTGGTTACTGTCGTTGTTGATGTCGTATCTTTCTTAAAGGATTCTTAAACATTATGTAATTCTAGTATTTAGACAGACGTACTATGCTTATCTCTCTTCAATAATAAGGGCTTCAATGGAATTATTCAATGAAATAAAATTGTCTCTTTTATTTTTTTGCTTCCCTTTTGATTGTTTAGTACAAAGTTATCAAAAGGAGTTGCGGAAAAGTCCCCAAAAAAAGGAAACGATTTTTCCCGGAAGAGCAGAGGGGACAGTCTTTGGCCCAGGTAAAATAAAACCAGGCCTCCCCTTCCACCCAAGTGGACTATTCTCTCCTATTTTTCCACATCTCAAAATAAAGTTATAACATATTTTTTATTTTTGTACCAACCACGTGTAATAGCCAATTTTTGGCAAACATAACACACTTTATACCTCCTTATTTTTTCAAATCTATAGTAATTGAAGTGCAATAATTTGAAGTTGAGTTTAACTGAATTGGATTGATTTTTCTTTTAGAAGCGGGTGCTCTCCACATAAAAAAAAATTGTATAGTTGTTTGATTTCTGTTAAGAAAAATAGATAAAGTATTTTGATTCATCGATTAAGCAAAAATCTGACATGAACAAATTCACCTCCCTTTGTGTTTGTTGGTCCTACTTTCCTCTGAATTATGCATTAGACGCTTGACGGCCAACTCTATCTTCTCTCCCAGAATCACTGGACTGGATACTATAAACTCCGAAGTTCCATACAGCAAGGTTAAGTTTTTCCAAAAGTTTGCTTTGTCGGTGTAAAACTTTTCCATGTAATCAATGGAACACCTACTGCTATAGATTCAAGTACAGAGTTCCAAACCACAATGAGTTAAGAATCCACCAATTGCTCGATGTTTCAGGATTAACCTTGAATGATAAAGATCTTTTCCCCAATCCTTCTCGTCTACTTCATTTTTGTTCTGCTCCCTAAAAACCCAAATGGTTGGACAAATGGCAGCCTTCAATCCAACTGCCATTTCCTTAAGCTGATCATCGAAAAATCTTATCATGCTTCCAAAGCAAACAAAGAGAACAGAGTTAGGTTTTTGATCATCAACCCAATTCAAACAATCACTGCAATCTTTCCAAGGGTCAGAACAATTATTGGAGTTGGAAATTTCATTTGAACTAATTTCAGATTCATGTTTGTTAATAAACAGAAAAAGGGGACCTATACGCCTGACTTTTCTCCTTCTAATTTTTTCATAGTGTTGAGCAAAGCCAGGTGTGTATTCCTGTGGGCTCCAAAATTAACAATTTGTTCCTTCAGTTCCACTGTTTCCAGCATGTATAGATGTTCATAAAAATATTAATTAATGTTTTAATTATATTCACATGAAATGAACTTATAACTTATAACATTATATATTTTTTGAATATCTAAATTTTAGTTTTAAATATTAAATTGATCCAATCCAAATTGACTTTTGGAAAAGGAAAAACTAGACAGATTGAGACGAAAGAGAGATCTAGGGGTGAGCATTCGGCATTTGGTTCGGATTTTCTAAATTTCGGATTTGGTAATTCGATAATTGGTAGTTAAAAATACATATCAAATATCAAAATTTTAGATTTCAGTTCAGTAATTCGGTAAACGGCAAATTAAACTTTGATTTGATATGATATTCGGTAATACCGTATTGAAGTTATAGGCAATTGTATTACAAAGTTATTACTATTTCTCCAATCATTTCTATTTTTTTTTATGTGGAGGCACGATATGATAGAAGATCAACAACTAAGAAGACATCAAGAAAAACAAATTGATACAATTAAAAGACATGTATTTGGATTGTTTATACTAAGGGGGCGTTTGGTAGGCCGCATTAGAATAAATAGTCCATGTATTATTTATGGTATTATTTAGTACTATGTTTGGTAGGAATTTGGGTCTATGTATAACTAACATCCTACATGGTATTATAGGATGTATTACTAATACCTTCCATTTGGAGGTATTAGCAATACATAAGATATAATACAATGGGATAAGTCTATGTAAAAAGATAAAAATATCCCTCAAATCATTTTAATTATTTTGTTTATTTTCTTGATTTGATGTTATATTTGTATTAATAAATTTATTTAAATTAATTAACTTACAAATTATTTAGAGAGAGTTGTTTGTTACTTTATAGATCCAATACAAATTCAAAATGTGAATTGTTTAATATTTACTAATAAAAAAGACAAATATATCACCACATGACGTTTGTGATGAATTGAATGTATTATATATATATAAAAGTAATTTTTACTAGCAATATCAACCGGAATCATTAGGGAGCTAATGAAGCAGCTTTCTACACCCAGTAGAAGGTGGAAAGCCCCCTCCGGAAAGGGGACAAAGGAAACCGCATCCCCACCAATAATGTCACAAGTTGAATGGAATCTTAAGCAAAGTTATACACTGCTACTGAACAAAATCACATCACTCCAATCATTTTAAAATAAGTGATATTTTTAATTTGAACTTACCTCTTAACAAAAGTCATTCTTAGAAAGTAAAATATATTTTAATATATTTTGAAAACTATGTAGTTCTTTTATATTTCCTCCATTTCAAAATAAGAATGTCACACAATACTAGGATCGAGGATGGTGGGAAAAATAATTGTTGTTGATCATGTATTCCTAAGATACTTAGAACAAAAACTTTGAAGAACTTAGTAAGAAACAACAAAGTTTAAAGAGTATTTTCAAAACTAGAAAATTAAAACTTGTAGAGAAAATTGAATCAGAAACAGATTAGAAACAATATACAAAATATTTTTCTCAAAGAAGAAAATCGAGTCCACTGAATGCACAGTGTCCCCTTAAGGAAATTATTTCCCTCTAGTATCCGATGTTTGAACTTATTAGAGTTACTTAACCTATCTGTACACATATTGTAATTTATTTATTCTTGTGTACCACTTGTGTAATACTTAGATAATATTTTGTTATATAATATTCTCTACCTCCACATTGGGGGTTAGGTTTTCCACCCTAACATGGTATCAGCCTAATCTATCCTACTTCTATCCTACTTCTCCCTCCCGCCGCCGCCCCTCTCCTGCTGCTGCTGCCGCCTCTCTTTCTCTTTCTCTTCCTTCGCTGCTCCTCTTCTCCTTTCGATCATGGCTGCCTCCTCCACCAGCGATGCCACTCTTCCCATTGCCACGGTTTTACACATGCTTACCATTAAGCTCTCCTCCACCAATTATCTCTATTGGAAAAATCAGATGCTGCCCCTACTTTCTTATCAACGCTTATTGGATCATGTTGATGGATCCTCCGTAGCTCCTCCATCGTCTCTTCTTACGGATGGCAAAGAGGTTCTTAATCCTCTTTATGATGCCTGGCTTGCGATTGATCAACGGGCTGTCATCATCCTTAATTCTTCCCTTACGGAAGAGGCGGTCTCTGAAATTTTGGGTCTCACAACAGCCCGCCAAATCTGGGTTGCGCTTGAATCTGCCTATAGCAATTCTTCTGTTGAACGCGTCCATAATCTGCGCGATCAACTTCGTCAATTGGTCAAAGGTTCATTATCTGTTGCTGAATTTGGTCGTCAATTTAAATCCGTTTGTGATCAGTTGGCTGCCATTGGTCAGCCTGTTGATGATATCGATAAACTTCATTGGTTTTTATGCGGCTTAGGAGCCTCTTTTGAGACTTTCTCCACTGCCATTCGTGCCACCAAACCGGCGCCTACCTTTCGCGACTTACTCTCACAGGCGGAGAGTCATGAACTTTTTCTCAAGTCCCTTCATGGTGGCTCATCCTCGCTGCCTGCTGCCTTCACTGCCCAGTCGCCTCGGCAGTCCTCTCCCGTCAGCGGCCGTGGTCGCTCTAACCGAGGCAGTGGTGGTTCGGGTGGTCGTGGTCGTGGCCGCAGGCCCCCTCACTGCCAATTATGTCGTACTGATGGCCACTATGCAAGTGCTTGTCCTACTCTTGCTACCTTTGCCGCTCAAGCTGCCTCTCGTGACGCCAACTTGGCTCAAGCGTTCAATGCTCAATGTCATGTCACTACTTCTGCCCCTGATTGGTATGTTGATTCCGGGGCCACTGATCACATGACTTCGTCTTCACCAAGTGTTCCTCATGCTTCTCCATACTCCGGCAATGCTAACGTGACATTTGGAAATGGTACTGCTCTTCCTATCACTCATACGGGTTCCTCTACTGTTTCTAATAATCTGCACTTGCGTGATGTTCTGGTTGTTCCACATCTTGCCAAGAATCTTTTGTCCATTAGTAAACTAACACATGATAATCCGGTGGATGTTCTGTTCTCTAAATCGTTTTTTCAGATTCAGGACAGAAAAACGAAACAGGTTCTAACTCGAGGCAAATGTGAGAATGGGCTATATGTTTTGCATAATGAGCATCAAGCTTTGGCGGCTACTACAAATTCAAGTTTGAAGGCATCTTATGAACTTTGGCATAGTCGGTTAGGGCATGTTGCCTTTGATACTGTTTTACTTTTACATAAGTTAGGTTCTTTGTCTGTTACTTCTATTTTACCCAAACCGGTCATTTGCTCTTCTTGTCAACTCTCTAAAGGACACCGTTTGTCATTTGATTTAAATAATAAACGATCTTTGCATCCTTTGGACTTAATACATTGTGATTTGTGGGGCCCTGCGCCTATTACATCTACTGATAACTATAGGTATTATGTGGCCTTTGTTGATGACTACTCTCGCTTCACTTGGTTTTATCCTCTCAAAACCAAGTCTGGATTTGCCGCTGTTTTGTCTGTTTTCATGAAGTTTGTGCAAACTCAATTTTCTCGGAAAATTAAGGTTTTTCAAAGTGATGGAGGCACAGAGTTTGTTAATCACACTGCTCGTCGACTATTTGAAGAAAATGGCACTTTTCACAGGTTATCTTGTCCGTATACGCCTCAGCAAAACGGCAGAGTTGAGAGAAAACACCGTCACATCGTGGAGACTGGTTTGGCCATGCTTTTTAATGCACATGCTCCTACCTCTTATTGGGTAGATGCGTTCAGTTCCGCTGTTTATATCATCAATCGTCTACCTTCGAAGGTTTTGACCAACAAGTCTCCTTTTGAGCTCTTATTTTCTGAGAAGCCCAATTATCGTACCTTCAAGGTCTATGGCTGCCGAGTATTTCCATATCTTCGAGACTATACAAATCACAAGTTATCTCCTAGAAGTCTTCCGTGCATCTTCATTGGTTATAGCTCTCAATACAAAGGTTATCGGTGTCTTGATCCGGCAACGTCTCGCATCTATGTTACTCGCCATGCTCGTTTTGATGAGCACTCTTTACCTTTTTCGGGCGCTACTTCATCAACGGACTTAAACTCCTTGCATCTCTCAACCTTTTTGGAGCCGTCTTCTATGCCGGCAGAATCCTTCGTGATCACTGGTTCTTCGTCCTCGCCAGCCTCAGCGCCTTTGCCTTCGCTATGTCCTCCTTGTTTGGATGGTCTTCACAGTGATACCCCGGCAGTATCCCAGCCATTACATGCTGCTCCGTCTGATGTTTCACCCGCTGCAGTGCCGCCAGTCCTTGTTCCTTCCACATCGTCTCGGGTCGGTCTTCCTTTGCCACATCCTGCTGCTGCCTCATCTCTGCCGACTTTGGCTGCCGATTTGGGTGATTCTTTGGCTCCAACTCAGCTCCCTGCATCAGTGTCCACTCCAGCAGTTCACCCCATGGTAACTCGGTCCAAGACGGGCATTTTTAAACCTTCCACTCGACATCAAGCCAACTTAGCTCATCTTGACACTCATCGCCTCTTTAGCGCTTTATTTGCTTCTTCTGAACCAAGAGGGTTCAAGTCGGCTGCTAAGCACCCACAGTGGATGGCTGCAATGCATGAGGAAAGGTCTGCTCTAACTCAAAATGCTACGTGGACATTGGTGCCTCGTCCGCGATCCAGTAATGTTGTTGGTTCCAAATGGGTTTTTCGCACTAAGTACAACTCAGACGGGTCTGTTGAACGTTTCAAAGCGCGACTGGTGGCTCAAGGCTTCACTCAAATCCCTGGCTTAGATTATTCCCACACCTTTAGTCCGGTGGTTAAGGCTTCTACGGTACGCATTGTCTTATCTCTTGCCGTTATCAACAATTGGAAGCTTCATCAGCTTGATGTCAAAAATGCCTTCTTGCATGGTCATCTGAATGAAGTTGTTCATATGGAACAACCCCCTGGCTTTACAGACTCTCGGTTTCCTGATCATGTGTGTCGCTTGAACAAAGCGTTATACGGCCTCAAGCAGGCTCCGCGTGCTTGGTTTCAGCGATTAAGCTCCTTTCTTCTCACCAATGGTTTTACGTGAAGTCGCTCAGATACATCTCTGTTTGTTTTCAAACGCTCCTCCTGCATTATGTACTTGCTCGTCTATGTTGATGATTTAATTCTCACCGGAAACCGAACTGACCTCATGGTTGCGTTTATCTCTCGTCTAAACCAGGAGTTTGCTATTAAAGATCTTGGAGCTCTCAATTATGTTCTTGGTCTTGAAGTGACCTACACTGATAATGGGTTATTTCTCAGCCAATCCAAGTATGCTCGTGATATCCTTGAACGTGCTGTTTTACTTGATTCTAAGCCTGTGCACACACCCTTAGCTCCTCATGAGTCCTTCATCACCGCTGGTGATCCTTTTAAGGATCCAACTCATTATCGGTCTCTAGTTGGCGCATTGCAGTACCTTACAATTACTCGTCCGGATCTGTCCTATGCAGTGAATCAGGTTAGTCAGTTCTTACAGACACCGACTGTTTTTCATTTCCAGTGTGTCAAGCGCATTCTTCGATATGTCAAAGGCACACTTGCCTATGGCCTGTTGTTCACCAAGCCGCATAATGTCTCTATTCTTGGTTACTTGGATGCTGATTGGGCCAGATGTCTCGAAACTCGCCGTTCTACTTATGGATACTCTATTTTCCTTGGTGGAAACTTAGTATCCTGGAGTGCTAAGAAACAACCGACTGTCTCCCGCTCCAGTTGTGAATCG